>JARHVA010000967.1:0-600000 GCA_037957365.1 Torreya grandis
GTCTTCGAGAAACTTTTTCTTTATATTTTATTTCAATTGGTAACATTTTAGTCGATAACTTTTCGATCGGTAACTTTCCTTTGTATAATTTTGTCCAACACCTTTCTTTGTGGTAACTTTACTTCAGAGACTTGGTCTTTGAAAGGTTTTGGCCTTCAAAAACTTTCTCTTCGATAGCTTTCATTTAGAAGGTTCTAGTCAAGAACTTCCCCCTCGATGACATCTTCTTAAACAAAAATCTTCTTGAAGAACACTTGGTTTTTAAGGAAATTTCACTTTGGCAAATTTCAATTAAAGCCTTTTGGTCAAGAAATTTCTCTTCAGTGACTTTCCCCAACAAATATTACTTAATGAATCTCTAAAGAATATTGTGGTCTTCAAGGTCTTTTGTTTCAAAACCCTAGGCTCACCATATCACATAATTTGACCTGAATACAAATATATACCTTGAATAAACCATAGATTGACAAGTGCCAAAAGTAATAAGTATCACTATGGACCCTTAATGCGTACGAATCCCATATGGCATTCCCACTAGGTTTAGGTGGTCAAGTTTGAATTAATGAAGGTGACAATATCATAGATATTGGTGATTAATCTTACATAAAATGGAATGAATGTAGAAAGATATAACATTGAGCCCTTAGTAAGATTCACCTTATTTGATTTTCAAGAGATCTAAGGCACATAACCTTTTGTGATTTCAAAATCCCTAGATGTGTCTAAAAATATATGCAATTTGCATAACAGAGTTTTAGGCCACCATTTTCAAAAGTTCAAATCACATTAGCATTAAGGACAAATAATGGCATCTTCATCTAGGACATATAATGGAGCTCTACTAATGAACCCTAAAAATGTCCTATTTGTGTCCTCATATATCACTTGTTTACCATGCTTTGAATGTTTTCCCATAAGTTCCTTCCTTGATATTTCCATAAACCTATAAATAGAATTATGTTTTTATACTCTTTGAATAGTTAGAATTATGTATTGGAATTAGATATATGATAGTCATCTATTGCTTTAAGACATTTTTCATATAATTGTTTTAAGGATGTTTTGGATAAATAGGTATATCACACAGAACATACCTATAGCAAAGGAATCTCATTACACAGACTATCTTGTAGCCACTGCATAACCAAAGCCATGAATGAAAATATTTTGATTCTTATTTAAATTAATTCATATAAAAAAACTATAACCTCCATGGATCCCAATAAGAGAGTGGTTGAAGACTGAAATAATTTTGTTTGTCCTATAACAATGTCATAGAATTCACATGAAATATGACTTTAGCAAAAGGAGCCAATTTTAGGTATCTTAAGTTGAAGTTTCTTATATTAGAATATATATATTTTTTTGTATAAAATAATATCCCCTGTGATGTGTGTGTGTGTGTGTGTGTGTGTGTTGCTGTGTGTGTGTGTGTGTGTGTGTGTGTGTGTGTGTTGTGTGTAACAACAAAGTTGAGATATAGTATATGTTGATTAGAGATTATCAGAAGTACATTTTCTCAAGCACTTGTTATTGTAATTTTTTGCAACAATTTATTGCTGGATTTTTTAATAATATGAAAAAAGTATTTTTGAGTTAAATTTAGTGTTGTGAGAGGAAGGATTGAAGCTAAAGTCGAAAGGAGGAAGGCCCCCCTTTGGAAGTCTACAACAATAATCCAATCCATTTAATTATTTAAGCATGTTATTTGATTTCTTTATGCATTATGTGCTTCATTTCTAAATTATGTGATTTACATTCTTTCTCAGATTTGTATAAGGAAGCTTCCAATAATAAGCATTTATTTCATAGTATTGTTTACATGTTTTATTTATATCATTTCATTTACTGCATGACTTCAACATCTTAGATAACAATTAGCAGAAGGTCAAATTAGAAGATTGAGTGTGCACATACAGTGACGTCATCTTATCAAATCTACATTCTTAGATTGAAATTTAAATTAATTAAAAGGTACAAGTATATGGTAACTCTCCTTGTTCATTTTGGTCAAGAGAAGTATATTTGATTGTGAATCAACTACTAGTTATTTTTGGTGCCATTGTCAAGGAAGGGTGTCACACACTTATAATCTTTAATCTTGATATCAATTACTTATGAATGTTTTATTATTTTTATTTTCAAAGCTTGTTGTTATTTAGATTAAATATTTATTTATTTCATAGGTTAAATTTCCATTTTTTTCAAGTAGGCTAGTGGAAAATTTTGAAAAACCCCATATTACAAACCCTATGCAGGCAAGGTGGACAAAAAGTTAAAAAAAATAGTGGTTGATGTATGCAAAGTGAAATCTCAGATAGCCAACATAACTAAGGAGAATCTTGAGATAGTGGAGATATATGCTATAGGAAAAGATGATAATCAAGTGTTTTTCATGACTCAATAGAAACCATGGGTACAAAGACCATGTATGCCATCAAACTATATTTTTACAAATTCTTAATTCTTAAATAATCCTCAATATGGTTCTTAGATGAATATACCCAATCAAAAGTGGTCCTCAAACAAGTTGGTAGCTACCCTAAAATTAGTTATGGATGCAATAAAATGGACAAAAACCTCAACCTAGGCAATTTCAAAACTAGTAATGGTTATATCCCTCTAATCCATGGCAACAACAATCGAGAGGTAATTAAGGATTTCTCCAGCAAATGTAACAACCACAACAATAAAAAGCCATAATTTCAAATCCTCAGCAACCTATTTGAGCCACTCAATTACTCATCCAACCCATCCCCAATCCTACTAATAAGTTTGGTTCAACCAACACAATCCACTAAAATAATGCAATATTCAATATAAACCTTGGATATTAATCATGTTCAACTTCACTCAGGTCATGTTCTTCTACAACTCACCTCACTCATAATCACAAAACACTTTTTAACCAGTCCCACTCCATGCTAATCCACCACCAACCATGGGCAATCTTGAGCCAAGTCCATTCAAAAATTAAAAATAAACTCATAATCCTCTTTTTTTAGAGAGATTGAACATATCACATCCTAAACCAGAGCTTGAATTTAATATCTTAGGAAAACTCAAGAATGCATGCATAAAAATCCCACTCTTTCAAGCAATAAAAGGATGTTCATAGCTACAATATAGTTATTAGAGAGTTTATGTTTAAAATTTTTGGAAAGACAGAATGATCCTGAAATGGGTCTAGGTCATTGGCCAACTAGTAGATATTATGTTGGGAAACATAGTTCCCCTAAAATATTATAATCCCAGAAGTCTTATAGTTAATGTTAGCATCCATGGCCAAACCATCTCTAATACTTTAATTGATTTGGGCACATCCATCAATGTGATGACCATAGAGACCATGAAACAACTAAAAATTACAACTCTCTATCCAACACACACCATCCTCTAAATGGCTGACAGATCAACTGTTAAACCTAAGGGGATTATTGAGGACCTTGTTATCACTATGGACTCTTGGCTATATCCAATCTAATTTATTGTCTTACAACCAAAAGTATCTTGATATTTATCCTCCCATTCTTGGCCACCCATGGTTGGCCACCACTGATGCTTTTATTGATTGTAGGTCAAGAAAAATGCTAATTTCCAACATGAATGACACCAAGAAATTGGTTCTATATCCACTAGCTCAGCCTTCCCAAAATAATGGCCCAACTCCTTGGATTAATGACTTTGAGGAAGTTGTCTCCTTGTAGACTCTTTGCATAATTGACTAGAGTCCAAATCTAGAGGCACAAAAAGAAGACACTATCCTTACTGGTATCCTATAAAACACCTATCAGTAGGATCCTGTAGCCACCAACATGTTGGAATGTACACCATGCCCTCTTCATAATACCATTCTTAAGAATGATTTTGATGAAACCAAAAGAGACATTTAGACATTCCATTAATTGCTTCCCCATCAATGCAGTTATGCTTCTTTGATCACCAATGCAGAAACCATGCTTTCTTCAAAAAAGCAAGTAGACATTCTACCAAATAAACCTCTCAACTCCTTAACACCCTAGAAAGAAATTTAGTTACTTAAAATGCTGAGAAAGCACACAACAAAATTTTCTTAGGATTACCATGACATGAGAGGAATACCCCTATATTTATGCATGCATCACATCTACATTAAAGAAGAATGCAAACCTATTCACCAACCCCAATGACAAATGAATCTTATAATTAAAGATATTGTCAAAATTGAGTTACAAAATCTCTTGGATGTAAGATTTGTTTATCCTATTTTTAATAGCCAATGGGTCTCTCTCCTGGTCATTATCCCAAAGAAAGGGTCAAATGGCATATTTGTGTTGACTACCAAAAATTAAATGTTTCTACTAAGAAGGATTACTTTTCCCTTCCATTCCTTGATCAAGTGTTGGACACATTAGCAGGAAAAAAGTACTTTTCCTTCCTAGATGACTATAATGGTTATAATAAAATATGAATTGTTCCACAAGACCAAGATAAAACCACTTTTATTTTCCCTTAGGGAACTTATACCTATGTCATCTTACCATTTGGCCTTTACAATTCCCTAACTACTTTTCAAAGGGTTGTTTTGAGAAAAAAAATTTATCTCTCTCACAACTGTGTTGAAATCTATATGGATGATTTCACTATCTATGGGTAGACATTTGAAGAAATGATCACCAACCTAAAGAAAGTTTTTCAATGTTACTAAGACAACCAATTATCTTTGAGAAATGAAAAGTATTACATGATTATGACTAAATGGATTGTGTTGAGGCATCACATATCCCCTACTAGAATTCATGTTGATCTAACGAAGATAAGTATCATTAAGGATCTACCCACACCCAAGAAGTAGAAAGATGTTAAAATATTTTTAGGACATGTTGGTTATTATAGATGATTCATCAAAGATTCTAGTAAAATTTCCATCCCATTATTTGGATTACTTACTAGTAATGTTGAATTTGCTTGGACTAATAATTGTCAAACTACCTTTCAGCAATTCAAACACCTCACAATAATTTCGAGAGGGCCTAATTGGAAGAATCCTTTTCACATCCACACAAATGCATCTGACACCCATTTAGGATTTTTCCTTGGCCAAAAACATGAATCCTTGAGTTATGCAATCTATTTTATCAGCAAGAATCTTCAAGGGGCTAAATTTAACTACACTTTAACATAGAAAGAATTTCTTACCATTGTTTATGCCATCAATAAATTTTGACACTACATTATAGGTTACCAAATATTCATCCACATAGATCATGCAGTAATTAGGTATTTAATGAACAAACCTACTGCAATAGGTAGGATAATTCATTGGTTGCTTTTTCTATAGGAGTTTGATATTACCATTGTGGATAGACTAGGTAAGGATAATATAGTAGCAAATTTTTTATCTCAATTGTAAAATGATGAGCATAATCTTATTATTGATGATTTTTTTCTTGATGAACATTTATTTTTTGTAACAATTCAATCTCCTTGGTTTACACATATTTTTAGCTATCTTATTGTAGGATCACTACCACAACATTTCTCACCTAGGGACAAACAACATCTAATCTAAAAGAGCAAACATTATTCCTGGATTGTAGGATATCTCTTTATCACTGGACTAGATTCAGTTATGATAAGATGTATCCAAGAAGATGAATCTTATGACATTCTTAGAGCCTATCATAATGAACCCTATGGGGGTCATTTTGCTACCAAATGAACTGCTATGAAAATACTTACTACTGGATACTATTGTCCTTCTTTGCATAAGGATTCCATGATTTATACTCAAAAATGTGATCAATGCTAATGTATGGGAAAACCTACTCACTCTGATGAAATTCCATTATAGCCACAACTAGTTCTAGAACCCTTTGAAAAATAGGGATTATATTTTGTAGGTCCCATTGATCCTAAATCTAACAATAAGAAATATATAATGGTGTGCACTGATTATGTCACAATAGGGGTAGAGGTCACAACCTTAACCCACGCCCAAGATAAAAAATTATTTGAGTTTCTCTATGAATAAATCTTCACCCACTATGGAGTACCAAGATAAATAGTCACAAACCAAGGACCATAGTTCACATTAGACCTCACAGCTACCTTGGTCAAATAATATGAAATTAGACACAAAAAGTCTATCCCTTACCATCCTCAGTCAAATGGTTAGGTGGAAGTGACAAAAAAATAATTGGAAAATACCCTCACTAAGACTGTCAAGTTGCATAAAAAATATTGGTCAACTCATCTTCTAAAAGTAGTCTAGGCTTATAGAATCACCTAGAAAACCACAACTGGGTTCACTCTATATAAACTAGTTTATGGTAAAAATACTATTATACCCATTGAGTTTGAACATAAAAAATTAAGGAAAACACTTAATTTGGGCCTTAATCTTTCCCAATATCAACAAGATAGGATCATGTAGCTAAATGCATTTGATGAACTAAGAAAGGAAATACTTCATCACATTGAAATAGTGCAAATACAACTTGATGACTGGGCACTCCTTTTAGACTCTAATATAAGGATCATAAAGTAAATTTGTAGTCCAAATGGCTTGAGACTTATAAGATAAAACAAGTTTTTGCTAATGGAGCTATAAAACTCATGACCATTGACTTTATTTAGTTCTAACTACTTGTTAATGGCCACAAGTTCAAGCTATATAAGAAACCATTTTCCAAGGAAACTCTCACTTTCCAACTTCTTAAATAACAACATCCATCTCTTCTTCATGAAGTAAATTAACCTTTTCCTATAATTGAAGGGTATTTTTGTCAACAATTCTCTAATATTTTCTAGGAGGAATAAAATTTTCCTGCAGCTAAGAATAAGCCATTCTCAATGGCTTGGTTCAGGCTAAATAAAATCCTACCTCCTAGATTTTTGTGATTCCAATTGATTTTGGACTATAATTTTTTTTTTTAAATTAAAAAAAATTCAGCAATGAAAACCTTCAGGCATTGCTAACGGATGTTGTCTTAGAAAACTAGGTCACTAGTTGATTGACATTCATTAAAAAAAGAGAGAGAAAGAGAAAGGGCACTACTACAATATATAAAAAAAAAATTAATTGTTTTTGCTTACAAATTTATTCCCTTGTAGCATAAATATATATTCATCTTTGCTACAGGATGAAAAACATGATGCTGTAGAATAAAACTTGATGTTATAGGTTAAAACTTACTGCTATAGGATAAAACTTGTTGCTATAAGATATAATTTGTTGCTATAGAAAAAAATTCTTGCTATAGGATGTATTCTTATCATTCCATCCTACATAAATCATTTTAATCCCAATCAAATGATAACACATGCCAAGACCACCACATCAAATCATCATTTGCACATTAATGAAAGGTATTCCTACAAGTAACAATGTAATTATTTTATATTTAATTCATATCATATATTTTAAGTATTACTAAGATGATTGTACCTAATGTTATTAATGCATCACCATATATTCTCTTTATTATATCAACTCACCATATCTTCTCTTTCATTGATTGATGTGACCTTTGACATATTGCTACTGCCACCCTTTACTATTACCATGAGCCATTTTATGCATGTTGGCTTTGTCCCTCGAGGACAAGTGATGGTTTAAGTTGGGTGGGAGATTTTCCATAATTTAAATGGATTATTTTACTTTCAAAGAAAAAATCACAAGCATTTCACCAAAGCCAAAAAATACTTGTTGCAATAATATAGCCTGTAACTCAAATTTTTTCTCACAATATGGAAGGGGACTTGCTTAAACATGAACCACTTGATATCACTACTTTAACCAATAGCCCAAACATCCTATCCCTATTCTAAAATATAGGATGTGCATAGTATTTTAAAAAGATACAAGCCCTGGATAATATAATTATAGAATAATTCACTGGATCATTAAATAACAACCTAGCAACAGTAAGAGGAATGGATATAAAGCTGATAGATACTATCATTAGTAGAGTAATGGGATTGGTATGAATAGGAGACGCATGGAAAGAAAAATTTGATTCCAAGGTAGAGAGGTGAAAATTCATCAGAGGAAATGAAATCTTAGAAAGTTCAAAGTAGGGCATTTCATGGTTATCTTTACCAAGAAGATGGGCCAAAGCTACTAAGTTCATCTATAGATATTTCACTTATGAAAGGAGGTATTCCATGCTGCATGGAATTCACTTCAAGTTCATGAATCATTTATAGCATGGTATAGAAATAAACATCCCCAACTTATTATTCCACATGATCACAAAAATGTTAGAGGCATTTCAAAAAGGTAATTCCAAAGCTCTCTCTCATCATTTTTTAATCCAGTTGATTATTTAAGACTGTTTACAAAGGACTAGAACCAACATAAGTTGGGAAGAATTTCTCCAAATACCAAAAAATGCAAAAAGTGATAGAGAATGAAATGAAATAGAAAAGGAATTGGAGGTAGAAGAATAGAGATTAGAATAATCCCTTCCTATAGCTCCATAAGAACCTACAGCACAAAAGCTTCTTGTAGCCCCACAAGAACTTGTAGAAGGAGACCTTCTTACAGCCACACAAGAACCTATAATAAATATTGAAGAAAGGACTTCCATAACTAGGGAATCTAGATTAAAAAGGAAGAAACTCATTCTCCATCCTAATTTAGAGGAGTCTGAGGAGGAAATTCCACCTTCTCCCAAAAAGGCCAAGGTAACCTCTACTCCTCGCATATCTCATAGATTGAGAAGAAAAATGAGAACTAAACCTTCTATTATTGAAATTAATGAAGAATTTGGAGAACAGACTGCTAGTCATGATAAATCTATAGAGGTTGAAACAAACAAGGGAGAATGAAGTCTAGAATAGAATTAGGAGGTAGAAAAAGTAGCACATAGTCTTGAAGAGTTGCATGAAAAACCAATGCAAGAGGAAGCTGAATAAATAGAGAAACCTACTGTATAAATGGAATTTCCCACTCTAGAAAAATCCCTATAAGAAATTAACTAAGAAAGAAGATATAGGATCAATCTAGAGGAGGACTAGATGCACTTGTTTTAGTAGCTTTTTAGCTTTAGCCCTCTACTGAAGATTATCCTACAATCATTATTTCACAACCTTTTGTTGAGGTAAATCAATAAGAAGAACCTAAAACCACCCAAGAAGTCAAGTATCATTCCTCATTTGTAATATTTTCTAAATTGATGAATTGGATGGATAGTCAGTCTAAAATTTTGAAGGAATTAAGAAAAGAAAATAAATTTAAAGAAAAGATAAAGTTGAAGGAAGAGAGAATATCCAAACTAAAGTAGAAAATTGAAAATATGGTTGGTCTTACCCAAGAGCTCCTTGACTGTAGGCCTCCTACAAGAGTTTATTCAGTATAACTTAAGGATCAATGGCATAAGTATAAATTTATGAGAATTTATTATGACATGCCTTATGAAGTCATTGATCCCCACTCCTTTTCTATCTATAAATAAAGTTCACAGGAAGAACAAACACAATTGTACGAGTTCTACCTTCACAATTATATTGTCTCTTATGACAAAGAGTGAAACCCTAATCTATATGTTGGATATGTCTAACTAAATGCATTTTCATCATATTTGTTGAATGATCAAAGAAGAGGAAGAGAAGTAGCTAAATATTAGAAAAATGAGAATGAAATCTAGTTGCTTATCAGGAAAGAATCAATGACACCTAATGTTGTATTGACTAAATGGGATAATATCATGTTAAAAAAAGAACTCAGAGCCTAGTTTGTGAAAAATTATGATGAATCCCAATATTTTTATTTAGGATTGAGAACTTATGTTGGTCCTATAGCCAAAGAGTCCTATATTGAATGATGGAATGAGCTCACTCCTGCACCGAAAAAAAAAGAGCCATATTCCCCTTTTAACTTAAATGTAGTATTTAATAGGATCATAAAATATATTCTTCTTGTAGGTGAAATGGGATCTCAATTGTTGAACATTAAATTCCAGCCCCCTCTATTTTGGTATCCTATTCCATATTGGTAGGATAAGGCCCCATTAGATGAAGCTAGAGAGGTCAAAATCTGGCAACTATAGGAACAAAGGTGTGGATTTTATGCTCACCTTGCTAGTGGTGTTATAGATCCCATGAATTTTAGATTTCTTTATGAAATGGGAATGAATAAGTTTGTTTCTCATGGTTGAGAAAGATTTTAAGTTGGGGGGTGTGATGAGCCCTAGAAATGTCTTATTTTTATCCTCATCTATCACACTTGTTTACCATGTTTTTGAATGCTTTCCCAAAAAAATTCTTCCTTAATATTTCCATAAACCTATAAATACCATTATATTTCTATACTCTTTGAATAGTTAGAATTATGTATTGGAATTAAAAATATGATAGTCATTTATTACTTTAGGATGCTTTTTCTATAATGTGTTTTAAGGATGTTTTGGAGAAATAGGTATATCGCATAGAACATCCTATAGCAAAGGAATATTATTACACAGACTATCATGCAGCCACTGCATGACCAAAGCCATGAAGAATAGATTTTGATTCCTCTTTCAACTGACTTGTAGAAATAACTATAACCTCCATGGATCCCAATAAGGAAGTGGTTATAGACTGAAATATTTTTGTTTGTCTTACAACAATGTCACAGAATTGACATGAAAGATGACTTTAGCAAAAGGAGCCAATTTTGGTTATCCTAAGTTGAATGTTTATTAGATTAAAATATATATTATTTTATATAAAAAAATATCCTATGTGGTATATATATGTGTAACACCAAAGTTGAGATATATTAGATGTTAATTAGAGATTATTAGAAGTACATTTTGTCAAGAACTTTTTATTGTAATTTGCTATAGTAATTCATTACTACATTTTATATTAATATGAACAAATATTTTTGAGTTCAATTTAGTGTTGTGAGAGGAAGGATTGAAGCTGAAGGCACAAGGAGGAAGGGCCCCCTTTGGAAGTCTATAGTAACAATCCAACCTATTTAATTAGCTAAGCATGTTATTTGATTTATTTATGCATTATGTGTTTCATTTTTAAATTATGTGATTTACATTATTGCTTAGATTTATTTCACAGTATTTTATGTATGTTCTATTTCCATCATTTCATTTATTGCATGACTTCAATATCTTAGATAATAATTAGTAGAAGGTCAAATTATAATATTGAGTGTACACATATAGTGATGTCATCCTATCAAGTCTACATCCTTGGGTTGACATTTAAATGAAGTACAAGGTACATGTCTATGGTAACTCTCCTTGATCATTTTGGTCAAGAGAATTATATCTAATTTTGAACCAACGGCTATTCATTCACCACCATCCAGGTTCTCCATTAAGGATTCCATAGAATACCTAAACATAATTTTTGATGCAATAGTGTTCGATGATCTCCACACCAATTACTCAACTCTATGGGAGGTCATAGAAAATGTTGACCTATTTGCATGTGAGGAAGACATCTCAATAAAGGAAAAACAAGTTGTAGCTAAATTATTTCCATTCAAATTCTAGGAAATCCACTATGAAGATGTCAATCTAGAATTCATGCCATGTATTGACTTATTGTGAGACTTATTCTTTGAAGGAAGAATTACAGATGGTGGTTATCTACACTATGTCAATAATAATATAGTCCTTGCATACATATTAGAAGATGCATTTATGAGGTATTTATGCTTGTCAATTCTAGACATTACATTTGATTTTCATGGTGTGGTTACTTGGAGGAAAAATAATGATGCATAATAAGCTGTGAGGAAATGGCTTCTTCCAGGGGAGACCTTCATGCTCAAGGAAACGACCAAGAACCCCATACCCATCACTTAGTTTGAAAAGAGAATTCATATCAGCATGAAATTTTTAAATTTACTACTTGGCCTCCCAATCATTTATTTCCTCCATATATAATGGGTAGCTCTACTTGACCTACTCATCACTTTAGAGCACACCTATGCATTGGGGGACGTTATTAGTGCCCGCCTGTATGATAGATACTATACAAAGATAAGAGCCCTTAAGGTGGTAACTTATACATGATGTCATATCTTTTATATGAAATTATGGGGATTATCTATAGACATAATGGATCTCTATGGAATCCAAACCATGACTACATCAAGAATAGAATATGTGACTTATACTCTTTTGTCCACATTTATGCTTATGTGAGGAACATTGCTAGAATTGTAGAAGATATATACCCACAAGTTTAGATGGAAATTCATGGCCAACCAATATCTAGGATATATATAATAGCATCACCAATACACTCATGAATTTGGGTGATTATTGGCTATACCCAGACAACACTATCATCATGGTTATTGGGAATAAGATAGACCTTCTTCATCTCGCCAAATTTGTCCCAGATAAAGTTGCCAAGCAAGAGATTACCTTCTAATTATGGAATGGGATAGATGAAGACTTGACCAAGAGTATAGGAGTACATTATATATCTTCCATCTACTAATTGGGAGAATGCAATACACATATATAAGGCATTTTAAAGAGGCTCATAATGTAAGGAAGGTTTATACTTTGGCTACTATGCCCCACAGTGATTGGGACCCACACAAGAGAGTGCAGAAAAAGGTTCATAATATTGGCATCCCTTATAAGCATGAACCTTTCAATCATGACTTCTTATTCCTTAACACAAAATATGATGAAGTCAAGTAAAGGGTTGAGACTATTGGCCTAGGTGAGGACTTACCAAGGGTAATACAAGAAGATCACTCCCTTATACTTGGGTAAGCCAAATTTAGGATCCCACCACTAGGGGGATGGACATTATATAATTTCTAAAGTGTTAGACCTTACCAGTAGCCACAAAACTAAATATCAGACCCCCAACATAAACCTACTATGATAATAACTCAATAAGAATAAGATCATGTGGTAGGGGAAACATCAACTATAGGAGACCAAGAGCAAGAGAAAGTGATAGCAAAAAAATCAGTTATTGCTCATCAAGAGGAAGAATAGACTCCTCAAATTCAAACATCTATTATTGAATTAAGGAATGGTAAAAAATAACTAACACAAGAACTAATGTAAGAGAAGGATAACACTATTGGGGAAGAAACATAAATCATTTACTTGGACTCCTCTAATGAGGAAGAGATGGCACTTACTATGGTGGCTTCAATGGCCATAAACTTCACTATGAATCTTTCCCTTCCTAACCAATAAGTGATTGATCCTTAGGTTGAGAGGAAAATATTTTCTTATCAAATAAAATCTAAGGTAGAGAGGCCATAGACTCCATCCATAGAGGTGACAAGTGGACAAGCACCACCTTTAATTAAAGGTAAGCCAAGTCATGGCATGGAATAAGAGGAGCTACAAAAAGCTAAAGTATTGAGATTTCAAGGGTTAAAAGTAAAGGCACCTTTTAGTGGTGACCAATCAGGTAAGGGTGCTCTATTCACTACTCTCCTAGGCCTTTCTCCTCTTATGTCATTTCTAGTTTTCTCTACTTTTACTCATGTGTCATCATTACCTACTGGTCCTATTTTCATTATGTCAACCATTGCTCCAACCTCTTCTCCTTCTGTCTCTATCTCTACTTCCACAACCAGTATCCAACCCATAACCCAAGTGGCACCTTATTCTACTCAATTGAGTTCACCATTTCCCTCATTAGGGGCAATGCAGACCACATTAGTGGTGGAAATAAAGGAAGATTCTAAAAATAAACCTGTCTACATTGTGCATCACATGCCACACCTAGGTAATATAAGCTGGTCCAAGATAATTTGGCCTTCAATGCTTAAGTTAGCCACTAAGACTGATCCTAAAAATGATACATAAATAGAGGCACAACCATTAGATATATCAAATCTAACACTTCCAAATTGGGTCAAGGAGTTAGGAGCATCATCTTTTAAGAGTGTTCACCAAATTTCAAGCTCAAGCAAATATTATCAAATGACAGTAAAACTCAAAACTTGATGGCACCAATAGGAAAGGATAGAGAATATAAATTAAAACTAGTAGAACATTCTTACCATGCTCTTTACCTTCTCATGCCTCCATTCTAGGATTTGAATGCATGTGATTAGACTCAAATTGACAAAGTGATAGCTTGATGTTGGATGCTTGATAATGGATGCTTTGATTATTGATTATGGATTGACTAATCATTTTGGCATAATTTTGGTATGAGCTCAATAGATGGTTTGAGAGTGGAGGGAGAGGTTGGATAAATAAAGGAAAAGAGGGAAGATCAAGGGCTATTATTTGAATTTGGAGAATTGAGATCAATGGCTCCAGATTATCCAAGGAATATTAAATTCCTTAGGAAACCTCTAGAAATAGAGGTTTATAGAGACTTGGAGGGAAGTCTCCAATTCTAGAAACTTCTCCATTATCTTAGAGATAATAGAGGATTAGATGAGGATTAGAGTCATATGGATGTAGGAAAGGCTAGGGTGTAGGTTAGTAGGTGGGTAGGTGGGGTTATGGAAATTTTAAATTCCCATATAATGGATAAATAGGATTAGATTATGATAATTGGATATTTAAGAGGAATTAATGGAATAGTGGGAGGGCATGAGGTTAGTGAAATGTAGACTAATGGAAGGGGATATTAGATTTATGGCTAGAAATAGGATAAATTATCAAGATAAAGTGGGTCAAGTGGAATTAGTGTTGACTAATAGGAATATTAGTCGACTATAATGAAGTGAGTGATTTTAGGTGCATACATTTTTCCCCTCTTTAAAAGGGCATTAGGAGTGGATGGAGGGGAAGGAGTAATGGTTTTTCAAAGAAAAACCATGTCATAGATGAATGTTAGCTGATGATGTTAGGGGATATGATTCCCCTCGAGGGTACATGTGGGGAAGAATGAGTTGGATGGCCATTTAAAAAAAGAAACAATGGGTGGGAGCAATGGAGAGATGAGGGAATTGATGTCAGATGTGGGATAGAAGATGAAGAAGATGGGGTCAACATTGAGCAATGAGTTCTAAATTAATAATGATGCCCCTAGCAAGGACACCTACATAAGGAATCGAGATGATCAGTGTCACAGTTGTAGACACATCTCAAATGGGAATAAACTATAACAAGATGATTATAGGATTAAAAGGCTAAAAGATTTAGATTTATCCCAAGCAAGGACACATGTAAGGGAGAGCTATTTTCCAAGATAAGATGATGATTTGATAAGATTAAGGATGGGTGTATCTCAAAGCTAAATCGATCAAGATGGTGTAGGTGATGATAGAGAAAAATCAATATAATCAAGTGACCAAATTATTTTGATTGATGATGAGGATAGAAGAAATAGTGGTCGATCTATCTTTGGGCACTACAAAAGTGGCCAAGTAATACCTACATAATCTGAAAAGACCTCAGGTTGATGTAGTTCTAATTGGGAGATGATGATGATGATGATGATGATGATGATGATGATGATGATGATGATGATGATGATGATGATGATGATGATGATTAGGAAGTGATGATGATGAGTCAAGGATAAAAGATTGGATGTTAGTTGGATGGGTCAAGAAGATTGGATTAGTGATGGGAATAAGGATGGTTAGATGATTAGATAAATGATGAGGGTGTGAATGATCAAGCCATCAAAAATGTCATAAAGCTCATCATAGTCTAAGTAATCCATTAAATATGGCACTTGGTAGTATGCCCTATGATATAGACATGACCAAGAGGACATTGTGCCAAGGTGCATGGGCAAGTAGTGAACTCTACATCCTTAAGGGAACTTTTGGTGTCCTCATATCATCCTCATTTATTTCCCAATAGATAAAAAGAGTCATGACAAGCATGAGACAAACAGAACAAACAAGCAACACACACATAAGTATCTACATGCAATGTCATAATTTCTTGCCTAATGATAGGATGAGTGAATGGATGATGGATTGGATTATAATGATGTAATTGTGGACTTGGATTTGGATAGGTTGATCATGATTAGGATTAAGCTAAGAGGATGCCCCTAATTTAGGATAGAAGGATGGAGGATGGGAGAAGGTCTTTGAATACTGATTTGGTCTTGAAATCGGATCTAAAAGTGGCCAAGAATGGTGATTAGATAAGTGATGACCAAGGATTACCAACATATAAGGCCCTACAAGAATCCAATCTAGCAAGGAGACTAGGAGATGATGGGATCAAATACCTTTCATACTAGCAAAGAGTGATTGGATGGGTACTAGGTATGAAGAGGTAATGATAGGACATTGATGGGATCGAGTACCTTCCACACTAGTAAAGAGGTTATTTGATGGGTGATAGGTATGAAAATGTCCTGATAGGGAGTGATGGGTGCCAGATTAAAATCTTGACAAAGTTGTGTGCCAATAATACCTAGGTCAAGGATGATAAAGAGATGGAAAGATGGGTGACCACTTTGATTTGGTGCCAATATTGGATGTTGTATCCAAAATGGGGGATAAGAAAAGGCAAATGACATGAAAATGGATGTGAGGAAGAGATTGGTGGCTCTAGGTTAAATCGAAGAAGAAATTGGTGGCTTCAAGTTTCTATTTGTCACAATATGGTATTTTATACTTATTAATAATAATCTATGTTTTTTATTAAGATTGGTTTGTATTATTCTCTATTAATACTTTGTTATGTTATTTTGGTAGGCTCTGTTATGTCACATAAATAAAATAAAATTAAAAATTTTCAAAAAAAATCATTTTTAAGCCATTTTATTAAAAAATAATTTACATATATTTGAATTAATCCACAATTTTATCTATACATTTTGTCAAATAGTTTTCATGTCTCCTTTTTGATTTTGCTAAATGTTCACTCCCTGTTATGGCACTCAATGGTAGTATTTTGCTCATATGTTGATCTAGAATTATTATTCTTGTAGGGTTTGAGTCACTTATTTAGTTATTGTGTGTATTAATGATTTTGGTGAAGTTTTTGGTATATATTTAATGGGTTAGTATTATAGTCAATAGTGAGCTATAGTTATATTGTTGGTCATTTGGAAAGTTCATATAAAACATAAAAAAAAAAAAAATACTAGTTGCATCTTGTTAATCTGATATATCATAGTTGAGTAAAAATCATAGATTGCATTGCAGTTCTGGAAGTCTCGATCTAGAAAGATAGTCAGAATCACTCGTTTATTGACCTGAGTATCTAGATCTGGCTTTTAGTTCCACTCTACCCATGCTCTCTACCATAGATCTAACATGTTATTCTTCCTCCACTTCCCACCCTCACGACTCTGACTCAACATTCAAACTATCTCCATCATAGCATCTTTTATGCCCATGAACAAATCTCTCACAATCCACCATCTTGCCACTACCTTTTGACCATCCCCATGCTTTTGATACCCTGTAGTAATCGCATTCCATAGAAAACCATCTCTTTCCTTCTAATCGTCGAAGCCTTTACAAAATCTTGCACTTCATAAACATGTTGATAAAAATTATTTTGAAACGTTGCATGGAATAATTATGTGAATCTGTTGGGAGTGTTGGGAGAATAGATCCATTGACATTGGAAAGGCAAGATAGGTCTATGGCTTTGTCTTGAGCATGAATACTTACATGTTATAATATTCAAAATCCAAAAATTTGTTAGCACGTTACACCAGGATGGACACTTAATAGTGGTACTTGCAATGGCAATATCATCTGTGTCATGATGATTTACATGAGACCTTTTTTTGGTAAGATACCCAAATATTTAATGGTGGCTTCACCTGTCATTGATCCTCAATGATAAATAAATGCAGTGGTATTTTATTGAATATCTAATGGTGGCCATGTACATACCAATAGACAGCCATCCTTCTGTAGTGTGTATATTCGAAACTACAGACCCCCTTTGGTAGATGTAGTATAATCAATGCAATATTTATTTGCTTAAATGTGGGTGATGTCTATACCTTAGATCAAACCATATTTTGATCCCCAGTCTACTGTGACATCTTTGTCAAAGGCTATGTGTCTTCCACGCTTTATATTTGTCTACCAAAAGTGCTAGCAACTATGATTTTTGAAGAAATTTCTCATTTTCGAGAGCTATCTGCCTTAATTAGTTAGCCTAGATTTGAGCCTGTACATGTTTTTGTCTACAATTGAAAATAATGCAAAATTGATCACATAATTCATTTTTTTGAAAAGTTTTCAAACACCTTTATAATTGCACCTATACCTGGCAAGATCTATCAGCTTCAACCATCAAATACCAAGCCAATTTCTTATAATTTGTTTTGTTATTTTTAGGTCCTGGGTGTAGAGGAGAGGTAACTGGTGGAAATGATGAATGAACAAACACGGGGCTCTATAACCTACATGATGCCCTATATTTCAAAATACTTGACAAGAGTAATTAATATCTAGATCTACATTTTGACCAAAGTTCCATAAATTTATTATTAGTTTGTGTTTGTGTAATTTTGTAATGATATCTAGATTATTTAATTGTTATCATCTTAGGTTTTATTTCTATGTAGTCAAAAGCCTTTTTGTATGATACGTGCTTTTAGGACTCTCAAATATTTAATTGGTATTTTAGTTTAGGTATCTTAATTTTTAATTTTTCATGGAGTCTTTATCTTAGTTTTATTTAGATTAATATCTCTTAGGTGGTTAATAGTATATGTCTATATTAAGTTTTAGGAAATAGTAACATATAGTAATTAAAGACTTCTTTTTTTTAACTACCGTTTAAGGTAAGAATTTTAACAATTAGATTTTCATAAGTATCAACATTTTTTGTCGGGTGATTAATGAAATAATTTGGTCAAAAAAAATTTAAGTCAAGCAAACTACTAACTATTTATTTTACAGGTCCCCTCAAGATTTAGGCACCTTGATCAGATTTATAACCTTTGTGCTATTAGGGAACGGGGGGGGGGAAGGTGCATTTTTTTTTTGGATATATCGTTATATATCTCTTGTTGTGTAAATTGTTCTCATAAATACTTGTTTGTACATGTGTGTTGATTTGTAGATAACATTGTCGTATCATGCCCATCACACGTAGCTAATTAATCAGTTAATTAATTGTATTATGTGTTTGCCTATTTATCAAACTACCCCAGGATACTGTGTGATGTGGAATTGACACCCACATATGGGCTTAGTCTATAGGGGTTAGTGTTGTGGATTTAATCACTGCACACTAACCAAACCCTGTGTTTTGATGGAATATAACAATCAGGGACAGCTATCATTAGGCTAAGTAGTTGACCCCATATAGGTCATCCATGAAAGGGAAGAGTTAACTCTTTGAATCAGGCATTAGACAACACCCCATACAAACATAGGACCCAACATACCTTTGTGTATATCGGGGATGCCCCTAAAGAGCCCATTCAACCTAGTATAGGACCTTCTAACCATAACAGGTGTTCCACTATAAGTGTCAGTAACAACATTGAAGTGAATATCAAGTGCAAGTAAGGTCGAGAGGGTTTAGTAGATTCTGTAATGGGTCACCAAGCTACAACCTCTCTTGTGTAGCTATTAATGGTGTGGGCATCACATTACACTCCCATATAGTTTACTAAATAATGTTTTACTTGTGCATGATTATTTGTGTGTTGTGACAAGACCCATTTTGTTTGATAGCCGAGTCGGCGACACCCATACTTTTTGTGTGCATACCTTAGAAAACCTATAGGATCACTTTCATTATCCCATTATTATTTCTTCATCTCATTCCTTCATCCCATCATCATCTCATCTTGACTATCCATATCACTTCATCTCTCTTTTTCACTCTATAACGTTTACCTTAGTCCACATTATTTTCATTTCTTATCACTTTCCAAACTCATCTAATATCATCATTCTTCCTTAATAATTTATATATTTTGATCATGATATACCCCCCCATAATCACACTATATCATTCCATCATTCTAGAATTAGTTAATAGTACATAGCACTTAGCATCCACTACCTTTTGTCCATCACCATTCCCCATATCCTTCTATCCATATCATTTTCACTTTCTTATCCTACCCACACCTAAAATGATCCACTTCACTTATCCCCATCATCTTTTCACATCCTTCTTTGTATTTTAATTAAATCTTGTCATACTTCTATCCATCCAATAAGCATTTATCTCATCCATATCCACTCCATGATATTTAATATCCACATCCATTTCATATCCTTGTATATTTGACCACATCTTATTCACTTCATAACACATTCCTTCCACATTTGCCTTATATTGACCATCCTATTTATACCTCATAGAATCCCACATATAGTTTTATTCACTTTATATCCATTCTCTTCATCATATATTTCCTTTACATTTTCATCTCATATCTATATCGACCTCCCTATCCACACACACCATATTGCACCTAGTATTTACCTCCATCCATAGCCTCATATAATTATCATCTTTCCTATTTTTTTAGAATAGTTTAAAACATCCCCCTTTACATCATATCCACCTCCCATCACATCTTATTGTAATTATTTTATCCCCATAATCCATCTTGTACACTAATCATCCACTTATCTACCCATCTTCTACTTATATCATCTCATCCCCTCACTTGTTTTACCCTCATAGTCCATTTCTCACATCTATTATCCGTTAATCTACCCATTGTATCCTTATATCATCATATTTCATTATAATTCATTTATACATATAGTCTATTTCTCACATATATTATTCATCCCTCCATCCATATTATCCTTATATCATCCTATCTCCACACAATCCATCATTTACATTTTTTATATCCATATAGTCCATCCTTCACATCTATCATTCATTATTTATTCTATCTTCTTGTAATGACTTTATCCGCATAATCCACCTTTCATATCAATCATCCATTCATCCACCCATCTTGTACTCACCTTATCCTATCTTCTTATAATTATTTTAATCTTAATAATCCATCTTTCACATCAATTATCCATTAACCCATTTATTTTATCGTTATCTCATCCTACCTACATAGTCCACCTCTCACAACTATAATTAATTAATAAATTCATATCATCTGTATATTATCCTATTTTCCTCATAATCCATCATTTACATCTAGCCTATCCTATTATACCCACATAATTCACCCATTTTATCCTTGTATCATCATACCTCACTATAATTTGTTTATCCACATAGTCCATATTTAATAACAATCATCCATTCATCCACCTATCTTATCCTCATATTGACTCATCTCCTTGTATATATATTCCCCTTATAAATCCTTTTACACATCCCATACTATCTTGTCTTCATCCCATCTTAGTCACACCCCATAATATTGTACAACCTTGCCTAATCATCATCTTGTATATCTTTGTCACCCTTTCCTTGTATATCCTTTTCATTATCCCATCTCCTATCTTAGATTAGTCACACCTTGTCATAAAACCATCTCATCCATAATCAATCACATCTCACTTTGCCCGTTGCCTTATACATCGCTCACATCATAGTCTTAAGAATTCCCATATCATTTTATTGATATTACCCCTTACATATTTGATCAAAACCCATCACCTATCCTAATCCCATCTTGTCTCACCATCCACATTCTATCCTAAGTCCACCTCATCCACAGTCCTAATCGCCCCCATACCATCTTGTCTCACTATCCCATCACCTTATATATCCTTATTTTACCTTCTTGTATATAATTTGCTCTCTTGAACATCCTTTTTATCACATATTACCACTAGAACCATACATCAGTAGTCATCCCCTAATCACATCCTAATCATACCTCATCATCCACATCTTACCTTAAATCCATACCTGATCACTTGTCTTGACTTTGCCTTCATCACCCATTTAGTCATCACCTCATCTTATCCTAGTTGGCTTCTAGGTCACATACGAGTTAAAACCATCCACTTTTCATTACCCCTTTATCATTTCATCATCACACTTATCCTTATTCCATTATCCTAATCACCTTCATCACCTAATCCTACTCCATCCTATCTTGAGAAAAATTGTTCTAAGATTTTGAGCTAGTCCTATCATCCTAATCCACTTGGTCAAATCTCATATCATAATCAATAGCCTATTAGTGTCTTGTCATTTTTTCAGTCTCAATCTAGCAAACCCATCAACTATCAATCATCCCTATTCCAATCATCTTGCCTTATTCATATCTATTACCCATCATATCATCTTCTTGCTAGTTTAAATCTAGGCACCCATCATATCCCCAATCTTTTTGCTAGTTTGAAAACTAGACATCATTGATAGTTTGTAATCACCTATTGCACTATCTATCTAAAATTTGATCATAGTCTTTAATCTATTTGTCTATTCAATCCTCATTATCACCTATCATATTAGCTCAATCCTTTAGCATTACTTTGTTCAAATAATCCTTAGTCTACCTTCACACCATCTTTCATCACCCATCTCCATAGATTTGGACCCGATTCTCATGGACCAATATATCTTGGCCCATAAGGATGAAGTCCTTCTAAGAGCACTACAAATGGGTACCTACCTACCATCTTGCCTTGATCCCATTCATCCTAAACCAACATCCCATCCATAATCTCTTAGCTCATCAAAATTAGTGTCAACATGCCTTGATGCGGTCATCCTAATCAATCAATACATCATAGAGAATAAAGATGAATTCCTTTTGTAGTTATGGAATATGGGTGCCCATTTGCTTGATTATTTTGACCTCACAAGCCTAAAATACCTCCCAAACAAATCCACCATCAACCCTTATCCTCATCCTATTCCATTCCACAACCCACTAAAAACCCCTTAGGCCCAATTCATACCCATCCACAGTTAAATCCTCCATCTACTAATCATATTCCATCATCACTCCCTCATCGTTTATCACCCACCACCATGAAATTAGACCCTACTTTCATAGACCAATACATAGTGACCAACAAGGATAAATTCCTTGATGCAGTCATCTTAATCACCCCCAACACAAAGCCATCCATGCTAGTCCCTTTCTAATCCCTCATCCACTAGCCATAGCCAATCATCTACCCCTTCCCCTACTATCAAAGGGAATCTAATCTTGGCCACCTCATCTACTACCATCCCATACACCTAGCCACATCATCAATAATTTGATCATAAGTCCAATGCCTCCACATCTAAGTCACATAATGAAGTGGGTCCTTACACTCCCCTTCCTGTATCCTTAGAAGCCCTTTTCCAAAAACTAGTCACTGCCAACATGATGGTCTATCCACCCATTTGACATCTTGATCTCACCAAGCCTAAGCCCTCATGGTATAAATCAAACTGATACTATGAATATCATCAAACTTGTGGGAATTCCATTAAATGATGTCAAAAAATTTGAGACTATGTTCAAGACCTCATCAATAATGGTGGCATAGTAATCAAGGATGAATCAGATGAATTTAAATCCCTGGGTGAACAAGAAGAGGAATGCCAAGATTCCATTCCCAATCATGATCAATCCCAACCCATTCCAAGACAAAGTCAAGGCATCCTATCTACCCTCCATAATCCCTCCATCATCAAACAATCCTCCATCAAACACACACCCATTCCCCATCCACCTAGTCCTTTTATATCCCATAATCCCTTTCATGGACCTATCTTTGATTCATCCATTATTACTCCATCATCTCCCTCTCACTCATCACATCAAATAACCCCCATTGAGAGGACAATCATGCACAAATCATCCTTTACTAGTAGTATAGCATCATGTACATCAAAGTCAACATTAGAATCAAAACAAGTTTTATCTACATCTAGATCATGTTCTCCACCAGCATCCAAATCAGATTCCTCATCAAAAACATCATCCCTTTGCAATATTTTAGGAAATGATGATAATTCCTACTCTTTTGAAGATTCCAATCAAGATGATGAAGTCATAACTAAATTTTTGAATGCTTTATCTATTGAATATTTTTACAGTGGATCTAATCCTACCTTGGATACATGTCTTAATGATCTTTTTGAGATTCTTGAGAACACTTTTTCCAATGTTGATGCTAGGCCTCCTAGTGACCTTTATGAGGATAATGTTTCCCATTATACCCTTAATCCATCACCCAACATTCACTATCCACCTTGCCTCCATAATTCCTACATCCCAATAGATTAAGGGAATAAGCAAGAACATGCATCATTAGAGTCCCCTTTGTATAAAATATCATGTGCCAAAAATACAAAATTCCAAGACCATATTCCAAAATCCATAAATCATAATCAAATCATATTTGATCCCATTATTAAAAGTCAAAAAT
This sequence comes from Torreya grandis, assembly GCA_037957365.1. Classification (NCBI taxonomy): domain Eukaryota; kingdom Viridiplantae; phylum Streptophyta; class Pinopsida; order Cupressales; family Taxaceae; genus Torreya; species Torreya grandis. Next base: position 24,203 of record JARHVA010000967.1, read on the forward strand.
ATCAAATCAATGGCCTAATAAAAAATGTCTTCCCCTAGTGAGCCCAAAATCTAGCATTAGGGGCATATCAAAGTCAAAATAATCATATATCAAGTCAAAAATCAATCTCCCCTGGTGAAGTCCAAAATTAGGCACCAAGGGGCAATCAAAATCATAAATTCAAAAGTAATAATTGCAAGGTCGATCATCCTCTTAATGCTTGGGTCAAACAATCAACAAGTCAAAAGGTTTTGGATCCCTTAATCTCATCACACCAATCTAAAGAATCCCCTCCACCATATCCAATTTTGTATGCATGTTAAGCATAGGATATACTGAGAGGGGGTGGGGGAAAGTGAATTAGTATATCATAAATCTTATAATCTTTCACTTAATCAAATTCCACTTAAAAATACATTCAAGATATGCAATAAAACTGAAACAATAAACACCACACAAGATAGAGAGAGACACTAGATTAAACATGGAAACCCAATGTGGGAAAAACCATAAAGAACAATCTCAAGTATATGAATGAGCACCATCTCAAACTACAATATTCACAAGCACCAACTTGCAGGAGCACCAACCCCTTTTGTGTATACCACACAACTATCTCTCAATGTTGCTTTCTCAACAAATGATAGGACATTACAATATCTATTTGTTTTCTCTCCTTTGCTTTTCTAAACTAGATATGACAATTACAAATCATGCTCTCTTCTTGCATATTTCAAATGGCTTCTCAAGCCTTTATTTATAAATTTCCAAATGACCTTTGGCATTCACCCTTTGTGACCCTTCAATCCTCATGGAAAATGGCTCCAAACTTGCATGACCCTTCATATCCTTGCATTTTAAAAGTCACATGGTGACCCTTCATAAGAAAATGTGTCCTTTCCTCTTTTGTCTTTATCTTGGTGACTTTTCATATTCGTCAAAGTGTCCCTTCGTGAGAAATTTTACCCTTCCTCTTTTGTCTTCACTTGGTGACTCTTAGAATTCCTCAAGATGACTCTTCATGTGAAAATGTGTCCCATTCCTCTTTTATCTTTACCCCATGACTCTTTTACTTCTCCATGGGCCCTTCTTTTGACTTTATACAACCAAAAATATATTTTTTAATATTAAATAAATATCAACACACTATATCCAAAACATGAACATTAAAAACACCTTTAGACAATACATGTTATGGGGACTTTATCACCAATGCTAGACCTTTGATATCAATGATAATATTTCCAATAATCTCCCCCTTTATCATTTATGTCAACCTCATACTGAAACTACCACATCATGAAACATGCACTGCACATGCCAACCTATACATACTGCCATCTAAAAATCATACAGTAACTCCCCCTTACTATAGCAACTTGTACCTATTCCCTATACCTATTTTTGTTCTTCTCCCCCTTTGACATCAATGGAAAATGTCTTATCTTGGAGCTAACACCTAACTCCCCCTCAACTGATGTTGATCCTCAATGGTAGGAAGTAAAATAAATTACTCCCAACTCCTCTCGCAGATCCTTGAATGTGTCCTTTGATTGTGCCTTTGTGAAGATATCTGATAACACATATAAATTGTTGTCTATCCTCTGAGCATTTATAATCAACTCATTTGAATCTTTTATTCTAATCTCACAACCTTTTTCATAAAACTTTAATGTGTATCCTTGATCACATATTTGACTTAGAGTCAATAGATTATGCTTAAGACCTTCTACATACAATACAATCTTAGTCTTGGTTCTACCATTATCCAAACTCAAAGTACCTTTTTTGGCTATCCTAGTAGTGGTTTTATCTCTAAATTTCACTATGCCACCATTGATCTTATTTAGAGTTATGAACTTTATCTTGTCTCTTGTCATGTGCCTCGAACATATGTTGTCAATGAACCATGACTGTTCTTCATTTCTTGCATGCAAATCTATCTAAACTAACATAGAATCTTTAGGTTGTTTTTTCTTTCCTGAACATGTATGAACCCTCTTCTTGATGAATGGAACCTTGAAAATTTGGTCCTTCTTGATTGAATCAAACATGCTTCTATAGTGTTGGGCTATGTGTCCAAAATTATTGCACTTGTAACATATTATGGCCTCTTCATCAAAGACTGATAGAGGAGCAAAAGAGTTGTATCTTCTTCTATACTTTGCATGAGTTTCCTTCTCCTTATTTCTAAAATTGTTAGCTCTTTTCAAAAATTCTATTTTCTTGTGACCATATCCATTACAATAAATATAGTAACCATGAAAATAGAACCTATTTGTGTATCTTTGTCCTAATTGTATTTTTTAGCTTTGTTCCTTCCAGTCTTCTTTGTTTGAGATGTCATTTATATTCTTCACTTCTTCCCTTTTTGTTTCCTCTTTTTGAGGACCTTCAGCATAGCTCTTTTTCTTTTCAAATTTAATACATGTCTTACATGATATTGCCTTTTGGCTTTCTAATATCTTATTCAACATGTTAGTGCTATCCTCAAATTTTGAATCACTAACTACTTTATCATTGACTACTTTCTCAATATCTTCTTTTAAAGAGGTAATGTTAACAACATACCTATCACATTCTTTACTTACTTTTTGAAATTGTGTTGTTAGATCTTTTTCAATCCTTTTATCTTCTTCAAAGTGTGCTTGTAGATCATCAATTATTTCCTTTGACTTCTTTTCATTTTGTTTGATCTAGTGCTTCAATATTCAATTCTTCTTCTCAACAACTTTTAATTCTTCTAAGGCACAAATGAGTTCTCCTTCCATATTTACCTTAGCTTCATCCTCACTTTCATCATGTTCTCCTTCTTGATCATCTATAATTTTGTTTGTAGAGGCATCTTCATGTATGGTCATGAATAGATTCTCTTCTTCATCTAAGTCATTGACTCCACTATCTTCGATTGAGTTAAGATCTTTAGAATATAAACTCTTCTTATTTAATCTCTTGTTGTATTTTCCTTTGAATTTTTTCTTGTATGTAGACTTTCCTTCTTCATTGTCATCATTATTATTATCTGGGCATCTATCTACAAAATATCCAATCTTACCAAATTTAAAACATTTAAATGGTAATTTTCTTTGATATTTACCTATGCCCCTTTTTAGTTTACGAATGAAAAGAGCTCCATTGTCATATTCATCATTGCTGGAGTTGTCACTTGATTCGTTAATCTTATCCTTGTCTTTCTTTGATGTCTTGAAAGAAGCTTCTCTTTTTGAGGGTTTCTCTTGTTCAGTCTGTAACTCATAATAAAAATACCATGTAGTTCATCCATCTTTAGCCTGGCAACATTCTTCATCTCCTTGATTGATAAAACCTTTGCATCATATCTCATTGGTAGAGATCTCAAAATCTTTTATACTATCATTGACTCTTCTTACTTTTCTCCAAGACCTTGAATCTAATTTACTATTTGATCAACCTATAAAATATAATGTACTGTATTTTCTTCCTCTTCCATCTTCAAACTCTCAAACTATCTTTTGAAAGTCTAAAGGTTAGCCCATTGAACCTTTGTATCACATTTGTAAATATTCTCAAGCTTTACCCAAGTCCCAAGAGAAGATTTAAATTGCATAACTTTAACAAATTCTAATTCACATAAACCACATAAAATAGCATTTAAAGCTTTAGCATTATTTTTACTTGCCTTCTTTTCTATCGAAGTAGTTACAAGTGTCTATGGCTCTTCGTATTCCTCCAACACTGCTTGCCAAATGTCAAATCTAAGGGCCATAAAGTAAGTCCTCATCCTTATGATACAAAAGGCATAATTTGACCCATCAAACAATGGTGCCTTAGTTGTAAAAAAATCTCCATATGATCCAGCCATCATGCTTTCCCTAGTCTACCTTCAAGCTATTAAACTCTTTCTGAAGAAACCTTCTCTGATACCAATTATAAAGCATGGGATATACTAAGAGGGGGGATGAATCAGTATATCATAAATCTTATAATATTTCACTTAATCAAACTCCACTTAACCATACATTCAATATATGCAATAAAATTGAAATAATAAACAACACACAAGATAGAGAGAGACACCAAATTTAATGTGGAAACCCAATGTGGGAAAAACCATGAAGAACAATCTCAAGTATATGAATGAGCATCAACTCAAACTACAATATTCGTAAGCACCAACTTGTAAGAACACCAACCCCTTTGTTGAACACCAACACAACAACTATTCATGATCACCAACCCATCGAAGCACCAACACCTTTTGTGTATACCACATAACTATCTCTCAATGTTGCTTTCCAACAAATGATAGAACATTACAATATCTATTTCTTTTCTCTCCTTTGCTTGTCTAAGTTAGATATGATAATTATAAATCATGCTCTCTTATTGTATATTTCAAATGGCTTCTCAAGCCTTTATTTATAGCTTTCTAAATGACCTTTGGCACTTACCCTTTGTGACCCTTCAATCCTCATGTAAAATGGTGCCAAACTTGCATGACCCTTCGTACCCTTGCATTTGAAAAGTTGCATGGTGACCATTCATAAGAAATGCATACTTTCCCCTTTTGTCTTTATTTTGGTGACTTTTCATATTCCTCAAAGCGTTCATGATAAATTCCACCCTTCCTCTTTTTTCTTCACTTGGTGACTCTTGGAATTCATCAAGATGACTCTTCATGGGAAAATGCATCTCATTCCTCTTTTGTCTTTACCCCATGACTCTTTGAATTCTCCATGGGCCCTTATTTTGACTTTATGCAACCAAAAATATATTCATTAATATTAAATAAATATCAGCACACTTTATCCAAAATACTAACATTAAAAACACCTTTAGACAATACATTCTATGCGGCCTTTATCACCAATACTAGACCTTTGACATCAATGACAATATTTCCAACAATGTAACTATCAAACCCCATTTTTTCTCCCCATCTCATCATATCATCCATCATGATCACATCCCTCCTTCACATCCTCTATTCCCTCATCACATTCACATAAACCTACCATCCACATCATGTCTCACATCCCTGGGCAGCATTGTTCCTTATAGGGGTCATGAAGATACCTAGTTAAAATGTTTGAAGGACATTAAATAAAGAGTCAATAAAGGTCACCATCACAAAGTCCAAGAACCACCTTTCTCTAGAATAGGTTTTGGCTAAATAATACATCAAGTGACCACACCTTGCATCTCACTCATCAACTAATAAATTGAGATGCCCAATAGAAAGTTAAAAAATAAAAACATCTGTCTAATGGTGAAAACTAGTCTTCTGGTGCCTTGGGCAAGTACCAAGATGAAAACTAGTTTTTGGCATCATGGTAGAATAAATAATTATCTGCATTATTCCTCAAAACTTGGGGAAAAATCTATTCATTTCATACCCTTGTCCATTCATCCTACTTGTCACATCCCTTATCCACCTTGTCTATATCCTTCAACTCATCATCCACCATCATATCATGAATCCTATCTCTTCTTCCTTCCCATCTTGACCTTCATAAGGAAGTGGAAGGTGCCTTACAAAATTTCCTCAAACCATTTTGGCATATCCTCTAATGAACACTTGGGCAAATAACCATTTGGTTCCTTCACTATGTGGTCATTGGTTATCCTTAGTCCCCATCATTATCATCCTTTGACATCCCATCCATCATCCCTCCATCCTTCTCCTAGTTATTAGGATTGGTATTCCCTTTACTAGTAACCCAATTTGTATAGTGTACATACATATCCCAAAAATCCCTAAAATTAAAAAATGTCAAAAACCTAAAAGTCATAAAGTTTGAAAAAGCCAAAAATTGTCCATGTCTTTTCTTATGCCTAATCCCCTAGTCGTATCCATCTCCATCTATCCCATATTTTCCACATCTTTGGATACCACATTCCATCTTGAGACCAAATCAAAGTGGTCACCCATCCCTTCATGTCTTCCATCTCATCATGTTGGTCAGGTCTTATCAACATACATCACCTTGTCAAAGATTTTTAATCTAGCACAGATCACTTCTTATCAAGGCCTTTCCATACCTGACACCCATCCAATTACCCTTTACTAGTATCAAAGGTAATTGATCAAATCACTATCCTTATCATTACCTCTTCATGTCTAGCACCCATCTAATCACTTTTTCTAGTATGAAAGGTATTTGATCCCATCAATCCTACTCTTTCTAGATTAAATTCTTAAAAGTCCTTGTTTGTTGGTAATCCTTGGTCATCATTTTTTTAAATCACCATCCTTGGCCACTTTTTGATCTAATTTCAAGACCAAATCAATATTCAAATACCTTATTTGATCCTCCATCCTTCCATCCTAAACTAGGGGAAACATCTCATTTTAATCCTAATCATAATCATCTTATTTAAATCCAAGTCCATAATCACATCATGATCATCCAACCCATCACCCAATCACTCATCCCATCATTAGGCAAGACATCGTGACATTGCATGTAGATACTTATGTGTGTTATTTGTTATATTTGTCTTGTTTTCATGAATTTTATCATGTATAAATCTTGTTTATCTTATGTTTTGTTTGCATCATGTCTTTTTTATCTATTGTGAAATAAATTAAGATTCTAAGAGGACACCATCAGATGCCCTCAAAGATGCAAATTTCACCATTTTCCCATGAAATTTGGAAAAATGTCCTCTTGTTCATGATTATATCATGGGGCATCTTGTCAAGTGCTATATGTTTGGATTAATTATACTATGATGAGCCTTATGATATTTGTGATGGCTTGATCTCATCATAATTCATCATTATACTCCCCATCACAACCCATCTAACTAACATCTAATCATGTCCCTCATCTCATCATCTAAATCATATCCTTCAATCACTAACAATCCTAATCATCCACATCATCATCACTTTTCTAATCACTAATCATCATCTCCTAGACAAAATTACATCATCTTGAGGTATTTTTAGACTATGTATGCAGCACTTAGTCACTTCTTTGTGACCAAAGATAGCTTGGCCACTATCCTTATCATCCATCCTCAACCCTTAATGTTTTGGTCACTTGACCACATTAATTAATCTCTCTTATCCTCATCAACATATTGATCAAATTTAGCTTTGAACTACACCCATCACTAATATTATCAAAACATCATCTTATCTTAGCCTATAGCTCTCCTTTTCATGTGTCTTTTCTTGGGATATGTGTAAATATTTTGACCTTTTAATCCTATTGTTATCATGTTATGGTTGATTCTCCCTTGGGATGTGTCTATAATCATGACACCCCTCATCTCTATTCCATGTGCATGTATCCTTACTAGGGGCATCATTATCAATTTGTATCTCATTTCTCAATGTCAACATCATCTTCTATCCCACATTTGACATCACATACCCTCATCTATCCATCTCATCCCACCCATCATTTCTTCTTTTGAGTGGCCATCTAGTTTATTCTTCCCTGCATATCCCATTGAGGAGGTATCATATCCCCTATCATAATATAATAACATCAATCCATGACATTGTTTTTCTTTGAAATAACATTGCTCATTCTACTTCATCCACTCACAATGACCTTTCAAAAAGGGGGAAAATGTTTGTACCTAAAATTGATCACCTCATTACCATCGATAATATTTTTATTAATCGACACTAATTCTACTTAACCTATTTTATTTCACTAATTAATTCCCATTCATAGCCATTTATATAATATCCCCCTCTATTATTATACATTCATTAACCTTACCTATCCCCACTCTTTCATTAATTCTTATTAAACCCCTATTATCCTAATCTAATCCTAGTTATCTATTATTTTGGAATTTTTAATTCCCATGACCCCACCTACTAGCCTACTCCCTAGAATTTCCTACACCCTTAGTCACCTAATCCTTATCTAATCCCCATCTAACCTCCCCTAAATCAACATTAACTCTTAAAGAGAGTTTTAGAACTCTCTAAATTTAGAACTCTCTCTAACCTAGTCCTCCTCTCTATAAACCTCTAATTCTAGAAGTTTCCAAGGAATTTAATATTCCTTTGATAATTTATATCCATTGGATATCCACATCTAACTTGTAATTTCAACCCTTGATCTCCCCTTCCTTCCTCTATATAACCAACACTCCTCCTCCATGGAAGGCCAATTAGGAAGCCCATGCCAAAATCATTCTAGAAATATTACAGCAAATTCATAATCAACCATCTAAGCATCCATTATCATAATCCTACATCAAGCTATCATGGATTCAATATACGTTTAATCACATGCATTCGAATCCAAGAATGGAGGCATGAGAAGGTAAAGAGCATGGTAAGAATATTCAACTAGTTCTGATTTATCTCTTCAATCCATTTTTATTGGTGCTATCAAGTTTTGAATTTTATTGTCATTTTGATAATATTTTCTTGAGCTTGAAATTTGGTGCACAAAAAGGTCTAACTTAAAGATCACTGAGCTACCCAGTATGAGATCGCTCTTTAACAAATCAACTAGATTAGTGCAAAGGGTAAGGAAGAGGAAGATATAAGATAGTAGTGGGAAAAGTCTAACTTTGGAAGAAAGAGAAGAAATTTACTCTCTTTCAAAAAGACAAGATAGAAATAAGGGTTAGTCCCCCTAAATTGAGGACCTTAAGTCATACATTGATACCCACACTAAAGTAGTATTGGCCATTAATGAGGGAATAGAACAGGCTAGAGAATAATTAGAAGAAGAGATGGAGACTTGTATAGAATAATAGCAGGTATTCTATGTTCCCTCTAGTATAGAACAAGATGTACAAGTGAGGCATTAATATCATACAAAAATTTTAATACCATTCATTCATTGAGATAAAAATTGGCTCCACATATAACCAAAATAACAAAATTATTTAAAATTCACAAAGAAGATGAGAACAGATTGCATTTATTAATTTTGTATACCCCTAATAAGGCATTTAGCCATTTACATTTAATGACTCCCTTGGAGGAAGACAATGCATTAAATCTAGTTTTCATAATTAATAATCTTAGAATTGAGTAATTACTATCGATGATCTAGTTACTAAGATCACTGAACAAGAGAAGCATGCAATACAAATTTTAGATGAGCTAGAATTGACACGATCATGAGATAGAACTAGAAAGCTGATAGCCTAGGCTATTTTTGATCAAATGATACAACAAGCTTCACAAAAATTAAATCAAACTTTACAAGGACTGACTTTAAATGATATTAAATTGAATTTGAGTTCAATGAGGAAGAAGGCAAATGAAGTGGAGGTCTTTCGGGTAGGCTTTTGAGCTACCATGACTGAGCATGCAAGTCTAGTAGAAAAATTATATAGGGTAAACAGACCTCCTCTTCTCAATATAAGATTAATGTGGGAACAACATACTAAATGATACAAACACTACCAAGATTTAGAGGCCAAGAATAAGGGAGCTTCAACACCACCTACTAGTTTTGTAACTTAGACTTTACCTAATGTGCTAGTTACAACACTACTAACAACTTCAGTCCCTCTAAGCTCAATAATTACATGACCTCTACCTCTTAGTATAGATCTAGTCATGAATATAGTTCAAGATACCATTTTGTCTCTAGATATAACTTCAATTACTACTCCTATTTCATCTAGTAGTATAACTCTAGCTATAAGGTCAACTCTAATTACAACATTAGTTCCAACAACAACATTGAGAAGTGTCAAGCAAGAACCAAGTCAGCCTTAGTCGAAGGATAATTTTGTATAATTTTACATGTAATTTATTTTAATGGATAGGTAAGTCTTGTTACATCCATGTTTTAATTAATAAAATTATTTTTCCAACATGCACACATTGCATGTTTGATGTAATCTATAAGTTATAATATGTAGTTTTGTATTGAACTAGAACTTAGGTTCTAGTTATTTTGATGTAATCAAAAAAAATTCTATACTTGGAGGATAAGGTGACCCCATCCCCAAGTCTTTTAAATACAATTAAAACCCTTTTCTCAAAGGTTTGAAATTTTTTATCAATATACATGAAGAAATCAAGCGATTGATGGTCATGCAACTGTTTTTATTCTTTCTTCTTACTTTTATGTTATTGAAACTTAAGTTTCTTTGTCTATATCAATTCAATGATTATGAAGTGTGCTAATGTTATGGATGAATTTAGTTGTTTTAATGTATGAGTATTGATCTTAGATGTGCTACAACTATTGAAGATTGGTAAATTTTATTGGTTTAAGGAATTAGTATTTATTAAGTTGATAATATAAGGTGTGTAGGAGTATTTATTTTGGTATAGTCATATAGAAGTGTGGTATAGGTACTCTAGACAACTTTATGGTTTGAGCTATAACCTCTCAGATAAGGGTGTACAATAACCATCCTAAAGAGAGCAATCTTGAGTTGAGATCAATAAGCTTCCTATACTTATTTTTCCATATTGTTAACTGTGTTTGTTTATGAGTTCACAATAGTTACAAGTGGAAAATACTAGACTTAGAGATACTTCTCCACCAAATAAACAGTCTTATAAGTAACATTTCAATAATATATAACCTTCTTTTCTACCTTACCCTTATTTCCCATTTTTTGAGTTTTTTTGAGATATACCCACTATATAATGACTCTTCACCCATCTAACTCACTTAATGTTTGCATCCTATTAGATTTCACAATCCATCCACAAACCTAGTTAAATAATCCATAAGCTATACATGTTATTCCATCATCTAGTTGTTTTAACTGCATACCTTCAACTCGTGCCCTAGATTGTAACCTTGTTCTATAGAGATCCCAAAATGCTAGAGGCTACCTAGTTTATCCTTTTGTGGTGTGTGTAAAACCCACATTAACATAACCTATCATCAATTGCATGGGGTAACCCAGATGATCGATACATGTGAAACCTTTTATATATCCATAAACTCAATCAAATCATAGGTTCCATGATCTTCTACCCTCTATACATCATGTCATACATATCATGCATGAGATGGACCCAGATGACAACCCCAAAATCATAAAGTGCTCTTTGATCTAATATGGACTGGTAAAAGGCTATCTCATATAATGGTTACTTTGCCATCTAACTTGTGACACAATAATCATGTTATCATAAGTATTATAACTACCTTTCAAATTATAGAATGGTCATAATATAAACATCAAAAAAGCTCACACTTAACCCAAGTTGAATCATATCTAAGCATGTATCCCACTAGACTAATGATCATCTCTCATCCTCATCCTTTGTTGTATCAGTAATCACTAGTGTCCCACCTATCAACAGTCCAAGAAATACATGAACATCCTCTAAAGTGATACCCACCGCAATTGTGTCCCCATCTATCTCTCATCGAAAAGTTTTATTCAACCATTTCCATGCTCCTAAGAACATGACAATGAGATCAACACTAAAAGGGATCTATCTCATCTTCATGATGCTACCAAAACCCAAGCTGACCAATTAAGCTTTATCCAGATCCATTAAATAATCCAACAAATATAGTAACCATGATGCATCTACTAGGTGCCAATATCTCTAATGTCTTTCTAAAATATCAAACAATAATGGGCATATCAGATCTCCATGTGATAATATTTAAAATGCATTCTTAAATATTTACAATTTAACTAGTTTATCAGCTGGTTTGAATTAGTTTCTTGTGTTTTTTTATATTTTTATACAATCGACCTGTTTGATACTAAATCAGCCCTGTACCCATCTTGCTAAATAAAATTGACCCATTTGATAATAAATCAACCTTTTTCTTTTAGACTAAATCATCCATTTCTCATCTCTATCATACTACATTAGCCCTCTGGTACACAATCGGCCCTCTTTAACAAATTATATCAACCATTTCTTACCAAATACATTATCCTTCTAGTACATTATTGGCCCTTTTTTTCTTTCAGACTACATCAACCTATTGCTATGTAGTCAAACATCTTTAATAATACTATGTCATCCTACTACTATGCAGTCAACCCCTATCTTCTACCTATCTTCTGAACCGAGTCGACCAAGTCAACTCTATTATTTTACTAAAATAATGTTTTGACCATTTATTGGTCTAAATTCTTCCTATCTAGTACACCATTATACCCCTAGTCTACTTAAAAATTTCCTAAGGTCAGTTTCAATGCCTAGATTTTGCTTATCAATCAATTTTCTATATGTATATCAATTTTAAATAAGATTACTTAAAATTTGAAATTCATGATTGTTCACCTATGTTACACTCACTATAGCCATCAGACGTCCTCCTCATCTCAATTATCATCTCCCAACCATTGTTGCTCTCTAGTCTCGAAATGGGTCTCTCAGAGCTCTATTTTCTCAGAATAGTAAAAATTAAAAAATGAATTGTTTTACCCTATTTATATTTACTATTGAAAATTATTTACCTATCAAATATTTACCACCATATTCTATTTTTGATCATATATTTGTTTCTACTAGCTCTTTTTCTAAACTATAAAATTTTCTAGAATCCTGGCATCATATAAAATCTCTTCACATATTATATGTACATTTTTGCAAAATTTTGATTTTTCACTCTTTTTTGCTAATATATATAGGTTCACCTAATGTTCTCTACATTGGACACCTTCACATTTATTTCACTTCATTTATTATCTACAACACTAAGGTAAGTAAAGGTATGTGTTTTTTAATTATGTCCTTTCATTTATCTTACTTGCTTCTTACTGCAATTTATTTAGCTTCAAAATTGTGTGTTGCTATGTTATTTTCCCAAAAAACCATCCCTTGTTACACCTAAGTGACACTTGATGAGATTCAAGTGGGGAATATGTACACACATAATATTTTCAAACTTTATCAATTAATTATTATTTCCCTATTATAGGAACCTATCAAGTCTCAATCTCTCTGAGTACAGGCCTTAAAGGGTGCACTGAGAAAGGGGTGGAAAGACCATTGGTTCTTCACAAAATTGTTGTATCATATACCACCACTTGCTATCAACATAAAATTCTAGACACTTCCCAAATCCTTATATCCTCTCTTGCACACTCTTCTAAGCATTCATCATCTTACTTAGCCCCTTCCTAAGCCAAAAACCCTTTATAATTTTTTACATTACATTGTTGGCCTGATCAACCCTGTATTCAAATTGAAAAAACATGTTAAGGGTCTAGGTCATCTCCTGGCCAACCTAGATTGAGACATAACTTAGTTTTAGCAATTAATAATACAAAGTCAATTGGGTTGATCCTATCAGCTAAAATTTTATAAAAGTTTAGGGATAGATTTAAATATATATACACATCCATTTCTATCATTTATAAGAGAAGATAATAATAATAATAATATATTATGTATCTACTTATCTACCATTCTACTTGAGGAGCATAGCTTAGGGTTTTAATACTTTCTTTAGATATACAGATCTTGTCTTGTGTAAAAGTATTTTAGATGCATAGAGAAGTTTTGTAGCCTAGAGATGACTTATCCTTGTTATCCTTACATACAAGAACACTTCTTATGAATAACCTTGGCCAAAGGAGAGATCGAGGCTCAATGGCTCCGTCTTCAAAGGTAAGTACTCCTAACTTTATTCCTCCTTTGTAAGAGTAGATATATTAACATTTTTACTTCTCTCCCATGCATTAGGATTTTATAAAAATTGACATGGGTATATATATTCTATGCATTTTTACTTTTTATGTTTATTAACGCCACTTTATGCCACAAGCTTTGGTGAGTAATAGATTAGATGTTGCTTTACTTGTCATTTACTTTGTGATTATGAAAACATATGATGTAACTAGGGTTATTTCATAGTGTTACTTAAGTAAAGGCTTTGGAACCCTCTCTAGTGATGTTATTGTGTTAAAAAATCCCTTGGTTAGGTCTAGCAAATCCATATTAGTCATGACCCTAAATATCTAATGTATCAACAATCGAAAGTGTAAGTAGGATTTATCTTCTTTGATCCAAGATTGATTAATAGATTAGTTAAATTTACTTTTGTATATATCATCCATATCCTCTAGTCACCATATAGTCCTAGTAAACACCATCAAGCCTCTATGAACACTACTCAGAGTTTGTGGATGTCATCCCATCCTTATGGACATTATCTAGATGTTGTGGTCGATGCCTAGGTCTTGTGGATGCGATCTTGGTCCCTTGGTCATCATCTAGAGTATGTTTGCATTACCAAGAGCATGTGGATGCCATCAAGTCCCTATGGTCATCATATTTAGTAGGTGGAAAAATACATGCACATTAGGGTTGTGTCAATTTTATGATCTCAATCATCTACAAAATATATTAGATATGCGGTGTATAATATATGTTGTAAAAATAGAGTAGAATGTCCTCAGACACCATGGTGATTTATAGTCATAATTATGGAATTAGTTTTCAATGGTAGGTGATTTAACCTCTACATCTCATTTAAACCCCAAATTTTTTGGCCACCCAGTGCTCTTTACTAGTCCAAAAAAATTGCCAAATCTAAATTTTGGAAAATGAAATATTCATGAATTAGAAAAGATTCACCACTAATAAAAACCCTAGCTAGTAGAGGTAGGATAACCACTATTCAATGGTAGGTGATTTAACCTCTACATCTCATTTTGGCCACCCAGTGCTCTTTACTAGTCCAAAAAAATTGCCAAATCTAAATTTTGGAAAATGAAATATTCATGAATTAGAAAAGATTCACCACTAATAAAAACCCTAGCTAGTAGAGGTAGGATAACCACTAGTGCTAGGTATGGTAATAATATTTTCTTATGTAATTTAAACTATTTTTTGGTTGTTTTCCTATGGTAAAATGTGATTAGGAAGTGTATAAGGCTGACCGGGTATATAGTTCATATGCATTAGACTGTATACCAATTTTTAGGCTTGCATACATGATAGTTTGGATTGGATTCATAAATGGAGTGTTGTGATGAAGAGCATGGTTGAACATTGGAATCTAATTATAAGCACCTAATTGGTTAAGTTAAGGTAAAGAAACAACTCTTTAACCTTGTGGCACTATCTATTGTTCAATATTTACAACCTCATTATTAACCAAAGATAAGGATAAGAGGGCTACCAGAGTTATTTTGAAGAACATGAAATTCATTGAATCTAAAGATCTTAGGTATGTATGTATGTAAATCACTTATATTTGAGTGTACAAGTCTTTAAACCTTTGATAAATCTTGTAGAAATGTGCATTAAAGACACTCATAAGTTCATTCGACTCACAACAGGTAGCAATAAAATGATGGTAAAGGATGATCGGATTAATGAGAAGCCTAAAATGATTGATAAACATAGTTCCTAAATCATTATAGGTAGCGCTAAACCCATTTGGAAATCCTAAATACCATCCATAGGCCATTTCATTCGAAGTGTATGGGAATAGGTGATAAACCACATCTTTATTATTGATTTATGTTTGGATAATAGAATATTTGAATGCTTGAATATGCTCTTTGGTAGTGTTGATTCCACCATGCACATACCTAAGGTATATTTATTTTGGATTTTTTGGTAAGTAATGGGAAACCCCTACAATGTTGACAGGGTAGTTACCTCTACCAAGCCAACCCTAGGCCATTGGTGGGTTTTGAGGGGCAGTGGATGGATTAACAAAAGGAACTACAAGAACAATAGGTGAATTACTACCTAACTAAATGTGATTTATTTTATATTTTCCTTTGTTCTCTTTAGGTTTTCTATGTTTAGTGAGTTGTAAAAATTTAAATTAATCCCCAATGGACTTTGTTCTAGTGATATTTTTTTTATTTTCCAGTTTGATGTTCACAATCTTTAACATGGACAACACTTTTGAAATGTCAAACTTTAAGATTTTGGGTTAAAAATTTCAGTTTTAGACTTTTTGTATATTAAGGTACTAATTCTATCACAAATTATGTTGATGCATTGTTTATCATACCAACTTAGTAAGAACAGGGACCATCCAACCTCTCTTGAAAAGATATTTGAAAATCTCTCCAAGGTCTATATCTACCAGGTCTTAGTGGACTAGATCTCACTCAATTAATTCATTGTAAAATGTTCCATTTAAGGGGCTTTTGTTATTTCTATAATTTCAAACTTTATTTTAGTCTTTGATGGATGAGAGAGGATACACAAGTTTTGTTGTCTCATTCATGCAGGTTTTAATCATGTTTTGGAGAACAATGAAACATGCATATTGATTTATCTAAATAAATTAGTGTTTTATGTGGAAAGAAGTGAGACTAATATTTAAAATTTCATTACATACATATTAATTTAATTAATGCATTGGTGTAATAAATTAATTTAGCAATTGAGATAAAACAAGAGAATCAAATTGCATGAGAAACTAATGTAACCCTAGATTAACTAATTCAATAAGAAAGAGTAAAAGAAAGAGGAAAAAGAAAGAAAAACCTATTAAAAAGTGGCTAAATCTAAACTGTTTGAATAAATACAACCCACAAAAGTGATTCCATGTTTGTCTAAAAAATACACAACCACCAATAGGAATGATGCAAGGGTCTAAGGAATAAGAAGCCAGGAAGAGAAATAACACATCCACCATTTACATATGTAGTAAAATAAAAATAAACTTTTGTAGTTTCGATTAATAATGATCTTCATTTCAATAGAACAATATTTGAGTTTACATTCGCCAATCAGTTACAAATTTTAGTAGCATAACAGTAGTGCCAAAGTAAATAAGGGGAAGGAATTACATTATAAAGTTAAAAAAAATTGGTTTAATGTCTCCTCACTTAGAATCACCAAGAGTCGTCCCTTTGAAATGACCATGGGCTCATTTTATAGAAAAATTGGTCAATGGAGGGAAATATTTTTCCCCTCAAAACTAAAATCACTTTAATTTGAACTTGAGTTGCACTTTCTCCCCCAAAATCAAGCTCCTTACATTTTATCTTTGTTCATACCTATAAAACAAATAATACAAGTTAATTTTTGGCATATTTTAATAAAAATGATTTTCAAATTAATAAAAATGTACTTTATAAAATTAATCATAGAAATGTGAGAATATTTTAATTGGGGGACTTTATCATTAAATTTATTGTGCCATGTGGAACACACTAGAACCACCTTTCTAATGCCATATATGATTTGAAAAATAGACTCTTGGTTTGTAAGATAAGGGCAAAAATAGCTCCCAAGGACTTTTAAGGCTTAAGAGTAGGAAAAAATTTTAGTTTTAAGTTAAAATAGATTTATTTTAATAAAAAATGATATATTTTTTTCAAATGCACATGATCACGCCTTCATGGGTTTCAAGGATGGGTCAGATAACCTCCATCCATGCGAATAGGGCCCACATGTATTCTTTATATTTTGAAAACCACATGATTTTTAAAAAATTCCCCTGGCCCCCCTCCATGCCTCCTTGCCCCCCCCCCCCCCTTAGTCGATGGGAGGGAAGGAGTTATAAAAGTGGTGTACCAAAAACCATGATTTTGGGAAACCATTTAACTTTTGATTTTTGGCTCAAATGGCCATGAGATTATAAAATCACTTTTAATTTAAATGTTGACCTTTATGCTAATTTAAAAAATATTATTTATAGAATTTGATGTTTTGAAACATGAGTGATTTCTTACATGATTGATTTGTGACTAAAGATCTAGGATCCCAAGGGTAGGTCACTTCATTGAGATAATAGAGGGTTGGGATGGCATTTTCAGGCAAAGTGGTAAACATGAAACCTCTCCATATGGGTCTGAATTTTATTCCAAGGTAGTTTTAAGGTTTTATGGTGTATGCAAATTGAGATAAAACCATATGAAGTGGGGATAATAGTGTAAACAACAAGCAAGCAAGACATTCAAACACAAAAATAGGGAAACAAGACTTTGTTTTAGCATGAAGTGAAAAATATGAAGTTTTATCACATAGGTGTGGTCTTTCCAATGAAGGTGGTTATGGGTCTCAGTTTGGTATGTAAATTGAGATAGACCACGAAATAAATTTATGAGACTGAGATCAATGAGTCATGAGCGCTAGTAGGAATAACTATAAAAAACAAAAAGAGGTTCTATGATTTCAAATAAATTAGGGCATGTTGTGAAAGTAAAAATAGGCACAACATTGGTAGATGAAGATGCAAACACATTATTAACACTAACATGTTTTAGATTTTGGCCACATGGAATTTGATTTTCTAATAATATGATATTTAAACTAAACTATTCATTTTGATTTTATAACTCTTAGTAACTTTCTCATAAGGGTGATTTTATCTTTTAGGGATATACAAGCACAAAACCTAGGTGATTCAAATTCAACATGCAAATATATACCATCTACCTTACCCCTTGAAGGAGTGATAACATGGACATAGTTAGAGGGATAGTATATATCACCCTCTTTATGATTAGGAGGAAGAATAAGTTATTTTTTAGTCATATTAAACATGATTTTAAGAAAATAAATTCTATTTTTTGAAATATATTATAATAATTGAGAGATTGGGAAAATTAGAAAAGCCCTAGAGCACACTAGGAGATTATGCATTTGTATATAGATTGATTTCACCAAATGTTTAATCCTAAAATATAGATTAGGGATTCTAGGGTTAAATGGGATAGAGTTAGCCTAGGGCACAAGGGTATTAAACTATCTCTATAATAGGTCGATCAATTTCAAAACTTACATAAAACATATACTAAATTTATTATGCTGAGATATTGTAGACACTAGAAATATGTACACTATGGTTCTAGATGTTTCACTAACCCTTGGATCACCCTTGGACCCCCCTAAGACCATTTAAAAACTTTTCATCTTCCAAGCATAAGTCACAATGGCTAAGTTTAATCATTTTACCTTTATCCTCTTGACCATCAATGGTGGACCCCTAATCATTGACAGTTAGCCTTAACCACCAATGATTAACCTTTAACCACCTCAAGGGTTAATTTCCACTCAACTAAAACTTGATTCTTTTTAGCTATTTGATCCATGTGTGTAATCAATTCAAGTTAAAGCTAAAATTAGATAGCTTGTTGAACCTATTATTTAACCTCTTGTTTCACCACTCCCTTTTCCTATATAAAAAGAAGAGGAGGAAGTGAAATGGGAGGAGAGATCAATAATCATCAGAGTATTGTGCATCAAATCTTCTTATGCAGGTGTTATTCTCACTCCCGACGAACCCAAGAAAGCATCCAGTGAACCAACAACCACAATAGAGATCAAAAGTGCTTCTACTCATCAATCAACAACCAAGCTATCATCACACTACCAAAATTATTATAAGATCTACAACATGTTTTCATCCACTCACCTCAACATTATTTAGACCAACATCAAAGCTAAGTATATGATTTTCATTAATTATTTCCTTTGTTTCTCTCCAGCCTTCCCAACCAAACTTATTTTTACCCAAGCCAAATCTAATACTAAATGTCAATGGTCACCTAAATATCGATGGTTTGGCCCTAACTACCAATAGTCACCTAACTATTGACAATCTTACCCAACCATCAATGGTCACTATGTGTCAATTTCCAATAGCAAGCTAATTCCACCTATTAGACCCTAACCAAATCTCACTTTCTAAATTTTTGCCTAATCATAGAGGATTACCCTATTTTTTGAACCATGTATGATTTATTTAACATTAATATCTAATCATTTATTGTTATAATTAGTCAAATTTATCTCTTTCAAGCACTTCTTGTATTTGATTTTAGTATCTTTTGTTATTTATACAAGAAATTTATCTTTTTCTTTTAGAAATTAATTATTTAAAAGTGTGGATTGATATCCTCCAAGGAAGATTGTACTTCTTAGATCTAGCTCACACTAGGCAATCCACCCTACTATCCAACCAATCAACCATTTCTTTAGTGATTTCTTATCTATAGGTCATTCCTCCCCAAAAAAAGAGGAGTATCTACAACCATGTGGATCACAGAGTGCAAATCAAATCAAGGTTATATTAACCTCACCCTTCTTTCAAGTTTTACAACTTACCTCTTAGAAAATAAAGCAAAATTTATGTGGAACATTTTGGCATGCCCAGTGGGACCCTTGAGTCTTTTCTTGGGTTTATAGTTGCATCTAGGTGTTTCTTCTTCTTGTTTTTTGCTCATACAATGAAATCAAAATTTCATTTTGGGCTTAAAATTAAATATATACATTGTTTACTTGATTATTTTAGCTCACATAGCTTAATTAATCAAGTAAATTAATTATATCTTCACTCGCATCACACACACAAGACCAAATCAATTACACCTAATCAAACATAAAAATAGTGACATAAGGCTCAATTGGGATTTCATTATCTAATAGTCACCTTTCTCAGCTATCCTAGTTGTATTTCATCACCAAGGGGAGAGCCAACTTAGTTCTCTGACTGAGTATTATCTTTGGAAATCATTATATCTTGGCTAAGCACCTGACACCCTTACAATTATATTGTGTGAAATGAGAGGGTAGGCCCCAATATCAAGCCACATATTGATTTCCAACATAGATCCTTTTGAGATCCTTAACTACTTGAAACCAACCATAAACTTCTTATCTAGTACCCATTCTATAAACCAAAGGTGAGTTACATAATTCTTAAAGTTTAAGGAATAAGCCACAAAAGAGACTAAAAAGAACCTTAAGATTTAACGTGCTTTAATGTGTGTTTCATTTCCTTGATTTTTTCTTGTCTTTTATATAGTTGATTGGTGAGATTACTTGCATCTTCCTTTTTCCCTTATTTTCATGGTTTTAACTATCCAACAACTAAGAAACCAAGAAAATTAGCATCCACCTCCTAATCATATATCTTCATCTTCTCCCTCATCCAAGGAGTACATCTCAAATGCAAAGAGTTCTCTCCATCCTTACAAAAGTCCTAATATCCCTCAGACGATTACCTAAGGTGATATAGATTTCACCACCTTTCTAGATAATAACTCTATAGCCCTCCAACATTACCTTAGCACCATATCTCACTATACCAATGTTTCAGTTTTACCTATTGACCCACCCTATGGTATGTCATCCCACCTTATGGGCAATACCCCTATTACCACCATTTGTGCCCAACCTCTAGTTACCCATGTATCTTATTCTACCAATAATCCCATCAATACCACCATCAAAAATCAACCCAACCAACTGACCAACACCCAAACACCTTCCACCCCAATCAATAACCCTTCTAGTATAGGAGAAACCCAACCTTTGAAAACTAGTACTCCACTTACCGTGGGAGTACCCTCTACTAATGTCACCACCCTTCTTTTTATTTCCAACCCACCTACCTCCACTTCATTCTATATCTTTGTGGTTCCCATGTCTTCTACCCTTTCACCCATCAGTACCAAAGCTACCACCTATCCTATACTTACCAACCTAACCATACCTCTAACCCAACCTATGTTAATCCCTCAATAGGTGCTCATTTCACCAAACCCAAGCTACATCCCTAACCCACAAGGGTATGTACCTCTAGCTTTTACCCAACCACCTATATCCATGTATTCACATGTGGCATCATCCCAACCATCCATGTTCATATACCAATATGTGGTAGCTTCTCAACCTCCCACCAGCTATATATATGATGTACCTACCAAAACCCAACATAATCTACCCTATAACTATGGGGGTGCACAACCACAAATAGATCTAGTAAAGATGTTGATGGATAAAATGACTACTTTGGATTCATCTATTTCTAGTGCCCATAACCTCTTATCATATGACCAAATCTACAATGAACCAATTCATCCATCCATCCCCATTCGACTTTATCCTCCTCAATGGGAAATTCTAAAAATTTTAAAATTTTAGAGCAAGGAAGAATCTCAAAAACATCTAAGAACATTTAGGCATTCTTGTTATTTGATTCCCTATGATGATTCCCTCCTCCTTCGCACCTTTCCCATGTCTCTATCTGGTCCAACACTAGATTGGTACAATGCCATTACCGAGCACTCCCTCATTTATTTTTCCCAACTCATTCAGACTTTCTTAAATCACATTTCCATAAACATCTGTAAGAAAGTTTTCATCACCGATCTTTACTTCATTCATCAATTTAATGACAAGTCCATTACCAAATTTGTATCCCATTGGAGAAGCTTGATAAATCAACTCTCTTTTTTTCTACCTGAACCTGAGCTAATTGAGCTCTTTCCTCGGGCTTGTGCTAAACACATTTCTTCCACTTTATGTGTTTAGACATTTAGGACCTTTGATGAAGCTTTGTTGATGGCACAAAAGTTAGAGAATAGATCCATTGATGAAGAGAAGTCAAAATTAAGAAAGAAGAATTCTACCTTCAAATAAAATGAGGCTCCTTCCTCCAAACCTGGTAATCAAACCAACACTAACACCAAAAACAAGGGAACAAAAAATGTAGTTTTCCTTAAAACTGCTCTTTCACCAGTTGTTAAGTTAACTAACCCAACTCTTCTAGTTCCTCTAATTAGAACACTAGAAACCCAAACCACAACAATCAAAATCAATTTACTTCATTAGGGAAGTCATATGCTTCAGTCTTGGAGAAGTTATTGAAATCAAATATCATAAAACTTCCCCTAATAAGACCTCCACATAATTTGATTATTCTCATCTTATACCTAGATGGTTGGTATAAGGAGAATGAATTGTGTGCCTTCCACCATGTCATTACACATGATGTTAGTAGGTGCAATACTTTCAAAAATGTTGTCCAAAGTCTGATTGACAAGGGGGAACTTGTGTTAGATAACCCCAATGCACCCCAAAATCAATCACTTGACATATTTAGATATCCATTTCCCAACCATGCCCCTTCTGCAAACAATGAAAATAATAAATCAGAATCCTCTCACAATCATGAGGTCCATATCATTAATGTGGTTCTTAGTAAACTCATTACTGAGGAAACTATTACCCAAACCACCTTTCCTTCCCCTCCACTTATTGAGGTAATGGATTCACCTTCCTTCAACCAGCTAGCTTCCCCCCAACTCCACCCAAAATATCCCAAGTAGCTTCCCCCAACCACACCAAAAACCTAAGCATGCTCCCTACTCAGAGCCTTACTAACCCATAAGTAAATTTAGATTTAATCCCACTAATCCCACCAAAAAAATCCCAAAATAACCAAAAAATAGGGAAAAACCACCCAATATCCCACAAACCAAAAGTCTACCTCCCCTCTCCACTTTGCCTTCTATTTTGGGACCTTGCCCTTCTACCATAGTAAGGAAATCAACCATCCTAGACAAAACCCAAATCCAACCACCACTTATGGTTACACCATCATTCCTACTTTCATCCTCACCTATTTTCACCAAACCTTATATAACCAGACTGCCTACTTCTTAGGCATATACCCCAACACTTTTTACCTCCAATCCATCCACCCCAAAGTAATCTACACCAAAACCATCTATCAAGAATGCTCCTTAACCCAGATATCTTACCATCAAGCCTACTCCTAAAAGGGATTCCACCTCAACTACTAAACCTAAGTCCTCAACACCCTTACCACCTTTACTTAAGTCTTAATTAACCATCCTATAAAGGTTATTACAAGAATCTTGCTTAACCTTGCCATCTATCAAACCATTTGACCCACATAGTTCTAAACCATCTTGGTATAATGAAAAATTAGTATGCTCATATCGTAGAACACTTGGGCATGATACAAATTATTTTAAGGCTTTCCAAGTATTAATACATCAGTTATGTCATGAGGATGAATTTTTTTCAAATGAGCCTCCTATGAGCCCATCACTGATCCAAAAACCAAAAGCCATCAACTAACACTTACCTACTTCCCCACTCTCATTTCAGAGTGAAGAGGAACCGAATCAATCCTCTAGCCTGACTCTTTCCAAAATCTATACCATCCATGTGGTCACATGATCATAGGCTCAACAAATGGATAAGGGAAATGGAAAGGTGTCCATTCCATAGACATATCCCTCTTCCACCACCCAATTAACCAACCAACACCAAGAAACTTTACCTTATCCCAAACCCAAGATATCCATCTTAGGTCCTTCTCAATCCAATCCTTCTAAATAAATCTAATGAGTAGTTCTAAAATATATTTACCATACATTGGTGAGGATGAATTTGTATGAACTGATCAATACCTTGCCCCATCACTACCAAATGATGATAAAGGATTTGTGATCAATAGAGGTTTAGCTAAAAGACCCATAACCTCTAGCAGCATCTATCAGAGCTCTCCATCTTTCCAACCTTGTTACCTTCAAGGATTCAAAAATACCCTCCATCCATTTAGATGATCCATATCCTCCCCTATTCATTACTACGTACATCAACCAAACCCACATCAAGAGGGTTATGATTGACAAGGAAGCTAACATCAACATTATCTCCTCTCATGCATATGACCAACTCAAATTACCAAAGAACATTATGTCAAAAACCTCAGTGGTGATCTGATCATTCAATGACACCATGGCTAAAATTTAGGAAATATCATCCTTCACATTTGTTTAAGACCCCACACACTTCTTAAGCTATTATGCATAGTATAAGGTGGGTTCCAGTACAATATTTTGTTGGGATGCCCTTGCATTAGTTTCATGGGTTGTATGCCATCCACCCTGCACTGATGCATCAAATTTAAACATGAAGATCAAATTTTTACCATACAAGCTAACCCGAGTTATTTTACATCATGCAATATGATGTACCAACCCAATGATTTTCTCCTTCTTCTATACAATAAGCCTTCATCAACAAAAGATAAAGCCCCATCTTATTGTAACCATAAAGCATCCACCAGGTCATCCATCCTTTCCACCCAAATCCCCACAATAGACCCTTTAGAATTAGCCTTTCAACATCTTTCATTGGGGGAGTATCATCTTTTAACACTAGATGTTTTTTCTACTCCCTAAGAGTATGGGAATCTTGACCAACGACCTGGCTATGACACCAATATTGGAGCCATTGTTCCTATTGGGCCCTCAACCTATCAAATAAATTTTGTCTATGGATGACATGATAAACCCATTGATGCTTTTACCACCTCTTTTTCACCTCAACAATTAACCTCTAGTTTCTTCTATTTAGATAAACTAATTTTTTCCAAGACATACTTTTATAGGTGTGCTTGGAAGGGATTTGATCTAGTTCAATATTAACACGAACCACATGAATTGCTTCCAATCAAGACTCAAAAACCTCACAAAAAGCATGGCCTCAGTTTCACACCACCTAAAAAACAAACCAACCCATCCCCATCACCATTGTTGAAGAATACATCCCGTCCTCATCATCCCCTTGTAGACACTTGAAAATTGCACAGTTTTAGATGTCAAAATGCCTTGAACCCCTACCTGACCTTGAATCTAGTTTACCACCTAGTTAACTTGGCCCATTTATTAATTTACTAACTTAAACCCCCTACTCTAACTCCTCTAACTTATCTTTTTAATCCATCCCCTTTTAACTTATTTTCTTATATAACCTCAACCATCGACGATCGTCCTAACCATCGATGGAAAGCTTGTTAACATCACATAATTTTTTTTTGTAAATGTAGCCAAGCCTACTTTAAAATCATTACCAGTTGTATGAGATAAGCATGGATACATTTAGAAAAAAAATAATGTGATGTTAACAAGCTTTAAAGCATCATAAATAACAACTTTATCCTCCATCATAATTAACAACTTCCTCCTACACATTTAGTAACTTCATCTTATAAAAGGAGAGAAAGAGGAGGAAAAAAGAAAATAATCTACATCTAAGCTATCTTTCAAATAGGTATCCAACATCCCTTCAAGAAACAAGCAACATCAATAGAGACCCAAACCTCTATCAAAATAAATTTTGAAGGCTAAAGTATTATCACTCTGGCCAAATTGCTTCAGCCTTCCACCATCAAGTTATAGGTATCTCATGCTTGTTTTCTTTGATCTATTTCATTTCTAACCTCCCTACCCTATCTTTATCTTATTTTCCATCCTTAAGATCCATAACATCCCTTTGTTTGACTAATTACCCAATCTTCCATTACTTTTTTGAGCACTTCCATAATTTCATAGGAAACCATTGACGGTTAACCTAACCACTAATGGTCACCTCAACCATCAATAGTCAACCAACCCTTGACGAATAGTCCAACCACTGATGGTTTACCAAACCACTAATGGTTACTATAGAAAAAATAACAAGTTATTTTTAGTCCCTCTACCTCAACCAAACCCTATTTTCTATGTTCCTATCTATTCACAGTGTCTTCTCTAATTTTTTGGACCTGACCCCAATTATCTTAGCATAAGTATTGACCCACTTTTGTTATTTAGTCATTTTCTTTAAACAAGAATTTTACCTTCTTCTGGCATGTATTTACTTTCAGGTTATTGAATGCAATTATTCTTTATTTTCATCTATATCAACTTAATTGTTATAATCAGTATATTGAAAGCCTCTTAGTAAGCATATGCTTCTTGGATCTAGATCACGCTAGGAAGTCCATTCATCTATCTTGCTAGTAACCCCTTTTCTAGTGTCTTTTTTATTTACAGATTATTCCTTCCAAACCAAAATGGAGTTCCCATCATTGTCTGGGTCACATGTATGCTTTTATAAAGTATTCCTTTGCACACCCCTTTTACTAGTTTCTTGCTTCCAAATTAAGAAATGAGCAAAAATTAAGAGAAACATTTTGGCATGCCCGATGGGACCTAACATCCCTTTTTACTAGATTCTTACTAATTTTTTACAATGGGATTTAAGAGCTAACATACTTGATAACAAGACCTTCAACCTTTAAATAACTTAACATAAATATTACCCCAACTTTAAAACCTTCAAATAATAATGTGACCAACTTCACCATTTAACAAAACTTTCCCTAACTCCTTCGATCACCTGAAAGTCCCTTAGAATCCTTTTACCCATGGGTTCAACCATTGACAATCAAGATGAACCATCGATGGTCACTATGTGTGACTGTCAGTGACACAACCCTTAAACCCTAGACCTCAAGAACCTCCAAAAAATAACTTCCTACCATAATTAACCTACCCAAAACTAATCTATCACCCATTCCCAACTTAACACACCATCCAACTATCAAATTCATCCACACATTTGCCTGATTTAAAAAAATGTCAACTAGGGAATATTTTCTCCTAAAACTAGTTTAAAACCCTACCCAAATCATTCAACACTAGCTGCAATGCACTTAAAACATAAATAATTATAATATACTATCAATTTCAAGACAATTCCTACCTCATTTTGTGATTATTGGCATGGTTGGAGCCCTCATCCCATTGTTCAACCATGCCCTCATCCACTCTACATCAAATCAACACTCAGTCAACCTTAAACACATAATTAAATACCCATAACAATCCACCTCAACAAGCTTAGATGCATAATGACAAAATGCACAAATCACCAGAGAGCAATTGCCAAAAGTCAAACAGTGAAAATGATTTTCAATTTTTATTTTTTGTATCTCAACTTTTTAGGTTTTACCTAACCATCGACTGTCAAGGTGACTATTGATGGTCAACTTTGGGGAAATCCCTAACCATCGATGGTCAGGTTTTCCCCCCATTTTTTAAAAGTTTTTAAGGCACCCCACCTAGGTGCTAAACTTTTTAGAGATCACCTAATCTCTACCCAACTCACAACTTGAGTCTTCAGAGATTACCCTTCTTTGATCAACCCATTTGACCACATCCACCTTGACATTGGTCATTTTTGACCCAAACATTTGCATGTTTTGTGATGACCTTGCATTGGTTATTATGACTAAACTAACCAACCTTGCCATGTTGAAATTTTAAATTTCACACCACCTCATACATGACATGACCATTTATATTTTTCAAGGGATCACATCTTACCCTAGATACCTATGATGAACATTAACCCTGTCTAGCAGACTTGATAGGACAAACTCGACTAGCTATGACCAATGTTATGGACCGGTTACCCCTATCATGTGTTTCTCTAAAATTGAACTTATTTTTACCAACATTGGTAACTTTAGTCTTTGCATGATCTTGACTATTATACTTAGTCATATTTTATACATATGTTTTTGTTTCAAATTCCCAACCCTTTTATGTCACTTTGATTCACCATTTACCTTTTATCAAACCCTGTCCTGATTTTGTTTTCACTTTATCAACTCTCAATTCAAGGGAGAACACCTCCTCCCATACTTGGGGTAATTAGACCATGACCAATAACTTGTTCATTTTTGTTTTTCCACTTGTTAATTCAAAGTCACATAACAAAAAGGGGGGGAAATATAGACACTCAAAAAATGCATAGTTTTAGATGTCAAAATGCCTTGAACCCCTACCTGACCCTAAAGCTAGTTGACCACCTATTTAACTTATCCCATTTATTAATTTACTATAACTTGAACCCCTTAACCTAACTCCTCTAACTTAACCTTTTAATCCAACCCCTTTTAACGTGTTTTCTTTTAGAACCTTGACCACTGACAGTCACCCTAACCATCGATGATTAGCCTGACCATCGATGGTCAATTCATCCAAGCCTACTTTAAAAACATTACCAACTGTATGATATAAGCATAGTTGCATTTAGAAACTTTCCTTATGTGATGCTAAAAATATTTAAATCGTTGTAAATGAAAACTTTATCCTCCATAATTAACAACTTCCTCTTGCACATTTAGTAACTTCATCCTATAAAAGGAGAGAAAGAGGATGGAAAAAGAAAACAAACCATTTCTAAGCTATCTTGCAGACAAGTATCCAACATCCCTTCAACAAACAAGAAATATCAATGGAGACCCAAACCTCTGTTAGAATCACTTTTGAAGGCCAAAGTACTATCACTCTAGCCAAATTAATTCATCCTTCCACCATCAAGTTATAGGTATTTCATGTTTTTTTTATTTGATCTATTTCATTTTTAACCTCCCTACCCTATACTTATATTATTTTGCATCCTTCAGATTAAAAATCCCTTTTTTGATCAATTACATAATCTACCATTACTTTTTTGAACACTTCCAAAATTTCACAAGCAATCATCAATGGTTATCCCAACCACCAATAGTCACCTCAACTATTAATGATCAACCAACTACTGATGATTCATCAAACCATCAATGGTCATTGTGGAAAAAATAATAGCAAGTTATTTTCAGTCCCTCTACCTCAACCAAACCTTGTTTCTTGTGTGCCTGTTTGTTCACAGTGCCTTCTCTAATTTTTTGGACCTAACCCCAACTATTTTAGCACAAGTATTGACCTGATTTTGTTATTTAGTAATTTTATTTAAACAATCATTTTACCTTCTTCTTTTAGACACCAAAAATTGGCTACCGTTAACCTCCAACTAGGCTTTTGACCAATTTCTACCAAAGTGCATAATTTGGCATAAAACACTAAAATGCATTAAATTAGTTTAAATTAATATATTCAAGTGTCGATTTTGTCTAGGGTATCATTAAATATGGAAATGCAATTTATGAAGTAGCTAACTTTGATCAGATCATTTTGAGTCAAAATGACATTTTCACACCTAAGTGCTTTACATTGCTCTTTTCTACCAAATTTCTTGCACAAAATGTGTGCCTTTGTTATTTTGTGTTGGCAACATCCTAAATCGGATAGCAAATCCAATGCATCTAAAATTACACCTTAATTTCAATCCAGTCAAAATTTGAGCTAATAATGAAATATTTTGACCAATTTGATTAATTTATGCACCAAAGGGCCAAAATTTGCAACAAAGTGACAAATCATGCTTAAAGCCAATTAATTCAAATCATGAGCCTAATTGACAATACCATGGATCTTTTTAAAAATTTATTTTTGGAAATGATTATTAAATATATACATCATAAAATGACATCATTTTTTGGGAAGACATCCCTAGGCCATAAATACATAAAATATCTTATCAAGCCACCCCATGCCTCATTAAGACCCTCCAGGCCTCTTTATTGCCTCTCTATCCCAATATTTATGAAGGCATTTATTGATTTTTGCCATAAAAATTGAATGGATTATTATCCATACATCATCTTGAGATGGAAAATTTAGGTTCATTCTAACCCTTTTTACAAAATTTATAAATAAGAAGCCTTGCCTATTGAATTTTAAGCCTGAAAAATGCAAAGTTATAATGTTGAATTGATTCCAAAGATTCATGCAAATTAATGTTTTCAAGCCAAATTATTGAGAAAAATCGAAATCCATCACAAAGGTGCTAAGGAGAAGAAGAGATAGCCAATCCTCCTTTGATGAAGAGTCATTGAACACAATCCAAGCAAGCCACTTCAACAAGCTATTTGGAGCATTCAAGGAAGGTGAAGGATGATTTTCTTTGAATTTTAGTTGTTGTTTTCATATGTATGTTTGTTATTAAGTTCCCTCTAGTGTCTAGGCCAAGATATGTTATGTTAGTTTATTTCTTTCATTTTGTTTTTATTTTAGAACTAGCACAATACTAGCCATCCTCTCTTGAGTCAAATTCCTAGTCTACCTAATGGCATGCCCGATGGGATCAAAAGCATCCCACGTATGAAGGAGAGCATGAGGCAACTTTAAAACTTCAATATGGATGCTTAAGACTCTTTAAAATTGATTTTATAATTTGGTTTGGCTAGATTTTTATCTTCAAGGGTTTACACAGTCAATCATCGATGTTCAGTGTAATCACTGATGGCTATTTTCAACTATCGATGGCCAGGTATAACCATCGATAGTCACTATGTTTTTCTCAAAAACACAAACTTGAGAGCTAATAGGACATTTTCAAATGCTTGGTTTGAGGTCATATAGACTCTATTTTTGATTAAAAAATTTAAAACCACGTGTTTTCTCCTAAATTTTCATAATTTGAAATCAGTTTAGATTCAAGTTGCATAGATTATTCACAAAAAATTTAAAATATATTTAAATGTTTCTAATCTAACACATTTGCTTTTGGGGTGATGCTTTTGGGTAGACAAATAATCATCAACATTATTCAAAAATTAAATTAGCTTCAAAGCTAAAGGACATACTAACTTTTTATTTACAGGACCAAGTTAAAGATTTACCAAAACATGCTTTTTAGACCTCTTTTAGATATTTAAAATGAACTAAAAATATTTATTTTGGTGCTTATGAAAACTTTTTGGGGTGTTTTCTTGATCAAGTTTTGTGATTTTCATTCAAAGGTCACAATTTAAGGCCAAGAGCCAATAATAACACCACCCAACTTTTCATTTAGTGTTTGAAATTGAACTCATTTGTCCAAGTTTTGTATTGAAGAGTTGCTTTACTTATTTTTCAATTGGGAAAAAGAGGGATGCTTCATGTATAATCTTCCATCCGTCCCCTTTAGGGAACTTTTAAAATCAAAAATGTCATTCTTAATGCAAAGAGCCTAGTCCAAGGCATACAAATAACATTGTTTAAAGCCCTCCCCAAAAACTCATAATAGTATTGGGTGATCTTGAGATGACCATAAAGTCTTTATGTTGTGTCTTTATTTCATTGCATTTTGGCTTATGAGGGGGATTTCATCACTTCCCATAAGTTCTATAGGGAAGCTTTGACCCAGGGTTTCATTTCCTGGCACTGACTTCATCACTCCCACTAAGATCAAAAGTTTGAGTAGTTAAACCACCTTCTAGTGTTAGAGTTTCACATGGGATGTATATATATTTTTGACAATGCACTACAATGAGCAAGTAATGGATGTAATGGTTACAAAAAGGGCAAGACCTTTTTATGACAAGCTAAGTGCCACAAACACAC
Source organism: Torreya grandis (assembly GCA_037957365.1). NCBI lineage: Eukaryota > Viridiplantae > Streptophyta > Pinopsida > Cupressales > Taxaceae > Torreya > Torreya grandis. Next base: position 55,880 of record JARHVA010000967.1, read on the forward strand.
AATTAAAGTGTGTTTATTTTGCATCATTTGACATGAAAGTCATTGTGCAATTGATCCATCTAGAAACAATCAAAAACCAATTAGTTTTAGTCAACCCCACTTTGCCATACCCTTGATAGAAATTTGGATGATTTACTAATATTTTTTCATATTATGTCTTGGTGTTTTGAGATTAAAACTAATGTGTTTGTTTATAAACCATGTCAAAACCAATTTCTTTATACACCATTCATTTTTTTTTAAAGGTGTTATGCTATTTATTTTACACCACACTTGTGCCTTAAAATTTTTGCTAAACATGTTTGTGTGTGTGGTAATTGTTTGAGATGGGTAGTATTACGTAGCCAAAATTATATCAAACCATTTTGCCTTTCAATATTTGAAACATAACATTAATCACATCATTTGAGCATGCTTACATCGTTAGGCAACTTAATTTGTTTCAAGACTTTTTACCATTCTTCAAAACTAGTCATATATACCATTTAGACCTTGTTTATGTGACATCATGTTGTCCAATCTTATCTAGTTTGTTTGGCCAAATTTTAGTCTTCAAACGTTGAGTTTTCAATTAACCTTGTCAAGTTTGGATCCAAACATTGATTGATTTCTATTTAGGCCTCAATTCATGGGGTTGATACACATATATTTCTCTTTTGGGTTGCATAACTTAGGTTAATTGATTATGCCTTTATTTATGATAACATAGTCTTTCTCCAAAACCTTTTGCCTTATGGATTATGCCAACTAATCATGTTTATGTTTGATTTCATGAATCAATTCTATGTCAAATCCATTTCCAAACTTTTTAGATTAATTCAAATCACATAAATCCTTTGTTTCAAGCCTATCTTTTGATGCCATTTAGCCAAAATTCCTAGCACAGTCTGTTTGAGCCTAGCTTTTGACGCTGCATTTAGACAAAAGACATGGCAACTCTTTTCCATTTTCCTAGTTTAGACCTTTTTTGAAATACTTTGACCTAGACCTTTGACATACTAGTTTTATTCATAAACTTGACCTTTTGTGTGTATGACATTCGACGTTAGACATTTTACGTTAGACTATTTTATGTCAAGTTTTAGCATGAACCATTTTAGAGATAGCTCCACCCTTTTGACCAAGTTAGACCAAGTTTGAACCATTTGTCCTTTGGACATAATTTTTTATAGTTTGTACAACTCTAAGCCATTTTATTTTTAGAACTTTCTTCATTGATGCGTATATGTCTAGCTACACTTATGGTGGAGTCATGACTAATCTAACTTATGATAGAATGGTCGCATAACAGCTAACTAGAAATCCCTATAGAGATAGATTTTATAAGGATTTTTATTATTCTCCTTATAATAATCTATATGGGGAACATAGTCAAGTTCCAAAAAATTCAAATCAAGTTATCAATTGGGATGATATGGTTTATGAGGAGGACTTGGATACTTCGGCTTATGTAAGTAATTAGGCTCCACCATGTTGTAGCATTTCTATTCCAAGACCAAAACATTACACCATTTCCATACCAGGACCTTATCCTTTGGCTTGTGTGATCAACCATGCTCCATAATGCCCCAAACTTGTCCTTGCAAGACCTAGTCCTTTGGCTTGTGCCAGAAGCCATGATATACAACACCCTAAACTTGTCCTTCTAGGACCTCATTCTTTATTTTATATGATCAACCAGGCTCCACAACAACCTTTCATCATCTTTTAGCTTGTGCAAACAACCATGCTCCACACCACCCTATTGTCACCATTTTAGGACTTCATCCTTTGGCTCATGCAAGCAATCATACTCCCCAATACCCTACCATTATCCAACCACATACCATTCTTCATCTAGTACCAATCCAATCAAAACCTCAAGCAATCCAATCATTTAAAGATAAAGTTGTGTTCAAAACTGGTATTTTCCAACTCATTAGAAATCAAGGCCAAGAGAACCAACTGATCCAAGATGTTTTTGTTGAACCAACCATTTGTCATAATTCAACCTATGATGAATCACCTATCGATCATATACTAGTTATCAAGGAGTCTCACTCTGACGATCTAGTCTTTGCTAAGTCACTTTTTAATGATTATAACTACTTTTAGGCAAATCATTACTTGGACCATATGCCTATTTTTCAAGAGTCTCCCCTTGATAAGCCAATCTAGGTGGAGTTGTCTCTTGGCATTTTTCCTATCATTGAAGCATATCACTTTGACAAACCAATTTTTATGGATCCCATTATGCCATCACAGGCTGTTACTTATCCAATACCAAATATTCAACAAAACATCATTGTATCAGCATCCATATTAGATAAAGAATCCACATTAGATTCAATTTCTATTTTTGAACCGATACCAGATTTAGCATTATAAGCATAATCAACATCAATTTTGACATTGGATTCAGATTCCATTGAGTCAAAATCAGATTCAAAATAAGAATATGTTCATAGTTGTTACAACATTGGGTTTGCATGCCTTGTAAATTAATTTGAATACATTTGTGATCCTTTAACAATTTTTGAGAATGAGTACTTTAGCATTGACACAAGTTGTCTTAGTATCTTCTATGAGGATTTTGCTACCAACCTCCATTCCATTACCGTTCCACAAGCCATTACCACCAACCAACATAGCCATATTATCGACATTCCATCTCATATAAGTATTGATTAGGGTCGATAGAATCACACTTTATTGAACTGCATCCATGGTGACATAGTAGTTAAAGAAGAGAAAAGAGGCCAAGACCAAATTCATGCAAAACAAGAATACTCTCCTAGTGAAACCTTTTTGAAGGTGTTAGGGGACATGTAAAGTTTAAATGCAGCATCTTTTAGTGAAATTTTTTTGGAAGCACTAGAAGACAATCAAAGTCAAAAGTCAACATTCCTTAGTGAAACCTTCTCAGAGATGTTATAGGACAATCAAGAAAACTTCATTAGAGAAAACCTCTTCGAGTTGCCAATAGCTAAGCACAAAATTTCTTCAATGATTGATGAAGATAAAATCAAAGATCAAATCAAAATAACTTTCTATCTACAACCTAATCAGATGGTAGCTACTCTCAAAACAAACAACAACAAAAATTATTGGTCCTACTGAGATTTAGAAGTATTTGGCCCCACCACATCTAAAGTTATGTCAAATCTAGCATCAAAAATATTGCATGTGACTGAAAGTCCTGATCTTCATTTATTTTCCAACCATTACACATTCCATTATCATCTACCATTCCACTTTACAATCAAACCTACCAACCATTATTTGTCCTTATTTACCATCCATGGTTTTATTTTCTTTTATAGAGGCTAAAAATATACCTTATCTCAATGCTTGAAGGAATCAAAATAAACTACCAATGAAGATCACAAAGGCAATATTGACAACTAAATCTATAACCAATTCTTGATAGAGCAGTTATTCATATAAGGTGTGGGCTAGAAATTAACATGATCATGTATTATATTTGTATTATTTACTTATCAAGATGTGTATCTCCACTTCAATAGGAAAAATAAAATCATATGCCATTTAACATACCTAGGCCAAATACATCCAACCCAATAACCAATCATCAGCCAAAAACATGTACCATGTCATTTTTATTTGCCATTTTCATTTACCATATTCTTTTGGCCATTATCATATATTCAACCAGTCACCCCACCACTTGGGGGAAACCCTTGTATCATTGTATCCAATCTATTAGACCAATCATTATTCTTAAATCAATACCATTCCATTTTACCATTTCATTCTTATCTAGAACAAAGCCTATTTTAAGTCATCTTATCCAATCCTGTTTTGATCTTGATTTCTTTGGTTCTTCACACACTTTTTGTGAGGGGATTCTAATCAAGTTTCAATAATCAATCAAATCCATGTTTACAATGACAATCTCTAAAAGTAGTGTGATAGTTTATCTCATGGGATATCTTTCATTTTCCATTCTATATCAAGTTTGTTTATGTGAGTTTGATTATAACCAGCTATGGGCAAATTAGTGTTCGCCAGTCTTGCTACTAATTATAACCACCTATGGATAAATTAGTATCATTGATCTAATCTGTTGTATCCTAATTATAACCACCTATGGGCAAACTAGGGGCAACATTTGTTAATCATGCATTACCACATCACCTTGCCATTGTTATTTTTATTTGATTGTTCATTTGCTAGATTGGAGAACTTGTTGGGACCTATTTGGTTTTTCCCTACCTTTTATGTGGACAAAATTAATTTAAATTGAGGTCATTTCAAGACTATGTGGGCCATGCTTAATTCATGGTGAGGTCACCTCAATCCCCCTTTCCATGCGCTCTCTCCATTTTTCAAGCAACCTAAGCCAAATGCTCTCACCATTTTATGAGTAGGTACTTGTCATTATCTAACGTGTTAAGATACCTCAAATTTCCAAAAACATTAATAATATTTCAAAATCCAAAAATATTTATCCTATCTAAGCCTAGTCAATTATCCATGATTTGCCTTATTGGGGCATGGTCATTGTTAGGATGCTTTCTTTTGCTTTTATTTTTAGGATTTTTATTTGTTTGTTTATTTCAGGTTATTTGTTTGTTTGTGTGCTTCCTATTTATTTCTTTGTTTATTCACTTGCCTATTTATTTGCATTCAACATTATTTCCTAGACTCAATTTATATGCATTTATTGGGTGATTCCTCAAGCACATTTTTCTTGAGTCTATCCATATTCATACGTCAACATTGTCATCATGGTTTTTATCATTGGTGTATTATTTTCAAGTTTTTATTGGATTGGGAGTCAATCCTTACACGTATTTTGAGATAGTCCTCATGGTGTTCTATCATGATGCTTACCATTGCATGCTATAGAAAAAATCAACTTCAAGAAGGTCTACAAGCATTGGAGCATCAAAAGTTTCTCCTTGGCACCTTGGTAAATCCTTCCACCCATATTGATCAAATCAACCCATTGACCATTTTGTTTGTATCATTGCTAACAAGTATGATCATCTCCTCATTGGTAGGTATAACTTAATGATTTATAATGATCAATATTATTCTTCTATCCATCCCTTTCATCATTTTATGCATCCTCGTATGCCTGGTTGTTTGTGGCTTCTTTAGTCATTAGACCATCACATTTACGTTTACACTTGATCATCTTTAATCTATATTCTAGGTTATATCCTTGATTTATGCTTTTTAATCAACCCTAACTAGGTCAAAATCATCTTTTTATACAATTTAGGTCCTATTAATGATTATAATCACCTATGGGTGAATCATTATTTTAACTTTTATTCATGACTATAACCGCCTTTGGGCTAATCAACATCCTTTTTCAATAAATGTATGCAGGCATTTCTCATCTCAACCATGGGTTAATTCTACCTTTCTTCTTACTTATTTTATAGGGACCATCCATTCATATATGCAATGGTCACTCCCTCGATAGGGCATCATCATAGGCTTCCCAAACACCATTCAGAGCTTTTTTGTTTGGTCATCATCTTCCATTTGACATATAAACCTTTACTCATTATTTTAGAAGACATTATCATGATAATAGTATGTAACATCTTCCCAAATAGGTTCAAATTTTAGACACCTAAAATTGGCCATCGATAACCTCCAACCAAGCTTTTGACCAATTTATACCAAAGTGCACAATTTGGCCTAAAACACTAAAGTGTATTAAATGAGTTTAAATTGATATATTAAAGTGCTGATTTTGGTTAGGGTATCATTAAATAGGGCAATGTAATTTATAAAACAGTTAATTTTGATCAGATCATTTTGATTCAAAATGACATTTTTGCACATGGGTGCTCCAGATTGCTCTTTTCTACCAAATTTCTTGCACAAGACATGTCCCTTTATTATTTTGTGTTGGAAACATCCTAAAATGGGATAGTGAATCAAATGCATCTAACATTGCATCGTAATTTCAATCTAGTCAAAATTTGAGCTAATAACGAGACATTTTAACCAATTTGATTAATTTGTGCACCAAAGGGCCAAAATTTGCACCAAAGTGACTAATCATTCTTAAAGATAATTAATTCAAATCATGAGCCTAATTGAGATTTCCATGGAAATTTTTGAATATTTATTTTTGTAAATGATTATTGAATATCTACATCATCAAATGACATCATTTCTTGTGAAGACATCCCTGGGCTATAAATGCATAAAATATCTCATCAAGCCACCCCATGCCTCATCCATGCCTCTTTATTTCCTCTCTATCTCAAATACTTATGAAGGCATTTATTTATTTTTATCTCAAAAATTGAATGGATTCTTAACCATACATATTCATCTTGAGATGGATGGTTCAAGTTTATTCTAACCATTTTGTAAAATCTGTAAATAAGAAGCCTTGCCTATTGAATTTTAAGCTTGAATAATGCAAAGTTATAATGTTGAATTTATTCCAAATCTTCATGAAAATTAATGTTTTCAAGCCAAATTGTTGAGTAAAATCCAAATCCATCACAAAGGTGCCAAGGAGAAGAGGAGATATCCAATCCTCTTTTGATGAAGACTCATTGAGCACAATCAGAGCAAGCCACTTCAACAAGTTATTTAGATAATTAAAGGAAGGTGGAGGAAGGTTTTCTTTGCATTTTAGTTTTTTTTTCCATATGTATGTTTGTTATTAATCTCCCCCTATTGTGTAGGTCTAGAGATGTTATTCTAGTTAGCGTGTTTCTTTTATTTTGTTTTCATTTTGGAACTAACACAATACTAACCATCTTCTCTTGAGTCAAATTCTTAGTCTACACTTCTTTCATGCATTTACTTTCACGTTATTAAATGCAAGTATTCTTTATTTTCATCGATATCAACTTAATTATTATAAACATTGGATTGACAACCTCCTAGCAAGTATACACTTCTTGGATCTAGCTCACACTTGGTAGTTCACTCAACTATCTTGCTAAAAACCCATTTTCTAGTGTCTTTCTTATCTACAGGTTAATCCTTCCAAGCCAAAGAGGAGTTCTCATCATCATTTGGATCACATGAGCACTTTTATTAGGTATTTATTTACACACCTCTTTTACTAGTTTCTTACTTGCTTCCAAATTAAGAAATGAGTGGAATGACTCATCAAAAGTTCTAAAAGTTTAAACTTAAAGAGTGGGGGAAATATGTTTGGCACAACCCTAAGAGAAGAGTTAAATCAACTCAAGTTTGGGTAAGGAGAAGGAAAGTTGGTTGATGAGACCTCTCCATCTGGCTAAGAAATTGGTAATTGATTCATCGTTAAATTACCTAATAGAATATAGGTTGGTAATAAAAACCTTTTTAGATATATTTACAGAGAAGTGATCTAAAAATATTTGGGCAAGTTGAGAGAATGAAAATATGGAGTGCTTGGTGAGAGCACTATACCAATCAAGGGCTAATCTTGATAAATACATGGGGAAGGTATGAAGGAGGAGATTATCATCATATGCGATCAAATAATAAGAATTATGAAATTCTCTCAAATGTTGTTGGGGGTCTTCCTTGCCTTGAAATTTAGATAACTTGGGTAATTCCCATTGAGGAGCATAAGAATGGATAGGAACGGATGGATGGATGGATTCATTACATATTTGATCATAGGATAAAAGGTTATGAGATCTATAAATAGATGACTCCAAGTTGGTAATTTTTTCCATTAACATCTTGACCAAATATGTTTTAGGTTAGGAATACACATAATTAGGTGGTAAGCTTTGTTGAGGTTGGGTGGCACCAATGTATGGGTAATTGATAAAGGGTGTTGAATAAGCCACATATTGGTAAGTGGTCATAAGAGGTTGGGATGGTGCCACATAAGGTTTGATTGGCACAAATAGTTGGGTGGAAGGTGTTATGTATCCTTGTGCATTAGAAACATATGGGTAAGATGTCATGAGTACTTGTTGGGGGGCTTATGTGGGTTGGTTTAGAGGTATGTTTGGGTTGGTGTATGGTGATATAGATGTAGATTGGGTTGGTCGAATGAAAGTGCTTTTTAGTTGGTGGTGGGTGGTAACTCTAGTGCTAATAAGTGGGAGTGTTTGAGGTATGGAAATTACCAAGCTCTAAAGTGGGGTAGAAATTGGTGGGTTGGTTGAACTAAGGTTAATGGTGTAAATAGGGATAGAATATACACCCATAGTAGGAGTATAGGTAATAAGAGGTAAATTTGATCCAATGTTGGAAGTATTGAATGGGGTAGTAGTTGTTTGGTTATTGGTTGGGATGTTGGATGGAGTTTGGGGAGTGGTGGTAGGTGGTATATTCAAAGAAGAATAGGCTTAGGTGAGCATGGGTTGGGTTGAGGTGACACCCACTAGAAGATGGGAATGCATACCATATGGTAAACACTCCCACCTATTAGCACTAGATTTATCACCCACCACAAACTGAGTAGCACTTTCATACCTCCAACCCAATCTACATCCATACCACCATCCACCAAACCAAACATACCTCTAAACCAACCCACATCAAACCCCCCAACAAGAACCCATGACATCTTACCCATATGTTTCTAACCCATAAGGATACATAACATCTTCCACCCAACTGTTTGTGATAATCAACCCATATGTGGCACCATCCCAACCTCCTATGACTGCTTACTAATATATGGTGTATTCATCACCCTCTATCACTTACCCATAAATTAGTGCCACCCAACCTCAACAAATCTTACCACCTAATTATGTAGCTTTCAAACCTCAAACATATTTGGTCAAGATCTTAATGGATAAAATAACCAACCTAGAGTCATCTATTTTTGGGTCTCATAACCTTTTATCCTATGATCAAATCTGTAATGAAAACATCTATCCATCCATTCCTATCCATTCATGCCCTCCTCAATGTTAATTACCCAAGTTTTCTAAATTTCAAGGAAAGGAAGACCCCAAACAACATTTTAGAGCATTTCATTATTCTTTTTATTTAATCACATATGATGATGCTCTCCTCCTTCATACCTTCCCCATGTCTTTATCGGGACCAGCCCTTGATTGGTATAGTGTTCTCACCAAGCACTCCATATTTTCATTCTCTCAACTTGCCCAAATATTTTTAGATCACTTCCCAGTAAATATATCTAAAAAGGTTTGTATTATTGACCTCTATTTTATTAGGCAATTTGTTGATGAATCAATTGTCAATTTCATATCTAGATGGAGAGGTCTCATCAACCAAATTTATTTCTCCTTACCCCAACCTGAGTTGATTGAACTCTTCTCTCAATATTGTGCCAAACATATTACCCCCGCTCATCAAGTTCAAACTTTCAGAACTTTTGATGAGACATTCACCATGGCATGTAAACATGAAAACCAAGTCATTGACGAAGGGAAATTGAAACTGTGGAACAAAAATTTTAGATTTAAATCCAATGACCCTCCCTGCACTAAAACCACTAACTAACCCAACCATCCCACTACTAAAGTAAACACATCCACAAACTTAGTGGTCCTAAAAACTGCTCCACTACCAACTGTCAACCAACCCCATCAAACTAATTCTTCCAACCCTTCCTACCAATAAAACTGAGCTCCTCCAAAATAATATACTCATGTTGGAAATATTTTCATCAATGTCAAAGGTCTATCATTATTGATGATAAAGGCCCCATTGAATTTAATGATGTTTGTAATAGTTATATCTTGGCTAATGTGTGTTAATATTTATTTAACATTAACGAATATATTTTTGGTTGCATATAGGTCAAAAGAGGGCCCATGGAGAAGTCAAAGAGTCATGAGGTAAAGATAAAAGAAGAATGTGATGCATTTTCCCATGAAGAGTCATCTTGGGGAATTCCAAGAGTCACCAAGTGAAGAAAAAAGAGGAAGGGTGCAATTTCTCATGAAGGGATACTTTGAGGAATACGAAAAGTCACCAAGATAAAGACAAAAGAGGAAAGGATGTTTTTTCTTATGAAGGATCACCATATGAATTTTCAAATGCAAGGATACGAAGGGTCATGCAATTTTGGCACCATTTTCCATGAGGATTGAAGGGTCACAAAGGGTGAAGGCCAAAGGTCATTTGGAAAGCTATAAATAAAGGCTTGAGAAGCCATTTGTAATATATCAGATAGAGTTTGATTTGTAATTGTTATATCTAGCTTATAAGAGCAGAGGAGAGAGGGGAAAGAGATATTGTAATAAACTATCATTTGTTGAGATAACAACATTGAAAGATATTTGTTTGATATACATAAAGGGGTTGGTGCTCCTGTGGGTTGGTGCTCATGAATAGTTATTGTGTTGGTACTCAGCAAAAGGGGTTGGTGCTCCTGTGGGTTGGTGCTCATGAATAGCTATTGTGTTGGTGCTCAACAAAGGGGTTGGTGATCCTTCAAGTTGGTGCTTGCAAATATTGTAGTTTGATTTGGTGCTCATTCATATACTTGAGATTGTTCTCCATGGTTTTTCCCACATTGGGTTTCCACGTTAAATTTGGTGTCTCTCTCTATCTTGTGTGATGTTTATTATTTTAGTTTTATTGCATATGTTGAATGTATGGTTAAGAGGAATTTGATTAATTAAAAGTTTATAAGATTTATGATATACTGATTCACCCCCCCTCTCAGTATATCCCATGCTTAACAATTGGTATCAGAGTAAGCTCCTTCATAAAGGGTTTAACAGCTTGAAGGTAGATCAAGGAAAGCACAAGATGGCCAAGAAGCTAAAGAAGGAGAATCAAGATTTGAAATATATGGTTGAGGCTCTTAAGGAATAGGTGTGTATCTTGGATTCTAAGTTGGATATAGAAGAAAAATAAAATAAGTTATTTATTTAGGAACTTAAGAATTAGCTAGAGGTTGCAAATTCAAGTTTGAAATCAAGAGAAGAAGACTGTAATCAGTTGAAGGTTTAGTTAGGTTCTTTAAAGTATAATCATGAGAAGCTCATAATCAAGGTTGAGAAAGATCATGAAATATTAGTCCAAGGTAAGAAGGATGTAAGTTTTAAAGGTAAATTAAAGAATCCAATCAGATAGCCCAATGCTTTCAAGTTTTCAAATTCTTTTCATGGCCATTATTTTGTTTGTCATCATGTTGGTCATAGAACAAGAGACTATATGAGGAGAAGAAATCAGTCAAAGGGAGATCTCAGTCACATTCAAGAAGAAGGTATGAAAAATGTTGTTTGCTTTATTGTCATAAGGTTGGCCGTATTACTAAATTATGTCCAAATAAAGTAAAGATATCTTCAAGGTATGTCAAAGGATATAGAGCCCCTAGAAGATATGAGAAGAGTCAAATTTAAGTTTGGAGACCTAAAATAGTAAAGGTTGATTAGGTTGAGTTTAAGAGTGAGACTAAATTACTTGCTATAGTATATAAAGAATTAGATAGGAAGGACTGTGAAGAATCTCTTGTTACATTTGAGCATGAGCCTTCTCAAGATAAGATAGTTTCAAGAGTTGAGAAGATGAAAAACATCATGAATGATGAGGTTAGTAAGTCAAATAAGTTAGACGTGTTTAAATGGATTCTAAGAGAAAGACACAAGAAGATCAAGGAAGTAATAGAGGAGATGTGGGAATCTCTTGAGATTTGTTTCTAGGACCCTTTATGTGGGGTGTCTCTTCTAGGCTTCAAGGAGACACTTTTAAGAGAAATTGAAACATGGTGGATGTTATTGGGTCTTGGCTATGTTTCATGACAAGAAGGTGAGTTGATAGATTAATTTATATATCTTTTGAGGGAATAGTTTTTGAAGAAAATTTTGCACCAATGGCAAGTTTAGAGGCTACTAGAATGTTTCTTGCATATGCAATGTTTAAATATTTTAAAGTGTTTTAAATGGATATGGTCATAATAAATTAGAATGTTGAAAAAGAGCTAACAGTTTTAGAAATAAGAAGGAAAGTCATGTAGAGTCAAGTAGAAGCTACAACTCTTTTGATCCTCTATCAAGATTTGCTGAAGAGGCCATAATATGTTACAAGTGTAACCACTTTGAACACAAAGTTTGGTACCGTATAAGCATGTTCAAGTCAGTTAAGAAGGACCAAATTTTTAAGGCTCCATTCATCAAAAACAAGGTTCAGACATGATCATGGCAGAAGAAACAACTTGAAGATTCTATGTTGGATCAGACAGCTTTGCATATAAGAAATGAAGAAAAGCCATGGTTCATTGATAGCGAATGTTCGAGGCATATGACAGGAGACAAGAGTAAGTTCATAACTCTAAAGAAGATCAATGGTGGCACAGTGAAATTCAGAGATAAAACCACTGCCAAGATAGCTGGAAAAGGTACTTTGAGTTTGGATAATGGTAGAACCAAGACTAAGAATGTTTTGTATGTAAAAGGTCTTAAGCATAATCTATTGAGTGTAAGTCAAATATGTGATCAGGGATACACATTAAATTTTTATGTAGAAGGTTATGAGATTAGAATAAAATATTCAAATGATTTGATTGTAGATGCTCAAAGGATAGGCAATGATTTATATGTATTATCAGATATCTTCTCAAAGGCATGATCACAAGAAATATTCAAAGATCTGCAAGAGGAGTTGGGAGTAATTTATTTTACTTCTTGAAATTAAAGTTCAACATCAGTTGAGGGGGAGCTAAGTGTTAGCTCCAGGTAGGCCCTTTGCCATTGATGTTAAAGGGGGAGAACAAAAAATATAGGTACATGTGCAGAAATGAGTACAGATTGTTATAATAAGGGGGAGTTACTATATGTTTTTTAGATGACAGTATGTTCAGGTTTTAGGATGTGGTAGTTTCAGGACTGAGGTTGCCATCAATGACAAAGGGAGATATTGTTGGAAATATTTTCATTGATGTCAAAGGTCTAGCATTATTGGTGATAAAGGCCCCATTGCATTTAATGATGTTTGTAATAGTTATATCTTGGCTAATGTGTGTTAATATTTATTTAATATTAGTGAATATATTCTTGGTTGCATATAAGTGAAAAGAGGGCCCATGGAGAAGTCAAAGAGTCATGAGGTAAAGACAAAACAAGAATGGGATACATTTTCCCATGAAGAGTCATCTTGGAGAATTCCAAGAGTCACCAAGTGAAGACAAAAGAGGAAGGGCACAATTTCTCATGAAGGGACACTTTGAAGAATATGAAAAGTCACCAAGATAAAGACAAAAGAGGAAAGGATGATTTTATTTATGAAGGGTCACCATATGACTTTTCAAATGCAAGGATACGAAGGGTCATGCAAGTTTGGCACCATTTTCCATGAAGATCGAAGTGTCACAAAGGGTGAAGGCCAAAGGTCATTTGGAAAGCTATAAATAAAGGCTTGATAATCCATTTTTAATATGTGAAATAGAGTTTGATTTGTAATTGTTATATCTAACTTAGAAGAGTAGAGGAGAGAGGGGAAAGTGATATTGTAATGAACTATCATTTGCTGAGATAACAACATTGAAAGATAGTTGTGTGATATACATAAAGAGGTCAATTCTCCTGTGGGTTGGTGCTCATTAATAGTTGTTATGTTGGTGCTTAGCAAAAGTGGTTGGTGCTCATGAATATTTTCTATGTTGATGCTCAGTAAAGGGGTTGGTGCTCCTATGGGTTGGTGCTCATGAATAGTTGTTATGTTGGTGCTCCTACAAGTTAGTGCTTGTGAATATTGTAGTTTATGTTGGTGCTCATTCATATACTTGAGATTGTTCTCTGTGGTTTTTACCACATTGGGTTTCTATATTAAATCTAGGGTCTCTCTCTATCTTGTGTGGTGTTTATTATTTTAGTTCTATTGCATATCTTGAATGCATGGTTAAGTGGAATTTGATTAAGTGAAATTTTATAAAATTTATGATATACATATTCACCCCCCTCTCAGTATATCCCGTGATGAAAAACTCCCATATGGGAGTATTATGCGTCAATTCTAGAAAAATTGCTCAAAGCTAACCTCATCCAACTTACACCTATCAAACCACCCCAATAATTTGATGCTTCTTGCCCCATGCCTGGTTGTTACAATGAGAATGACCATTGTGACTTTCACTGAGTTATAGGACATGATGTTAGTAGGTGTAATACCTTCAAAATTATGGTCAAAATCTTAATTAATAGTGGAGATCTTGCATTTGATAATCCCAATGCACCTCCTAATCAGTCATTTGACATCTTCCATAAATATTTTCCCAATCATGCTCCTTCTACTGATCACTATGAAAATAAACTAGAATCATCTCTCTCCCATGAGGCACATACCATCAACATTATTAGTAAGCCCATATTTAGGAGACCACTATCACAACTACTTATTCCTCCATTTCATTCATGGAATTAGTATAATCATCTTTTATTCCTTTAGCTACCCGAATAAAGGATTCAATCACCCCTCTCTCTTTACTTGATGAGACCTTAGTTTTATATACCTCTCCTTTTATGGAAACACCAAAGGAGACAACCCTTGCTTTAACCATTTCTTCTTCCTCCACTCCACCCATTGAAGTGGTAGAACTACCCTCAATTCCTTTGGACACCTAAACAAAGGAAGCAACGATGTCCATTCCTTCACTTGAGGAAACTAAACCTACCTTCCCCATCATAGAACCATCCATTTTCTCTTTGGAAACCATCCCACAAGAGAAGGTTACCTCATCTACCTATCCACCTATTTTGGAACCTCCCATCAAGAACAAGGATGGTAGAACCATTCCCTCTTCTTCATCTAGGGGCTTAATCTTTGAAACCAATGACTAAGGAACCAAACCCATCTATAAGACCTTTTCTAGACTATTTCAAAGTCTAGAGTTCACTTCTCAACCCAACTTTGATAGAGCCACCGTTTGGCATCGTCTAGGGCTCCCTTACCAAAATAAATCTAAATACTCAACCTCACTTGAATCCACCCTTAAACCCATTAATACATCTTCAACAAACACCTCTTTCTTCAAAATTATAGGTGAAGCATCCCAAACACCTCCATCTAAAAATTTTAAATCTCCTTATGCCTCTCTCACCAAACCTATCAAGAATCTAGGAATTCTTCCCACACCTAGTCGAACTCACCCCTCTTTGAAGTTGGACTTAACTCCATCTAGTCTACGAAAAAAACCCCAACCAAACCAATTAAGAAGGTAGAGTTATCCAAACCTTTACCTCAAACTAGACCCATACAACCTCCTTCTAACTTACCTTATATCTTAGGACCCCATACTTCTACCATCCCAACTACCTATTTTGCCTCTAGCCAACCATCTCCCTTTTCTCTACCTATGACTACACCCATCAAACCATCTAGTTTGACATCATTATTAACTAGCCTATCTACCTCTACTTTCTCACCTATATCAAATCCCTCATCATCTAAATATTCCATGTTCAAATCATTTACCCTGAAGCCAACCATAACTAAGCAATCCCAACCACCAACTAAAACCATTCCACCACATACAACTTCTAAGGTGAAAACTACTCCTAAGAAGGCTCCCATCTCTAAAACTATAAACCCATCACCTCCAACACCTTTGAATGAATCTTACTCAACCATCCTATAAAGTTTGTTGCAAACTTCTTCCATTATCTTAACACCTATCAAACCATTCTACCCTAGTAATACCAAACCCTCTTGGTTCAATGATAACTTGATATTATATACATATCATAGGGTACTAGGACATGACATGAAGAACTACAAAGCTCTCCAAGTACTTGTTCATAGACTACATGATGAGGATGATCTATTATTAGATGAACCTCTCTTACCTATATTACCAACTCAATTTCCCAACCAACCTACCCAACATTTATCTAATCTCCCACTCTTACCCAAGAGTGAGGGGGAAGAATTTAATCAACCACCAAACCTGGCAAATCCCCCCATCCACACTATTCACATGGTTACCTAATTTCAAGCCCAATATAAGGACAAGGGAAAATCCAAAGTCTCCATTCCTTGGACATACCCTTCAACCCCTCAACCTTATAATCAAACCCAAACACCTACACCATCACCTATCCCACCCCCAAAACATAAAGTATCAATTTTTGGAGCCTCTCCCTCCAACCCTTCTAAATTCATCTAGCGTATCATGTTGAAACAAATTCACTAGACATCAGTGAAAATGAGCCTTTATGAACTAATCAACACCCCACCTCACCATCATCACGCACTAATAGAAGCTCTATAATCTATATAGGTTTAACTAGATGAACCTCAACCTCTTACACCCTTTGTTGGATCCCTCCAACTTTTTGCCTTCATCACCTTTAAAGATTTTGAAATACCTCCCATTCATCTAGAGGAGTTTGATCCTCCCCTCTTCATCACTGTGTATATAAATCAAATCTACATCAAAAAGGTGATGATTGATGGAGGAGTTAGCATCAACATTATCTCTTCTCATGCTTATGACCAACTTTGCTACCTAAGAACATCATGTCAGAAAGTGCAATGATATTTCACTCCTTTAATGATACCATGGCCACTACTTTGGGGATAGTTGTCCTCCATATCCACTTGGGACCTCATACCATTATTTAACTATTTTACATCAATAGGGAGAGTTATAATATAATATGTTACTTAGACTCCCTTGGATCCATGGCATGAGTTGTTTCCCTTCTACCTTACATCGATGTGTCAAATTTGAGCACAAAGGTTACATTATTACCATCAAAGCTAACCCTAGTATTTTTTCGTCTTGTAATATGACATATCAGCCTAAAAATGTTCTTATTCTCCCTTGTCCAATTCACCATCAACTACTAACACACTACCTCACCACCAACCAAAACAAGCAACACTCCCACCCACAACAGTGATGAAGCTTCAACTAGCTCATCTATCCCTTCTTCCCAGATTCTCATAGAGGACCCCTTAGAATCCATGTTTCAATGTCTCTCCCTTGAACAATATTGCCTTTTAGCCTTGGATGTTTCTCCTACTTTATAAGAATATGGGAACCTTCAAACATGACCCTTCCTATGATCCTAACATCAGAATAAACATCCCTTTTAGGCTCCCCAATAATCAAACAAATTTCATCTATGGGGGACTTGATCAACCACTTCTCACTCTCACCACTATCTTATCCATCTGACCATTCACCTCTGACTTCTCTTATCTCAACAAATAAGCCTTTACCAAAGCTTACCTTTATAGGTGTGCTTGGAAGGGGTTTGGTCTCATCCTTTATGAATAGGGACCTCACAAGTTAACCATTATCAAAAATCAAAAACCTCATGAGTTATTCGACCTTGGGTTCATACCACCAGAAGAACCCACCTTATCAAAACCCATCACCACCATCGATGAGTATGTCCCATCTTTGCCAACCTAATCTCCCTTGAAGACTGAAGACTTAGTGTTGGCCCCCTGACCTATCAAAATGGTAGCCGAACTAAGACCCTTCCTCTCATCCATCCCAAAATGATAGAAAGAGATTCTCCTACCATCAATACCATCCAACATCAAGATGATGATTCCATTCTCACCTACCTTGGTGTGGGGGATTCTTCTATTCATAAATCCCTTCCTCCTGAGAATTAAACCATGCTAAATGAATCTACTATTGATGTCAACTTGGGAACTTAGGATAACCCTTATATCATCAAAATTGGCCAATATTTAAATTTCATGGAGCAACAAGATTACCCTTCTTTCCTTCATGATTGTAGCATAGTATTTTCTTGGTCCTATCAGGATATGCCTAAAATTGACCCTTTTATTACCCTCCATAAAATTTTCACCTGTCATGAGGTTAAGCCAGTGTGACAAAAGCTTCATAATATACATCCTCGCATAGCCCTTCTTATCAAAGAATAACTTTAGTATCTCTTATCCATTGACTTCATTCAGCCCATTGACTATCCATAATGGGTTTCTAACATCATTCCCATTACCAAACCCATAGGGGGACTTCATCTCTACATCAAATTTCATTATCTCAACCTCACTTGTCCAAACGATGACTTTCCTTTACCAAACATTGACCAACTTGTTGATCTTAGAGATGGCCATGAGATGTTATCTCTCATGGATGGTTTTTGGGGATATAATCAAATCTTGATTTCCCCCAAAGATCAACATACAACTTCCTTTATCACTCCATGGGGAACCTTTTATTATAAGGTCATGCCTTTTGTTCTAAAGAATTCTATAGCAACCTATCACCATGCCATGACCTACAATTTTCATGATCTCATCCATAAAATTGTAGAGGACTATGTGGATGATATCCTTGGGAAATCCAAACCCCACAAGGATCACCTAACCATTCTCATAATCATCTTTGACCGATTCATCCATTATCATGTCAAGCTCAACCCTAAGAAATGCATTTTTGGGGTCTTATCAAGAAAGTTTCTTAGCTTTATCATCTCTCTTTGAGGAATCAAAATAGACCTTGCCAAAGTTAGATCAATCTTGGAGATGCCTCCTCTTACCAACCTTAATCAACTTTTCAACCTACAGGGTAAGCCCAATCCATTCATCACTTTATCTCCCAATTATCAAATAGATGTCAACCCTTTCATCGTCTCCTAAAGAAAGACACCTCTTTTAAGTGGACCAAGGACTGTCAACAAGCCTTTGATTCAATCAAAGAGTACCTTATTACTCCACACATTCTTATTCCTCCTAAAGAGGACCAACCCTTATTCCTTTATATGTCTACCACAGACCATTCCCTAGGGGCAATGCTCACTCATTGTAATGAATTGAATAAAGAGTAAGTTTTCTACTACATTAGTTGCACACTTATAGATTATGAGACTCGATATACTCATCCTAATAAAATTTGCCTTGCCTTAGTTTTTGTGGCCTATAAACTCCATCACTACCTTCTTAATCATAAAACCTATGTCATCACTAACATTTGACCCACTCAAGTGCATGCACTCTAAACCATATAAAAACTAGTGTATGGCTAAGTGGCTCATGCTCCTAGCTAAGTTTGATATTGAGTTTCTTAAGTAAAGTTCCATTAAAGGGAAATTAATCATCAATGAGTTGGTTGAAGCTCCTCTACCAGACAACCAACTGCTTCCTCTTACTTTCCCAGATGAGTCCATCGTAACTCTTTCCCAAGAAGAACCCACCTACCAAATGACCATGTTTTTTTATGGCTCCAAATGCCAACATGGTGGAGGTGCCATAGTTATTCTCATTCCCCTTAATGGTGAACCTATTCCCCTTTCCTTTAAACTTGACTTTGAATTTACCAACAATGTGGCCAAGTATGAAGCCCTCCCTGGTCATAGGTCTCCAAACCTCTCTAGCTTTAAGAGTTAAAATAATTAGTATCTTTGGTAACTCTCAAATTGTAATCAAATAGCTCAATGGATCCTACCAATGTAAAAATGATGTCCTATTAAATTAAAAATAACTCATAGATGTACTCTTAGCATCATTTGATCATTATCTTATCCAGTTAGTTCCTCGATCTACCAATAAATTTATGGATATGATGGCTTCCCTTGCTTCCCAAATCCCATCCCAACTGGTTGAATCTAAAATATTTGTCACCATCCATAATTTTATCACACCTTCATATATCATTTTTGACCTTCCTACCATTTGTAGTGTGGAAACATCTCCTTATGAAATTTGGTATTACCAAACTTTTAACTACCTTAACCTCAGTATTATTCCTCCCAACCTATCAAGGAATGCTCGAAGAGCCTTTATTTAGAGTACCTCTTGTTACACCATACTAGTGGGAATCCTTTACAAACATGGCTTCATTGGCCTCCTTCTCTATTGCCTCTATAGTCATGAAGCTTCCCACGCTATCAAGGAAACACATGATAGAATCTATGGGGGATACTTTAGTGGCCTAGTTGTTGCTAAATGTATCCTTACCCTTGGCTATTATTAGCCTACCCTCAATTAGGACTTTTATGATTATGTAAATAAGTGTGTCAAATGTTAACATCATGCTAATTTACATGATATATGAGCCCATGGCCTTCAATTATCCAAAGATTAATGGCCCTTCTCACAATGAGGTCTCGATATTATTGGGGAAATCAATCCTCATTCTTCACAATGACACCAATCCATCATTACTACTACCAAATATTTCGCCAAGTGGGTGGAATCCATTATTCTTATCTCAACCAAAGATGAAAAGATTATCGATTTCATTAATCACCATATCATTTACCACTTCAGTGTTGCTCAAAAGATCATCACTAATAATGGCATATCCTTTAAAAATAAGAAATTCTAAGCTCTTTGAGATGATTTTGGCATCAAGTTAAGCTTTTCTTCGCCTTATTGTCCACATGAAAATGGATAGGTGGAAGCCTCTAAAAAAATCCTCAATAAAAGTTTAACCAAAGTAGTAAGTGCTTCAGGTTAGGATTGGAACTTTCACATCCCTTTCACTTTATGGGCGTATCACACTAGAATTTGAACTTCTATGGGTGTTACCCTTTTCTTTCTCATCTTCGGGGTATAATAATTCTTACCCCTCAAAGTCCAAATTCCCTCTCTTTGTATTCTTTGCATGAGATCCTTTCTGAGAACAATTATTAGGAACATCTCATACGACTTGAGTTACTTGATGAACATCACCTCACAACACTTAATCATCTTCATGTCTATCAAGAACAAATTAAGCACACATACAACAAACACTTGAAAGAGCATGAATTCAATATCAAAGACCTCATCCTTAAAAAAAACCAATATGTAACTAATATGGAAAAAATCAAAAGAGGCAAGTTTACTTTCAATTAGCTTGGATCCTACATCATAACCCATAAGTATGGATCAATAGCTTATCGTGTGTCTTTTATTAAAGGAAAACTAGAACCTAAGCCTCTCAATGCTTTGTATCTATGTCCTTTATATTGTTAAAACAAGGATTGAACTCACCTTTGTGTCAAACTTAAGCTCATACCTTGGTTTACGAGATTTTCATTTTCCTTATACCTTCACCCTATTCCTTTTGAGGATAAATGATTACAACATAGGACCATGTGATTATCCATCATATTTATAGCCTAATCCTTAGCATGGATACCAAAAATCTACCCATGGAATGGTTCTCATGGATACTTTTCATCTTTCATCAGATGAAATCCCATGATTAGTTGTTTTCAAAATATTTTTCCTCATCCATCATTAACATTTTGTGCTAAAATTCTTGCCTCCATAAAGGTATACCTCTAATCCTAAATAGACTTGTTCATGTCTAAACCTAACATTCAAAATCAAATGACATACCAAAATATCACTTGGGTCCATATCTCTAGCATTATAGACTACTCCCTTGAAGAACAGTGGCCCATGAACTCAATTTCTTAAAAATAGACTACTCCCTTGAAGGACAACTATAAAAAAATGCAACTTGAGACCACTCCCTTGAAGGATGGCTATGTTAAGTTTGTCAAAATAATTATTTAAAGCTTCTCACATCGATCAACTTCATCAACCTTGATGAGTTCAAAATATGGTTCATTATTGACATGTTATTTCCCTCAATTCATCTCTCAAAGGATATTATCTTATGCAAATCATAGATTGTTAGATAGTTATTACATGAAAAATATATATTTCTTATTTATATTGAACCAAAAGACTAAACCTTTACTTTGTCATTAATTTCTAATACATAACATGTTTTAGTGATTTTTTTTATAAAGAATGCTCATGAAAAAGACACAAGTGATGTATAGTGAACGTGTAATTTTGATCTCCATCCAATAGAATTATGGACTCCACATGCTTGCTTCTATAGACTCTACAGGCTTGTTTTTATAGACTCTATAGGCTTGTTTCTATGGACTCTATAGGCTTGTTTCTACAGACTCTTCAGGTTCATTCCTCCCAACTCTGCACGGTCAATTCCAAGAAATATGTAAGGATGAAGCTACAAATAGGGAAACTGGTGGCTAGATAGGATGAGAAAGAATCATTCTAGCTGGAATCCAATAAGGAAAATAACTGCCTATTATTTTGTAGGATTTGCTTTTGATAAAGTTATATATATATATATATATATATAACTTTATCAAAAGCAAATCCTAAAAAACAATAGGCAGTTATTTTCCTATATATATATATATTTGGATCTTAAGACTATTATAGGATCGGATATCTATTTTATCAGAATAATTGGATCTCTTGGAAATCCAATCTCCCATCTTTGGGTGAATGGATAGACCAAGGAATCCTATTCCTTTACATCATTTTTTGAGTTGATTATATTAGTATAAAATGTAAGACTTTCATCATTGAAAGAATTATAAAAGATAGAGAGCAGATAATAGAGGAAAATTTGTACGAGCATATTATAGGTTTTAGCCAGATTGTAATCATTTTAATTTTATGAATTAATACTTCAGCTTATAGCATTGATTAATCTTTGTTCCTGAGTCTGAGAGGAGCAAGGGCCCACTCTCCTTGGAACTAGGAACTGTGTACGCTATTTATGTTATGTTATATTAACTCGTTGTTATAATTAATTAGAATCTTGTTAATTTTTACATTTATTCATAAAAATATCAAAATAAATTCACAGTTTAAAAATCATTTTCTTATTCCAAAATCATTTCCTTTCTAAGCAATGTGTGTTTTCTTTTACAGCAAACATGTGAAACAAATTTCCTTTTGTTAGTGAAGAGTGTGATTTTACTTTCCACACAAGCGTAAATAGGAGTGTGATTTTTACTTTCAGCAAAAGAGTGGATTGATTTGATTTCTTATTTTTTAGTAAAAGAGTGAATCGTGTAGTTTAGAAAAAAATTCTTTCTTTAGTTAAAGTTAGAATAGGACAATCAAACACCCCCATAAGCAGCCTTCTAGATCGACCATCCCATACCTTACTATAGATAGCTTTGGACACCATCTCTGGTTGATAAGACATCAATTGAATATTGATTAAATGAAGAGTTAAATGACACTCATCATTTTTGACACTGTTTCCAGTGAACATAAGGTGTTAGTAAGGTAATAATTATTGGTTTAGAGTGAAAAAGAGAAAATATTATAAAAACCCATAAAATCCCATAAAAATTTAATAAATTGATGTACCATCCTAGAGATTCTAAAGGAAGATTCATCCCAAAGTTTCCACTAAGAACACAAGTGGACACTCCAACATCTCTGAGTAGTGAACCAAAAGTTATAAGTGAAACCTATTTGTAAAAATCTTCTGAAACTTGGATAGAAACCAGGCCATTACCACAAGCAAGCCCCATAAGACAAATTCCTCATGATCAATCTCTTGTAGGAAGACACTATTTAGAAGTTGCCAAGGATTTAGAAGAAGCATTTCAAAAATCTGTAACTGAAGAAAATTTTGAGAATTTTGAACAACCCATAACTAATACCACAAATATTTAGTAGGAAGATCATCCCAGCTTTGAAACATCATCAGAAGAAGAAATGACTCTCCAACAAAATTAACAACTTGCACTTCCACGAAGGACTTTCTCTTTTCCTATTGTTGCAGATCCTAATGATCAAACCCCCATGAAAAATATTTCACCAACTAATCTGCCAAATTTTTGGAGAAGATCTATAGAAGATCCTAATCAATTCCTGTTTGAGTTTAAGGTGATATGTCAAACCTATGATTACACAACAAATAGCTAGAAATTAAAGTTGTTTCTCTCTACACTTAAAGATGTAGCTATGAGATTGTTCATGGGTTTACCTAGTGATTCTATTAGAACATGGGATGACTTGGAAATAGAATTCTTGAACAAATACCAAGATTACTGCTAAATGTGAGAAATAAAAGAGGATTTCTTCAAAATCAAACAGAATGAGGATGAATCTTTAGAGGATTATTTGGATAGATTGATGTTCACTCATAAAAGAAGAAATTATCCACTCAGTGAAGACATTCAGAAATTGGTTTTCTTGAAAGGGTTAGATGAAGATACTAGATATGCCTTAAATCTGATGGGAGGTGGAGATATAAATAAGTTGGCTTTCGATCCGATTTCTGAGCTTTGTACCAACTACTTTCAAATGAAACTTGGAATCAGGAAAGGAATATTTGAGAAATCTAATGAAGTGGGTAAGTTAATGGAAGAATTTTCTAATCTAAAGACAGATATCCTAGTTATATTAAATATTAATTTTGATGGCCTTCAAACTAAGGAAAATGCAATAGAACCCTTAGCAATCTACTATCCTAAGTGTAGACAGAAACACACCCTTAGAGACTGCCCCCTAGATAGAACCAATGTTTCATCATGTGGAATATGTGTTGCAATAGATCATGATACCAAACATTGTACCCTTCTACCTATTTTAAAGAATCAAATGAAAACACAAGTCCAATCCACTGAAGAAGGAAATTATATTCAGAGACAAAACATTGCGCCATAAAATTAGGCTCAAGGACAGTTTAATGCAAGAAATATAGTTAATCCATGGATGGCACCATGAAATGTTTCAGTATCAACACCAAATTTCATCAATTTAAAATCTATGGGCAAGACAAGATTGGATGCCAACACCCCTATGGATGGTGCCACAGCTATAGCAACAATGGGTCTCATAGCAGTAATGGATGCCACAACCATATCAAAAATAGAATCAATAGTAGAACCCACAGCCACAATTCACCTAACCAAGAAGACCACTTCAATAACAAACTATTATGCCACCCCTAGTTATTCAGTAACAAGGACAAATCAATCAACCCTCAATGCCTACATAACCAATAGTAAATCTAAAAAATAAAAAACCAACACATATTTATGTTAATGAATAGGAAGAAACAATCAATGTTGGAGCTATTGAGTGTTAGAAAATACATTTAAGATCAGAGAAAACTATACAAAAACCTCCAGTTCTCATTTTTGATATATCTAATGAAAATGAAAAAATAGAATCATCTCAATTAAAAACTGGAGAGGTCAAAATTAAAATGAGCCCTGAAGCAAATAAAGAAAAAACTACTGCCCCATTATTTCCTTTTCCTGAAAGATTAAAAGAAATTGATATTAAACCAGAATCAAACTTGGTCCATGAGTTGCAAAAGATCAATATTGAGGTACCCCTACTGCAAGCTATTAGGGATATACTTGAATTAAATAATATCATCAAAAACCTTTATATCAAGACACCTGAGAGGAAATAAAAATATCTAGGAACCATTCATGTTGATGGAAAAATTGCTGATTTATTAGCAAGAAAACTATTAGTTCCAAAATATGCAAATCTAGGAAGCCCAGTGATCATAGTCACAATCGGAGGTAAAGAAATTCCTAACGTCTTGGTAGATTTAGGAGTAGTAATTAATGTTCAGACAACTGATACTCTCCATGCATTATCTCTTATGAAAATGCAACCCACAACTACCATTCTTCAAATGGTGGACCAGTCTGTAACTAAACTAGAAAGGACTATAGAAAATGTTGAAGTACTAATAGAGTCTTGGGAATATCCAGTAGATTTCATGATCTTGCAACCTAAAATAAAGAATTTAGGTATCCCATAATCCTAGGTAGACCATGGTTGGCTACTGTAGTAGCATTAATTGATTTCAGGTCAAGAGATATGACCATTTCTAATGGGATAAATTCCAAATGCATCTCTTTGTATCCTTCTGCAAAACCATCAACAAATTGCATACAAGAAATTCGAGTGGATGAATCAAAAAACACATTAAACAAGATTTCCTCATTAGCTATGATCACAGTTAAAAAACACTTGGAAGAATTGAATGGAGATATATACCTAGAATCTATGAACTCTGCCAGTCCAAAATCTATGGACTCTGCCAGTCTGAAAGCTACAGACTCCGCTAGTCCAAAATCTATAGACTCTACTAGTCTAAAAGCTACTAACTTTGCCAGTCCAAAAGCTACAGACTCGGCTAGTCTAGAAACTATGGACTATCTCAGTGTAGGATTCTTAGGTCAAATAGAATATTATTAAACATCTACTTCTACTTTTTCTATTGTTTCTTCACCATATGATCATGGATTGATTCAAGAAAGTGTGTGGAAATTGGTAGAACAATAGAAAACTCATTTCTTAGATGCATTCCATCGTTCTTTAGCAAGACTGATTCCTCCTAGAAAAGAGTTTGTTGATAATGTAACTATGTTTTATAAGCTACTTCCTCACCCATGTCCTCTAAACTCATTGATTAGTGAGTGTAAGCAAATAGAATCCAACTACCTAGTACAAAACCAATCATGGAATTACTTGAAAAGATTTTGAACATCAATAGTTGGTTAACAAATGAAGAGAAAGATCAACTCTTTGAAGCATTGGAAAGATATACCAAGGATTTTGCTTGGGATTATACCAATATGAAGGTAATTCACCCCAACATATGCACTCATCACATTTACACAAAATATGTCAAATTAGTCAGACAACCACAAAGAAGAATAAACTCAGCATTAAAGGAAATAGTCAAAATAAAAATTCAAAAGTTGCTAGAAGTTGGGTTTATTTATCCCATCTTAGATAGCCAGTGGGTTTCACCTCTGGTAATTGTGGCCAAAAAATATGGAAAATTAAGGGTATGCGTATATTATAGAGAATTGAACAAAAAAACACTCAGAGATTACTTTCCTTTACCTTTCATTGATCAAGTTCTTGACAACTTGATTAGAAAAAGATATTTTACTTTCCTAGATGGATTTAGTGGGCATAACCAGATAACGGTAGTAGCTGAAGATCAAGATAAAATAATATTTACCTACCCTTGGGGAACTTTTGCTTATCAAGTACTTCCACTTGGACTCTGTAATGCTCCAACAACCTTCCAAAGAGCAGTTCTGGCAATATTATCTGACCTTACAAATAATTGTGTTGAAGTACATATGGATGATTTCACCATTTATGGTGGAACTTATGAAGAGGCTCTTACCAACTTGGAAAGAGTATTGATCAGATGTGAGGAACATCAATTATCTTTGAGCCATGATAAATGTTTGTTGATGATGGATAAAGGAATAGTGCTGGGACACTATATGCAAAAGGCATTCAAGTAGATCCAAAGAAAGTTGAAATAATCTCCAACTTACCCATCCCACAAACACAAACTAAAATTAAGAGTTTTTTGAGATATACTGATTACTACAAATGCTTCATAGATAAGTTTAGCCAAATAGATTACCCTATGTTTGCCTTGCTTAAAAAAGATAGTACATTCAAATGGAGTGATAGTTGCCAGCAGGCCTTTGAGACCATTAAAGCTAAACTTGTTACTGCTCTAGTATTGAGAGGACCAGATTACACTAATCCATTCCACATAGATACTTCCAATATAGCACTGGGAGTAGTCCTTGGACAAAAGGATGAAGAGGGTAACATGTATGCTATAAATTATATTAGCAAAAACATGACACCTACTAAGAGATATTATACCACAACTGAGAGGGAATTTCTAGTTGTAGTCTATGTAATTAACAAATTTAGACACTACATAATAAGCTACAAGGTATTTATTTATACAAACCATTCAGCTATTAGATATCTTACCAAAAAACTAATTACGGAAGGTAGGATTATTAGATGGATGTTGCTCTTACAAGAATTTTATGTTACTATTATAGATAAACTAGGGAATTCTAATGTGGTGGCTAATTTATTATCAAGAATAAACACTACAAGTGAAGAAGAATCAGTGGAAGATGACTTTCTAGATGAACAACTATTTGATATTTCATCAAAATCTTCGTGGTTTATTGATATAGCCAATTACCTCACCACAAGGAAGTTTCCTCTGCAATTTTCACAAAAAGAAAAGAAACGTTTAATCAAAGAAAGTTATTTTTTTACATGGATTAATGGAATGTTATTTAAAATTAGACTTGACCATGTGTTTCGTAGGTGTGTGACAAATGGTGAAGCTTTTGATATCATCAAAGCTTGTCATGATGAACCAGGAGGAGGTCATTACTCAACTCAAAAAACCATACATAAAATCTTGAGAGAAGGATGCTATTGGCCTCATCTTCATCAGCAAGTAAAAAGATATGTCAGACACTATGATGCTTGTCAGAGAATTAGACAGCCTACTCTTTCAATAGAGATGCCTCTGCACCCTCATCCTCAATTGCTTTTAGAACCATTTGAGAAATGGGGAATTGATTTTATAGGTCCTGTAGATCCTCCTTCTAGAGGAAAAGAATATCTCTTAGTATGTATAAATTACGTGACCAAGTGGGAAAAAGTGGAAGCATTAACTCATGCTAGAGAAGAGATGGTAGCTGATTTCTTATATTTTAAAATCATGCAAAGATTTGGTGCTCCAAGGGAGATAGTCTCATATCAAAGATTGCAGTTCACGTCAAACATGATGACGCACTTCATGCAAGTATATCAAACTCAGCATAGAAAAACATCTCCATACCATATGTAGGTTAATGGGAAAATTAAAGTCACTAACAGAGAACTAGAAACTATTTTAACCAAGATTGTTAATTCTAGCAAAAAAGATTGGACAAATAAGGTATCAAAAGTTGTTTGGGCCTATAATACTACTTGGAAAACAACAACTAAATTTTCACCTGATGAATTGGTTTATGGTAAGAAGCCTTTATTCTTTGTTGAATTTGAATTACAAACTTTGAAAATAGCTTTAGAAGTAAGAATTGAATTAGAAGTAATATAGAAAGAAAGACTCATATAGCTTAATCAACTTGATGAGATGAGGATGAAAGCACTA
Source organism: Torreya grandis (assembly GCA_037957365.1). Taxonomy (NCBI): domain Eukaryota; kingdom Viridiplantae; phylum Streptophyta; class Pinopsida; order Cupressales; family Taxaceae; genus Torreya; species Torreya grandis. Next base: position 84,474 of record JARHVA010000967.1, read on the forward strand.
CAAAGAAATGAATTGGTACAACATCAAACAAAATTTTAGCATGATTTATAAATCAAGCAACGAAATTTTTAGAAAGGAAATTGGGCACTGTTGTTTGATTCCAAATTTCAATAGTTTAAATAAAAACTACAAATAAGGTGGTTGGGACCTTATCAAATTAAGGAGGTCTTTAAAAATGGTTCTGTTAAGCTAATACCTATTGATGATAGTAGAAGAGCTCTATTATTCAATGGACGTAGATTATTGAAGCTTTATCAAAAACCTCTCAATAAAGAAGAATTTGTTCAAAAGGTAAAAGATCAAGTAGTTGTTTTGGAGAGCTTTGCTTCTTCCAGAGAACATGCTCCTTGATAATCAAAAGAAAAAACAATAATATATATATATAGTGAAAATCCTTTCGAGGACACTATTGACAATGCATGCCCAGAAATCTAGTTTGTTGGCTGGCTATGCATTGCAAAAAGGGCTTTGGCTAGAAAACCAGCAATGGCTGGTCAAAGGGAAAAAAAACAAAATTTAAAAAAAAAATTAGAGAATCTCATCATATCACTATGATTGGTCATCTCCATGCAATAAACTAATCCATGCAAACTTATTTGTGTAGGACACATGGTGAGCAAAGGATACATTTAAGGTCAAAGTAAGTAAGACATATATTTTATTTATCTATGTTTAGTTGAGTAATTATCTTCGATTTAATTAAGACTTATTCTATGGAGATGACCCAAATTTGAATCTTCCAAAATGGAATGACATGACACATGCCATAATGAAAAAGCATGCAACTGAGCTGCCAAAGGTGTATGGATAAGTGTTCATCTTTGATATAATATATTGAATCATTAATTATGATAATGACAAGATGTCATAAAAAGGGGTTTTAAATGAAGTAATGAATCACTGTCACTATCAAAGTGACATGTCATCATTTCACCCAACTTGTATTAATGAGACAAAATGGCTGACACACTCCATAAAAATGTACGGTGCTTAATTGTATTAAGTCATCATATCAAACTATGAACTCATGCAGCTATAGCATTTCATATGAACCATTTCATTTCTACAAACTTTAATAGAAACTAGTCTACAGATCCTCCATGATTGATGTCTACCAATCCTTAGTGACTGTTGCCTACCAATTTCAACAAAAGACTGGTCTACACCTCAATCAGAGTTAAAGGAATAGAATTGACTGTAAATCTTCATAGAAATGGGATAGAAGATGAGATCAGAGCTGAAGAATGCAGCAAATTTTCATAAAGACAGTTTTTGTGGCAGTGTTTAGAGCCAATGGCTAGCTACCTTTCATTAAAAAGTTCTAGGGTTTTGATGAAACAATGGTAAGTGCATTCATCACTAATCTCACCCCTAAATTTTCAATTGTGAAAGGCATTATTATTCTTGTTAAAACTCAAGTTATAAGCCAAATTATACAAGTTTCAGAAGAGGGAATGAGAGCTATAGGCAGAATTTTAATTAGTGATTTTATTAGTCAGTTTAATGGTAATGAGTAGACTAGGACTTCATGTCTAATAGATTGCAAGGAAAAATCAAAAGGGATTAGTAGAAATTCACTTCTTAAACCCTAGAAATCTGTAGCCAAGTGGGTACTCAAGTATATCATTTATGAGAGGCAACACAATCTTTTAGGGGGAGATGCCATGAAAATGTTAATACACCTTAAGCATTAGAGACAAAACCCTCAATACAAAATTAACCTCCCATCCTTCTTATATGGTGCTCTATAAATTATGTCTACAACCTCTAATGCTGATCTTAGGCATCATGTCCTTGTTCATCTCATTATCCAACATCACTTCCTTCAATAAGGACAAGACGTCTGGGAGGAATTTCAGAATAGTATAGCATAACAAATTTCAAATTTGCTTGCACAAGAAACCCCAAATTTATCATAAGAACACTCATCTCCACTTGCTACATCAGCTGAGAAAACAACACCAAGGAAGAAATTACAGACTGTAGTCTCAACAGAAATTCCTTCTTCTTCTTCAAGAAGAATCACAAGGTCTCAAATTTTTGAAGTTTCAAGGTCTCCACAAGAACCTCATGAATCTGTAGTGCAACCAATTCCCTTGTCAAGAAGAAGAAAATTGAGACAAAAGGTTGTTATAGAACCTGAGAAGACTGAGGGTTTGATGGTTGAGAAGGAAAGGCAAATGGGTGTAGCTCAAAGAGTGACTAAAATAAGGAGAAGGCTCATTCTGATAGATGAAGATGAACAAGAGGCTGTAGACATTATATAAAGTCTTAAAATGGTATCTCATTCCCCCATACATCAAAATATCCCTGAACCTATAGATATTGAAGAAATTCCTTCCAAAATGAACTCTCTAATCATAATGGAGGAGCCAAATCTAGAGGAAGAGCCACACATGGTAGAGGAATCAAGTATGGCAAAATAACCACCTATTCTAGTTGAAACTACAATGGATAAAGGAAAAACTATATGTACCAATGAGAAGGGTGAATCATCTAATCTAAATGATCCTATTCTGTAGTTAACGTTGTAACTTTCTCAAGCTCAAGCTCTTAAACAATAACAAATAACTGACATTGCTGACTTGATCAGTCAATTACAGAATAAGGATCATCTCAACTCATTGTTGGTACAAAAATTAGATACAGCATCTGTTGATCATGCAGTAGAAGTTCAAAAATTAGAGGAAACAATAAATGAATATGAAAGTGAACAAATAGATCTTTGGATATATGTAAAAAATTTGAAGAAGGAAAATAGGATATTTCAAAGTTTGGTAAACTCTTCTGAAACACCTGATGTTGTGCCTTCTCCTAAGGTATTTGTTGAACACGGTTGTCAAATAAGTGATCTAGGTATTTCTCCCTTGCAAATACTACATCAAATTGAAGAAGAATATTTTATACTTAAACAAAAAACAAAGATGTAACTTGTTCAAACAACTCTTGGAAAATGAAAAGAAAGAAATAGAAGCTAAAGTGTAAGATTTAGAAGAAAATTTGCAAGATACATGCAAATTAGGGGAATCTCTTTTGGCATGTAAGAATCCTTATCCTACATATAGTTTGTTTTTATTTGAAAAATTTTATAGATGGCAGTGTCTACAGATCTCTTGTCATCTTCCTTACAAAATTTTATAGCCAACAACATTTTTGGAAATTTTCTATAATGTTGAACCTAATCAGCAGGATTTGCTTTGTGAATTTTGTTTGCATGATTTGATTCTAGGAGAAATGAGCACAATAAATTTTTGATAAACCTTCATGTAGGAGAAGTTCAAATGAGGGCATTACATTCTACATTCAAAAATCAAATAGCATGGAAAAGAATATTTGAGGACTATCCAAATCATACTAAGACTATAGGATTGTATATCAGACTAGTCTTTACTATTCCCAGATTGATCAAATAAAATTTTAACTGTGATTTGTTAGACGATGAGGTTAAAACACATTATTTATAGGCTTTATATGATTGTGCTATTTCTTTTGATTTTTTTTCAAGATGAGTTTTGATTCAGTGGTGGTTGCAAGTGTAAACAGATGGGACCAACTTTCAGTGCCTCTTAAAAGACAAGAGGTCATGTCCCCAAATAAATTAAGATAGAGTATGAGGAGAGCGTCCTCAATTTTGGAAATTTTAATAGAGGTAATATACTCTAGAGGAGAGCATAAATGGATTGGCATGAGATATATACCCCCTTTGTTGATCATACCTATTCTAAGATGGCAGAGTTGGGCTCCACAATCAGAGGAGTAATTCAATATATGGAAACAAATGATTCAAGAACATCAGGAATTTGCAATAAATTTAGATAAGCATATAATAGATGAATTTGATGAAAATGATTTGAGTCAAAGTGTGGAAAGCAGGAGCTAGAGCTATGAATGTCAATGAATGTTTGCAATGGGACTTACAAAAGGCAAAGCTTGGGGGAGATGATGAGCTCAGAATATGGCTTATTATTGACATGGTATTTCCCTCAATTCATCTCTCTAAGGATATTATCTTATGCAAATCTTAGATTTTTAGATAGCTATTACATGGAAAATAGATATTTGTCTTGTTTATATTAAACCAAAAGACTAAACATTTACTTTGTCATTAATGTCTAATACATAGCATGTTTTAGTGATTTTTGTTGTAAATAATGCTCAAGAAAAAGACACAGGTGATGTATAGTGAATGTGTAATTTTGATCTCGATCCAGTAGAACTATAGACTCTACAAGCTTGCTTCTATAGGATTGTTTCTACGAACTCTGTAGGCTTGTTTCTGTGGACTCTATAGGTTTTTTTATATACTCTATAGGCTTGTTTCTATAGACTCTACAGGCTCATTTCTATGGACTCCGTAGGCTTGTTTCTATAGACTCTACAAGTTCGTTCCTCTCAACTCTGTAGGGTCAATTCTGAGAATTTTGTAAGGATGAAGCTACAAATAGGGAAGCTGGAAGCCATATAGGATAAGAAATAATCATTCCAGCTAGAATCAAATAAGGAAAATAACTGCCTACTATTTTTTAAGATTTGATTTTGATAAAGTTGTATATATATTTGGATCTTAAGACTATTATAGGATGGGATATCTATTTCATCAAAATAATTGGATCTCTTGGAAATCCAATCTCTTATCTTTGGATGAATGGATTGACCAAGGAATCCTATTCCTTTGCATCCTTTTTTGAGTTGATTATATTAGTGTAAAATGTATGACTTTCATCATTGCAAGAATTAGAAAAGATAGAGAGCAGATAATAGAGGAAAATTTGTATGAGCATATTACAAGTTTTAGCCAGATTGTAATCATTTCAATTTTATGAATTAATACTTCGGCTTCCAGCATTGATTAATCTTTGTTCCTGAGTCTAAGAGGAGCAAGGTCCCACTCTCTTTGGAATCAGGAACTGTGTACGATATTTATGTTATGTTTTATTAACTCGTTATAATTAATTAGAATCTGGTTAATTTTTACATTTATTCATAAAACCATCAAATTAAATTCATAATTCAAAAATCATTTTCTTATTCCAAAATCATTTCCTTTCTAATCAATGTGTGTTTTATTTTACAGCAAACATGTGACACAAATTTCATTTTGTTAGTGAAGAGTGTGATTTTACTTTCCACGCAAGCGTAAATAGGAGTGTGATTTTACTTTTAGAAAAAGAGTGGATTGAATTAATTTCTTACTTTTTAGCAAAATACTGAATCACGTAGTTTAGGACACATTTATTTCTTTAGTCAAAGTTAGAATAGGACAATCAAACACCCCCATAAGCAGTCTTCTAGGTCTACCATCCCATACCTTACTACAGATAGCTTTGGACACCAGCTCTAGTTGATAAGACATCAATTGAATATTGATGAAATGTGGAGTTAAATGACACTCATTAAACCTATCAAAACAACAAAAGTAATAAATAACCCTGTGTCTGAATTAAAGCAAGTAAGCTGTAATCAGCTTTTATATATGGCATAAGTAGACTTACCACATCGATCAGTCTATGCATTATATTAAGGCATGGCCTCATCTATTATGGTTCCTTGGTCACATATGGAAGGGGCAAGCTAACCCAAAAGAGCTTAATTGACACTAAGTGACCAAGATACCTTATTTTTTAGTCAAATCATGCTCATGTGAAGCATTGGAAAGGCTTATTTTCATTAAGTCAATCCAACTAGGGTTTTATTAGGTCTATACCAATGAACACATCATGGCTTTTTCTCACCCTCCATTCATTAGTTCATGTGTACATATGTCTCATCATTCTTCTTTCTTTTCCAAATTTAGGGTGTGTTTAAACATACTTTATGTGCTTTCATTATATTCCCATATCACATCTAATCTCAAAATGTTTGAAACATAATTCTCATCAATGTAGTAATCCATATACACCATAACATTATGAACAATTTTCATAAGCCATATCCTCTCCACGAACAAAACATCAAAACCATAAAACATCTACAATTACATCGCAACATCATCATCCAAACAATAATGATTTACCATAGCATAAATAACACAACACACATCATATCTTAAATATCATCAATAACCATGAATAAATCATCTATCTCATAGCCTATGAACCATATCATCATATAAAATTATTTCTTATAAACCACCATATCATATAAAATTCCTTTCTATAAACCACATCATCATATGAAATTCTATTTGTGAATCACAAACATCAAAATCAACCCATCAATCACATGTCTACAATTAGATCTATAAACACCCATGTCATCAACTATGTATAAACCAATCATCACCTAAACTAAACACATATATTCATTATTAGATCAAACATTTCATAAAAATCATGTTTCAATTCCTTAAATACATCACCATATAACATAATTAAATCATCCATCATATCCATCAATACACCATACCTATAGCATCTAAACATCATCAATAACCATGACTAAACACAATCAACATCTCTATATCATAAACATAATCAACATCTATATCATCATGAACATAATCAACATCTATATAATCATGAACATCTTGAATATAATCCTCATCTATACAAGCATAATCATGATATACACCATAATCAAAATCATACGTGTCAATGAGTATACATCATGTCCATCAAATAAAAAATAATGTATAAATTTCTCTCTCTCTCATATACATCTCATGTCATTGGCACGCAGGCTAGTATCAAAATCAATAACATATATATCATATAATCTCCTCTATTAGGCCCTTGTGACACCACTACCACTGGCCCCATCTATACCTGCACTTGCACTTATACTACCATCTAGTGGTGATCCCCTTGGTATGCCTACTTGCCCCACTATTGAGGCCCATTGTCCTAGAGTAGTTATATATGGACCCCCTACCAAGTTGGCCCTGTACTCTCCATACCCCATCTCCAATGGCAACTGAGTTAACACTATCACCTCATAATATCTCAACTCTTCAATGGTGGATAAGTATCATGTCCTTAAAATGGTGTCAGGTGGTCCTCCTACTATTGTGGGCACTCTTGACCTCTATCTTAGTGAATCTCTCTCTTATGTCACTAACCCAAGAGATATTGTCACATGATCTCATTTTCTAATCAAGTTGGGTACTTGACCCTATAAGGTGATGACCTGACCCTATAAAGTGGCCACCTATCCATGTAAGCTGGTAATCTAGGCTTGTGTCACTACCAATGTCACTGTCACCTATTCATCCTATGTTGGTGCCCCATCAGGATCCACATCCATGGGTTGTTGACCCTCATCACCCCATCTAAAATTAGCCACTACATATCAAGCCTAGTACCACACTACATAACCATCCACAATACATAAATCATTTTTCACAGCTCTCATCGGTAGCTCTTCATGGTCCAAAACAACATCTTGCAGTTATGGCTCTAGGAAAAGGAACTCTACATCCTCCCTCTTGTATCACCAAAAATCTAATGGGATCCCTTCCACAAAGCCAAATTGCCTTTGTACTCAGGTAAATGGGATAAGCTTAGTCTTTCCATCTTGCCTCTCATAAATCTAGTGCCAACTCCATAGTGATAAAGTGTGAAAGCTATACCCTACCCACCTTGACCAGTCCACATAGGTACACCACACTACATCACCTAGCACAAAACCCTCCAAATCATCCCTAAGCCTTTCTATGTCCTTAGTTCCACCACCTACCCTGTTAATGCATAATCCCCTCTCCATCTCATAAAACACACTCTGTAGTCCACATCATAAATCCATCCCATGGTAGCCCCAATGGTCTCACCACCTAAATATGCTCATACGCCCAACAATGGAGAACAAAGCCAACACTGATCCTATATCACCTGCATGCTTTAAATGCCTATAACTCCCTATATATCTAGACTAATAACACTAGGGCCCACCCAAATAAAGTAATCCCCAGAAGCATCTCAACCAAGACCCTTAATAATAGGTATGGAAATAAACCACTGCTTGAATCAGGTAGTATGAAGTAGGACATGGCCATCATCATCAGTAAACATCTATCCTTTAGAGCCCTCTGGTATAGTGGCCCATATCAAATACCACCTATATGATACCTAACCTAGACCCAATCTAATCCATGTATCAAATCCATGTGGTAGTCTTGATCCTTACTCTTTATGTGATAAATCATCTCCCCTTGAATGGGTAGCAATGTAATCCACTAAATATCCTCTAAGAAGATATTCATTTCTTCAATCGACAACACAAACATGTTCATGGCTAGATCCCATCTCTTGATGAGGACCAGGATCATAGCCACATCCCATGATAAGTGTTGGTAATTTCTCATGTCCCCTAGGCCAACCTCCTCCATGTATCTCCACTCATCATCTGTCATCTCATCATGGACCTCAGCAAATATCTTAGGGACTTGGTTCCTCATCCAAGTCTAGTCATGGGCCTACAAAACAACAATACTAGCATACCCATTTTATTTTCCCCCTCAAACTAAATAACAATCTACACTTATCTTTTTCAACCTATTTCAATCTAACCCATTACATCTACCTTATTTCCATCTCAAAATCAACACTAACTTCTACCTTTATTCACACTAATGATATCATCATCTTAAACACCTAACTACTTCTATCACCAATAAGTACCCTATTCCACATAATTTTTGCTAAACCTATTAAACCTTCACCCTAGCACTTTATTTATCTACACCTAACATGTCTCTCACCTCACTCTCTCTACCCACCCTTTTAAACATCCCATCCTATCACATCTACATTCAACCTTTTTAAACCCCTAAACACATCTCTTTAACAACTTTCAAACTTCATATCATCTTCAAAAATTTACTAACTTAATAAAACCTTTCAAAACTTTAACAAAACCTTTCACCCATTTCCAAATAATTTACACATACATTAAACCATTTTAAAATTTAACATTTTATAAAATTTAAAAGCTTTTAAACAAGTTAACAAGACCTTCAACCTTTAAACAACTTAACATAAATCTTACCTAAACTTCAAAACCTTCAAATAATAATGTGACCAACTTCACCTTTTAACACAATTTTCCCCAAATCCTTCGACTGTTGATAGTTCTTTGAACCATTGATGGTCCCTTAAGATCTTTTTACCCATGGGTTCGATAGTCGGGTGGAACCCTCGATGGTCACTATGTGTGACCTTCAGTGGCACAACCCTTGAACCTTAGACCTCATAAACCTCCACAAAAAAACTACCTACCATAATTAACCTACCTAAAACTAATATACCACCCATTCCCAACCTAAGACACCATCCAACTATCAAATTCATCCACATATTTTCCTAATTCAATAAAAACTAAAACTAGGCATCCTTTCTCCTAAAACTAGTTCAAAACCCTACCCAAATCATTCAACACTAACTGTAATGCACCTAAAACACAACCAATCAAAATATGATATCAATTTCAACACAAGTCCTACTTCATTCTATGATCACTAATATTGTCAGACCCCTCATCCTATCACTCATCCATGCCTTCATCCACCCTCCATTAAATCAACACTCAGTCAACCTCTAACACAAAAATCAAACACTCACAACACTTTACCTCAGTAAGCTTACACACATAATGACACAATTCACAAATCACCAGAGAGTAATCATCAATAGTCAAATAGTGAAAATGATTTTCAATTTTTAATTTTTGTATCTCACCTTTTTAGGGTTTACCTGACCATTGATGGTTAGGGTGACTGTCGACGTTCAACCCTGGGGAAATCCCTGACCAGCAATCGTCAAGTTTCCCCCCTTTTTTTTCAAAATGTGTAAGGCACCCTACCTAGGTGCTAAAATTTTTGGAGATCACTTAATCTCTACCCAAGTTACAAGTTGAGTCTTCAAAGATTACCCTTTTTTTATCAACCCATTTGACCACATCTACCTCAACATTATCAATTTTTTACCCAAACATTCACATGTTTGATGATAACCTTGCATTGGTTATTATGACCACACCGACCAACCTTTCCATGTTAAACATTTGAACTTCACACCACCTCATGCATGACCTAACCATTTATGCTTTTTAAGGGAGCACTTCCTACCCTAGATACCTACGATGAACATAAACCTTATCTAGAGTCTTGATAGGACTGACCCGATCAACTATGACCAACACTATGGACAAGTTACCCCTATCATGTGTTTCTCTAGAACTAACCTTATTTTTACCAACATTGGCAACTTTAGTCTTTGCATGATCTTGACTATTATATTTTGTGTACGTGTTTACTTTTTAAACACCTAACCCTTTTGTATCACTTACCTTGTGACTCATCATTTGCCATTTATCAAACCCTGACCCAATTTCATTTTCACTCTATCAACTCCTAATTTGAGGGGGAACACCTCCTCCCATACTCAAGGCAATCAGACCATGACCAGTAAGCCATTCATTTTTGTTTTTCTGCTTATTAATTTAAAGTTACATAACAAAAAGGGGCAAAATGTAGACACTCAAAAATTACCTAGTTGACTTAGCCCATTTATTAATTTACTAACTTGAACCCCCTAACCTAAGTCCTCTAACTTAACTTTTTAATCCACCCCCTTTTAACTTATTTTCTTTTAGAATCTTGACCATCAATGGTCAACCTAACTATCGATAGTTAGCCTGACCATCAATGGTCAAGTCCTCCAAGCCTACTTTAAAAGCATTACCAGTTGTATGAGATAAGCATGGCTACATTTAGCAACTTTCCTTATGTGATGATAAAAAGCTTTAAATCATCTTAAATTTCAACTTTATACTCCATCATAATTAATAACTTCCTCCTGCACATTTATTAACTTCATCCTATAAAAAGAGAGAAAAAGGAGGGAGAAAGGAAATAATCCATGTCCAAGTTATCTTGCAGATAGGTATATAGCATCCCTTTATCAAATAAACAGCATCAACAAAGACCCAAGCCTCTATCAAAATCACTTTTGAAGGCTAAAGTACTATCACTATGGCCAAATTGGTTCAGCCTTCCACCATCAATTTACAAGTATCTCATGCTTGTTTTCTTTGATCTATTTCATTTCTAACCTCCCTGCCCTATCTTTATCTTATTTTCCATCCTTGAGATCCTCAACATCCCTTTATTTGGCCCATTACCCAATCTGCCATTACTTTTTTAAACACTTCCAAAATTTCATAGGCATCCACTAATGGTTAGCCCAACCATCGATGGTCACCTCAACTAGAAATGGTCAACCAACCATTGATGGTCAAACCAACCACCGATGGTTCACCAAACCACCGACGATCACTGTGGCAAAAATAACAAGTTATTTTCAGTTTTTCTACCTTAACCAAACCCTATTTTCTATGTGCCTATCTATTCACAGTGCTTCCTCTAGTTTTTTTAACATGACCCCAACTATCTTAACACAAGTATTGACCCACTTTTGTTATTTAGTAATTTGCTTTAAATAAGAATTTTACCTTCTTCTTGCATGCATTTACTTTTAGGCTATTAAATGCAAGTATTCTTTATTTTCATCTATATCAACTTAATTGTTATAAACAATAGATTGACAACCTCCTAGCAAGCATACACTTCTTAGATCTAGCTCATGCCAGGTAGTCCACTCAACTATCTTGCTAACAACCCCTTTTCTAGTGTCTTTCTTATCTGTAGGTTATTCCTTCCAAACCAAAGATGATTTCCCATCATTGTTTGGATCATGTGCACACTTTTATCAAGTATTCCTTTACACACCCCTTTTACTAGTTTCTTACTTCCAAATTAATAAATGAGTATAAATTAAGAGAAACATCCCTTATCCATCGAAATGTGAAGATTTCAATGTCATCCCACCTAAATTTTTTCTTTCTTTTTTTTATTAGCATGATTAGCCTTAGACCCCTTACTTATAAAAAGGATGGGGAGACTATAACCATTATTATAACTCATCCTGAGATGGTAGTAGATGACTCTCCTACCATTAATACCATTTAGTGTTAGGATAATAATTCCATTCTTACCTATCTAGGTATAAAAGATTCTTATATCCATAAGTCTCTTCCTCCTAAGACTTTAACCATGTTGAACTAATCCACCATGGATATCAACTTGGGTACTCCAGATAACCTATGCATTATGAAAATTGGCCAATCACTAAATTCCAAAGAGCTTCAGGACTTCCCCTCCTTCTTATGAGACTGTAGCATAGCATTCACTTGGTCTTACAATGATATGCTAGGAATTGACCCCTCCATTGCTCCCTACAATATAGTCACCAACTATGATGCCAAGCCAGTTAGGCAAAAACTATGATGGATGTATCCTCATATAGCCCTTCTCATCATAAAAGATCTTCAACATCTACTATCCATCAATTTCATTTAACCCATTGATTATCCCCAATGGGTCTCAAACATTATCCCTGTCACCAAAGCCATAGGGGGACTTCATATTTGTGTAGACTTTCATGACCTTAACCTTGATTTCCCAAAGGATGACTTCCTTCTTCCAATCATTAACCAAATTATTGATCTTACATCCACCCATGAGATGTTATTTCTTATGAATAGGTTATTGGGATACAATCAAATCTTAATTTCCCTTAAATATCAACACAAAACCACCTTTATCACTCCATGGGGAACTTTCTACCTTAATGTCATGCCTTTTGTCTAAAGAACACTAGTGCAACCTACCAGCATACTATGACCTACATCTTCCATGACCTTATTCATAAAATTGTAGAAGACTATGTCGATGACCTCTTTAGGAAATTAAAATTTTGTAAAGATCATTTGGTCATTCTTAATATTATCTTTGAATGCCTCATCCATTACCATGTCTACCTTAATCCCAAGAAGTGTATTTTTGGGGTCTTGTCAAGAAATCTCCTTGATTTTATCATCTCCCTTCAAAGAATCAAAGTCAACCCTGCTAAAATCAAATTAATCCTTAACATCCCTCCTCCCACCCACCTCAAACAACTCTACATATTATAGAGGAAGCTCCAATCCATTCATTGTTTTATCTCTCAACTCGCAAATCAATGCTAACCTTTCCACCACCTTATAAATAAGGATTTATCTTTTAAGTGGAACAACTTTGAAAAGGAATTTGATTCACTTAAAGAGTACCTTATGTCTCCACCCATCATCATGCCTCCCAAGGAAGATCAACCTTTTTATATTCATATTTTTGCCATTGACCACTCCTTAGGGCCAATGTTGGCTCATCAGGATGAGCAGCATAAAGAGAAATCTATCTACTACATAAGTCATACACTTATAGAGTACGAGACTTGATATACCCATACTAAAAAAAAAATCCTCTCTTTGGTTTTTGTGGCTACAAAATTTTGTCACTACCTTCTCAACCACATGACCTAAGTCATAACCAATACTAACCCACTCAAGTATATGCACTCCAAGCCATATCAAAACTAGCATATGGCTAAATGTCTCATCCTCTTATCTAAGTTTGACCTCTATTTCCTCCAACAAAAGTCAATTAAATGGCAATTCATTATCGACTAATTAGCTGAAGCACCATTAGCAGATAATCACCCTCCTCTTTTTGAGTTTCTAGATGAGTCCATTGTGAACCTCTCTCGATCAGACTTCACCTACTAAGTGACCATGTTATTCAATGGATCAAAGTGTTAACATGGTGTGGGAGATGGAATCATCTTTATCCCCCTCCATGGTGAACCTCTTCCTTTATCATTCAAGCTAGATTTCAAATGTACCAATAATATGGATGAGTACACAGCCCTAGTGATAGGTCTCCAAACTGCATTAGCCTTGGGAATTAAAATGATCATCATCTTTGATGACTATCAAATTTTGGTCAATCAAATAAATAGATCTTACTAATATAATAATGATGTTTTGAAATAGTATAAATAACTAGCTGATGTACTTTTATCATCATTTGAATACTACCATATCCAAACCTCTCCACAATCTACAAATAATTTTATCAACACAATGGCTTCTCTCACTTCCTAGATCCCATCTACACCCTTTGACTCTAAGTTATTTTTCATTATCCATCAACTTACCTAGCCTTCTTATATCAAATCAAACTCTCCAACCATCTACAATGTAGAGGAGACTCAACTTAACCTTTGGTATCAGTAAACCTTTGACAATCTCAACCTTGCCATCATCCCTTCTAACCTTTCTCAAAATTATTGAAGAGCATTTATTTAGATCACCTCATGTTATACCATACTGGGGGAATTATTTATAAATGCAGCTTTGATGGTCTCCTCTTATATTGCCTACATAGCCATGAAATATCTCATGCTATCAAGGAAATGCATTATGGGATATGTGGGGGACACTTTAGTGTCCTAGCCATCACTAAACACATCCTTCACCTTGTCTATTATTGGCCCACCCTTAACCAAGATTATTATGATTTTGTGCAAAAGTGTATTAAATTTCAACAACATGCCAATAAACATCATGCACCTAGCCATAGTCTCCAATTATCTAAGGATCTATGGCCCTTCTTGCAATGGGGCTTGGATTTTATTGGTGAAATTAACCCCCATTTTTCATAGTGACATCATTTTATCATCACTACAATATAATATTTCACCAAATGGGTGGATTTTATTCCTCTCATCTCAACCAAAGATGAAAATATTATCGATTTTATCAACCATCACATTATTTGTTGTTTCAGTGTTCTTCATAAAATAATCATCTATCATGGTAAACATTTTAATAACAAACAAGTCTAAAGTCTTTGTGGCACATTTGGTATCAAGTTACATTTCTCATCACCTTATCATCCACAAGTAAATGGGTAGGCTGAAGCCTCTAACAAAAATCTCAAGAACATGTTAACTAGAATGGTTAATACATATACTCAAGATTGGCATTTACACATCCCCTTTGCCTTATAGATATATCATACTAGCATCCAAACCCCTACAGGTGCTACCCCTTTCTCTCTTATGTTTGGAGCAGAGGTTTTCTTGCCTCTCAAATTCCAAATTCCCTCTCTTCACATATCCCTTCAAGATCTCATTTTTGAGAGTGATTATCATCAAGAACATTTAGCCCAACTTGAGCTACGTAACAAATGTCATTTAGTTGTGCTTACCCATTTTCACATATATCAAGAGAGAATCAAGCATGCTTATAATAAGCACATCAAAGTGTGAGAATTAAATATTAGAGATCTCATCTTAAAGGAAGATCAACATATCACCAATATGGAGAAAAGCAAGTGGGGCAAGTTTGGTTTCAATTGGCTTAGACCTTATATCAAAATGCATAAGTACAAATTGAGATCTTACTGATTGTCCTCTCTTTAAGGGAACACTAAAACCTGGGCCCCTCAATGCCTCACATCTGTGTCCTTTCTTTTTTTAAACAGGATTTAACTCACTTTTTGTCTAACTTAAGCTCATCACTTTTTTCACCCACATTTATCTCCTTATTTTAAGGGAAACTGATTAAAGCTAAATCATGTGATTATCTATTATAACCTTTGACTAATCTTGATCATGGGTACTATGGCTCTACCCATGGTATGGTTTTCATGGTACTTTTTGTCCCTTTATAAGATGGGTTCCCATGGTCGTTGTCACTTAAACCTCTTTTAGCCATCATCAACCTTCTTGTTCTCTAGTTTTACTCATTTTACCTTCATGAAGGTGAACTTTTTTCACCTATATAACCAAATCCATGTCAATAGCAAAAACAAAATCAATCAAAAAAATCACAAAAAAATAAAAAAAAAATCATATATTTTATAGGTCATTCCAATCATTCACAGACTACTCTCTTGAAGGATAGCTACTAAAACTAATCAAAATTGCTCCATGTAAGGTAGATTATTACTTTGAAGGACAACTATCAAAAATACTTAAACAAATCTCACAAACTTAGACCACTCCCTTAAAGGATGGTTGAGTAAAGCATTTGTCAAATTATAAAAATTCATGGGAAGCTTCTCTCATCGATCAGTTTCCCAATCTAATGACCCATTCTCAAAATTAGAAAAAGGCAAAATTAATTTTGAAAGCCACAATTGACTTTCATAAGTAGACTTCCCACATAGATTAGTCTACACTTTATATGATATGGACTTGTTTATATTGGTTCTTTGGTGACCTATATAAGAGGCATGCTAGTCTCAAAATAAGGTTCCATCATCATCCACCTCCCCTTTATACCCTTTTTAAGTAAGGGATTTTTGAGCTTACTTGACACTAGGTAGTCAAGAAAATTTTTTACCAACTAATAAACACTAATGTGAAGCATTCAAAGGGCTTATGTTTATAAGTCGATCTACCTTAAGTTTATCTCAATTTTTACCAATGAAGAAGCATCGTGTCTTCTTCTTATTTCTCTCATACCTACTTGTTGATACATTCATTAGGACATTTATATTTTTATTGTCTTATCTTTTCTCACATTTTATTTTGTTATCCAACTTACTCTTTGTGTTTTAATATTACTTCGCCTTCATCTAAAAAAATGCAATCCATTAAAAAATATTTAACTACAAATGTGTTTTATTTATTAATCTCCTTCTTACCTTATTTGTTTAAGTGTTTTTCATCATAAGAACATTTTAATGAATCAACCATCTCATATATCAAACATCATCTAGTAATCAATCCCATCAACTACCATCTATCATATCTACCACAATTTAATCATACATCAAAAATGAATGAGTTGTTCACATATGCTATCCACCACATGTCTAATCTAGATACGGAAGCATAGAATCATTAATTCAAAACATGAGCATAATCATCATGAACATATCAACATCATAAAAACATAACCATAAATACAACATGAGCATAGTCATCCATAACCATGAAAATAATCACCAACATCATAGCCATGTCCAAAAAAACACAACATATTAATCATCATCACATAAACAACATCCATCAAATATCAACATCATCATGAGCATACATCATAACATAAGTCACCAACAAAACATAACATCATAATCATCATCATATCATAAACAACATCCATCAATATCAGATATCATCATGAGTATAAATTCAATAGCCACATCATCACATGCCTAGATAAATGAGTACACATAAACCATAACATCATAATGATCATCACATCATCACATAAACAACATCACATCCATAACTATCAACATAAACCATAAACCATGATCACATCTATATATCATGATCTCATAATCAAAATAATGATCATATATACAATAATGTACATGTCTCTCAATGGATATATATATCTCACTACATCGGCTCACAGGCCAATATCAAAATCATATAGTACATCAAAAATATAAGGTCTCATAAGAGTATATGACCCTAGAGAACCACTACCTCCTAGAGCCTACCCACCTCTTGAGCCTACCTATCCACCTGTAGATATAGCCCACTAACTTGGTATCACACTTTTATCCCCTCTAGTGATCCCTACTCTGTACTCACCCCATCTAGGATCATTTGGAAGATGTGTGAAAATTAAGGCCTCATAATAAGTCAAATTCTCTACTATCACTACATATCTCACCATCGATATAGTCCTGGTGGTGCCATAGGTGTTGGTACTTGCCCTCCTACTTTCCTAAGAGAATCCCTCTCCTATGTAATAGCATCTAGCTAAACTCTACCCTGATCCTTGTCCCTAGTAAGAGTGGCCAACTAGCCCTATGCTTCATCCATATCTTGGGTCATCACTACTAAGGATGCATGTGTTATGACTAATGTCAGTTGTGCCTGGACCCTCTCAGCAATCAGTCTCTATCTATCTGTAGTATCCTCATCCCTATGATCACACTCCCACCTCTACATCCACATCCATGTCTTGTTGACCATCATCACCTCAAAAAATGGATATATCATAATGTGTTTAGATTTCATAGGGTACTCATCAATAAAACTTACATCATCAATATCATCCCTCATTAATAGCTCCTCACAATCAATAAATACATCCTCTAGCTCTAGTACATGCAATGGAAACTCTACATCCCTCCTATATCTTGAGAACTCACCCAGAATATCTTAGACGAGTCTGAACTACCTCCTCACCCTATCAAATGGGATAAGCTCAACCTCCTAGTCTCACCTCCCAAAAAGCCATTAGTAGTTCTACAATGATAATGTGTGTCTGGAGTAGTTCACCCATGCTAGGAATTTGACATATGGATGTCAAATCACATCTCCCACAACTAGTGCCTCTAGCCTATCCTAATATTAATCCAAGTCATGTGCCCCTCCTCTTGGTCCTAAGAGAGTGTAATCACCTCTCCACCTCATGTATCTAACTCTGAAGTCACACTATGTAAAATCATGCCACAACACCCCAACTAATTAGAGTACCCTAATGTGCTCATATGCCCAATAATGTAGCATGAAACCAACATTGATCCCATATCTCTTATGGGCATGATATCATCACAACTATTGATAGATATAAACTAATAATATAGGTAATGTAAACACCATATGATCCAACCACATCTCCACAAGAACCCCTAACAACAAGTATAAAAATATCCCACTACTCAAATTTGGTAGTGCATAGCATGTAATAGTTATCATCATCATGAATAACTATATAACATCCTTGTCCCTATGGTACAATGGTGTGTAGTGAAAACCTCTAGAATTCCATCTCTTAAGCATGAGGTCCTCTCCATATAGGTGATCCATCCACTCATCCCACTCATCACTATTAATGTGGTATATCGGCTCACCCTGTATTGATAGTTGTACTATCTAATGGATGTCCTCAGGTAGAATGGTGATCTCTCCTATTAGTAATAATAATGTGTTTGTGTTAGGGTCCCATATTTCAATGAGTGACACTAACATAGCTACATCCCACAGCACATGATGGTAGTACCTCATGCCTTTTAGGCCCACCTCAATCATATGATCCCAGTCCACTTCAATCATCCCTCAACACACCTCATCAAGGATTTGGGGCACTCAATCACACATCTGCATCTAATATTTCACCTACAAGTTTTGATATACTATTACATTAGTTTACCTAGTCTGTCAAACTACACCTATGAATTCTACCTATTACCTCTACCTCCTACATTAACCTAATTTGATCCAAATCAGAGACTCATCTTAAACTAAATCCTACCCCATTATTAAAAATTCTACCCTAACTTCACCCCATATAAAATCCATACCCTTAACCTAAACTCTTAACTCATACCCCATTATTAAACCTTCTACCAAAACCTTACCCCATTTATAAGCCTTTTCATAACCATCAATAGTTGAGGGTCGACTAGTAATGGTTCCTTTTGGAACCATCATCAATCAACCATCAACCACTGACATTTAGGTGGTTGACCACCAATGATTTACACCATGACCATTTGGTGGTCACCTATCAACCATCATCGGTTAATAGTGACTGCCAATGATCATTGTATAGTGACCGCCAATGATCCTCAAGCCCTCAGGCTTGGAAAAAATACCCACATAAAATAGCAAAAGATAAAAAAATTAAACTACACCCATCCTAACTATCCATCTCCCATACCATTCTACCTACCCACCACCCAATTTTCAAAATCCCTAAATTTCAAACCATTTGACCCACACCCACCCAACAACAACTTCCAAATCAAGCAACAAACAAATTAATTACAAAACCTACCTCATTTCATGATTGCCATCGTGGAGGCACCATTAGAAATATCATCTCTTGGCCCTATGCTTTACCTCAACCTCTCTACATCCTCATTAGTTGAAACTCCAACTCAACCCTCAATCAAAACAACCCAATCAACACCTCACACTTATCACTCACTCCCTCCAAACTGTGGTTACTCCTTTTTCACACAAGACAAGATAAGTACCATGGGTCAAATATTTTCAAATGAGAAACTAAAACCCTTGACAAATATTTTTACCATCGCCCTTTTAGGGTTGATGTATGACTACCAATAGTCACTTGATGACCACTAATGGTTGATCCTAACCATCGATGGTCAAACCCTTTAGGGATTTTACAATCCCACCCACATATTTTCATACTAATAACACTACAAACTACATTTCAATGGAGATTACCTACTCCACTAGCTCACTAACCAATGACTTAACCTTACCATTGGTCATTTTGGCCCCACTTTCTTATGTTTTGTGATGACCTTACCTTAGTTATTTTGATCACTATGATTACACTACCATACTAAACAACTTGAACTAGCACTACTTTTGTGTACCGACCCATTTATGTCTTCTAGAGAACACTTCCTACATTGGATACCTACAAATACATCGACCTTACCTAGGATACTTGCATTTATGAGTGTAACCATAACCACCACACCTAAATTTGGTCACCTAGTCCACATGTCACTTGTTCTTCTAGTGTCACCCATGTTTTTACCTAACTAACTCAACTATGGCAGTCTAGTCTATGTGTGATCTATGCTATTAGACTTAGTTGCATTGTGTGCACATATTTATACCTTGATGCCCAATTCAACCAATGTTATCACCCACTTAACCACTTTTCAAACTTGTAACCAACAATGTTTTACCTCATTGATTCCTAGTTTAAGAGGAAACACCTCCTCCCATACTCGGGGTAGTTGAATCTTCGACCCACCACCCATTTTTTGTTTTGCAGCTTGTTGTTACAAAATGCATAACAAAAGGGGAAAAATTTAGACACTATAAATCCATGCACTATAGTTTTAGATGTCTCGTTGATGCTTGGATCACCCATGGAACCCTTTGGGACCATTTCACAACTTTTCAACTGCCAAGCCTGAGTCACAATGGCTAAGTTTAGTAATTTTACCTTTGTCATCTTGACCACTAATGGTTAGCCTTGAACATCAATGGTTAACCTTTAACTTCCTCAAGGATTAACTACCACTCAACTATAACTTAATTTTTTATTTTTAGCTATTTGATCTGTGTACATAATCAATACATGTTAAATCTAAAATTAGACAACTTGTTGAACCTATTGTTTAACCTCTTGTTTCACCACTCCCTTTTCTTATATAAAAAGAAGAGGAGGAGGTGAAAGGGGAGGAGAGATTATTAATCATCAAATTCTTGTGCATTAGAGCTTCTTGTACATGTGTTCTTCTCACTCTCGATAAATCCCAAAAAGCCTCCAGTGAACCAACAACCATGACAAAGATCAAAAGTGATGATATTCATCAATCAATAGCCAGGCTATCATCACTCTGCTAGAATTATTTCAGGATCTAAAACATGTATTTATACACTCACCTCAATGTTCCCCCAATGTTCTTCAAACCAATAACAAAGTTAAGTATCTATTTTCTAGTAATTAGTTCCTTTGTTTCTCTCTAGCCTTCCCAACCAAACTTCTTTTTACCCAATCCAAATCTGATAGTAACCATCGATGGTCATGTAATCATCAATGGAATTCCCCTAACCACCAGTGGTCTTACCCAACCATCGATGATCATTGTGTGTCAATTTCCAATAGTAATCTAATTCCACCTATCAAACCCTAACCAAATCCCGCTTTATGACTTTTTGCCTGATCACAGAGGATTACCCTATTTTATGAACCATGTCTAATTTATTTAGGATTAGTATCTAATCATTTATTTCTATAATTAGTCAAATTCATATCTTTCAAGCTCTTATTGTATTTTATTTTAGTGTCCTCTATTATTTATGCAAGTAATTTATCTTTTGTTTTTATAACTTGATTGTTTAAAAGTGTGGATTGATAGCCTCCAAGGAAGCTTGTGATTCTTGGATCTAGCTCGAGCTAGGAAATCCACCCTACTAACTAGCTAATCAAACATTTCTTTAGTATTTATTTATCTATAGGTCATTCCTCCCTAGACAAAGAGGAATATCTATAACCATCTGGATCACAGAGCACAAACCAAATCTAGGTTATACTAACCTCACCCTTCTTTCAAGTTTTAAAACTTTCTTCTTAGAAAATAAATAAAAATTTATATGAAATAGATATGTTAAAAATAGAAAAGTATAATTATGTTAGATATTAAAATAATAATGAAAATAAAATACTTATTTAGTTCTGATTCTAATACAGATCTAGATTTGGAATATGTAGGAAGTAGACTGAAAAAGAATTATAGATCAATCATTAGATTTTGTAAAAATGCCCTATGTAACTACAAACACTTTTGTTGACCTAGGATGTATGTATCAACCTTTCTGTCTAGATTAGAAGTAAGTATCTAATATAAAATACCTGCTAAAATTGGATGTAACCACCTAGATACTTTTGGGTTGTATGTTTCCTTCACTTTGATGCATGCAAATCTAGGTCATGGATTGTCTCTCCTTGTCAAATTAGAAAATACTAGTTCTTCATCTACATAGTGGCTATGGGAAAAATGGATTAGTGGGCACATGGTGTCGATCTGCCCCAAAGACCCACCTTTTAGTGAATATTACCTATATATCTAATAATTTGAATATGGCCTCAGACTCATGTACTTCTCCCTTAGATATTGGATTATGTGTGAATCATGTAATGTGTGATAAACAAGTACAAAGTGACCTAGATTTTAACTTGGAAAATATGGATCTTGGGTTGCTCCTTTCATACTTTAGAACTATAGATGTGTTGTTCCTATGACTGATATGAAAATAGCATAAAATAGGAAAGTTTTTGCTCACTTGAGTTCTTGATTGAATGCTTTTGGTAAGTTTCCTTGTGAGTAGGTAATAACTTGGTAGGTTTGTGCTTGGTGAGGAAAGAATGAGGATTGATCTTGTATTTATATCAATCCCTTTAGATAATATATCACATAAAATCACTTAGGCTGACCATAGGTATATGTTAAATTTTTTAATTGAATAACTTTAGGGTGTATACAAATGGAAATACAATTGATCTATTAATCAATCTTAGATTGGAGAAGATAAATCCTACTTATACTTATGATTTTTGATACATTAGATATTTAGGGTCATGACCAAGATGGATCCACTAGACCTAACTAAGAGTTCTCTTACCATAATAACATCACTAGAGAGGGTTCCAAAGGATCTAGTCAAGCAACACTATGCAATAACCTTAGATAGGTCCTTTGTTTTCATATTCACTAAATAAATTACAAGTAAAGTAAAATCTAATCTAGTGCTCATCAAATCTTGTGGAATAAAGTGGGTACAATAAACATAAAATTAAACATGCATAAGAGAATCCTAATTAAGCTATGTATAGGTAAAACACTAATGCAGGGGAGAGAAGTACAAATGCAAATCTATCTACTCTTACAAAGGAATAAAAAAGCTAGGAATATTTATCTTTGAAGATGAACTTGTTAAGCCTCAATCTCTCCCTTGGCCAAGGTGCTTCACAAGAGGTTATTGTGGTATGTAAGGATAACAAGGACAAGTCAGATCTAGGATACACAACTTCTCTATGCATCCAAAAAGACTTATCCATGAGACAAGATTTGTAACTTCAAAGAAAGTATTGAAACCCTGAGTTATGATCCTCAAATAGAATGGTGGATAAACATATGCGCAATATAATATTCTTCTTCTTATTCTCCCTTATAAATGATGAAAATAGATGTTTGTATATAGAAATATCTAACCTTAAACCTTTCTAAAATTTTAGCCAACATGGTCAGCCCAATTGACTCTATATCGTTAGTGTATAAAAACAAGTTAGGTCTCCATCTAGATCGGCTAGAGCTGACCTAGACTTGTAACATGCAAATATCAATTTAAATTTAGAGTCACCCTAGGCTAACTTTCTTGTAACATTCCCAACTCTCATAAAAGAGTCAACCTAAGCCAACATAGTACTATAAATGGTAAAATAAGGTTTTGGCTCAAGTAGGGGCTAAAAACAGGCAGTGAAAATATAAAATAAACATTTAGACACAGACATATACTTTATTATACTTTAATTTACATTAATTTATCTTTTATATTTATTCTTTTAGGATGTTTGAGAGTGTTTTTGAATGTCTTGGAGCTATAATGCAAATTATAGATTTTGGAGGGTCCTATTGGATTTCATACTTAGGCATATATTAGGGTTCTAAGATTTTAGACTTAGCCATATTTTAGGATTTTAGGATTTTAGGGAGACAACATAGGAGGTAAATGGATAGACACTGTAAAGAAGTTGGGAAAATGGTAGGAATGATATAAATCCATAACAATCTTGTGAAGCATCAATGGTTTGCCCACCATTTTCTCAAGGCACCCTTTAAGACATGCACTCAGAGAGATTGAAACTTGATAGGTTCCTATAAGAGATAAAGTATTATTAAGTGGTAAAATTAATAAAAATATTATGTGTATACATATGCCTCACTTGACGTTGATTGCATGTCATGTGAGTGTAACAAGGGATGGCACTTTGAGAAAGAATATGGAAACACACGAAAATGATCTAACTAAAAATGAAATACTAATATTAATGCTGAAAGGAAATGAAAGTAACTAAAAGTAACATATGCATACTTTAATTTACCTTTTTTTTGAATGACTGCATGCAAATATCTAAGTTTTGACTGTGGAGGGTGCAATACCTACATTTGATAAACCCTAGGGATACAAAACTAATAATATAAGTAATGTGTGCATATGTAGGAGGGTTAAAGTAGTAATGAATAATTTCAAAATGAATTAAATTACTTAGAAAATTTGGAAAACTAGGATTGTTAAGGATAGGTTCGAAACAAAACATCGAGCATTTAAATTTAAAAAATGATGGAAAATGAATTTATAACACACTACATCATGTTGGGAATCATTTAAAACATGAATGGCAAAAAGGAATGTATAACATACTAAATCAAGTTGGTAAGCATGTAAAACATAAATGGAAAAAATGAATGTAGATCACATTAAGTCATGTTGTAAAGCATGTAAAACATAAATGGTAAATGAAATATCAATGCAAGAAAACTTTAACAAAGATATGTAAGAAAGTGAAAAGTAATCCCATGTAAGATAGTCATGTTGAATCAAACATAAAGAAATCACAAATGACTACAAATGAAATTTAAATCAATATGTAATACAAGTATGTCAAATGAAGATGAAGAAAGCATAAATAACTGAAAATGAAATGTAAGTCAAGATGTAAGATAAACATGAAGAAGTCATACATAAATAGAAACATGTAAGAATGGCAAATGTCCTATGTAAGATAAGTGAATTCCACAAAAATCAAACAAGGACATGATAAATAGATGAAAATCAAAAGCTCTAAAGGATGAAAAATCAAACTTAATGCTTGTTATAAGATACAATTTAATAAAACACAAACACCTAATGACATTACTAGTATGATAATGAGATGGTAGGGTAATCAAATGGTGAAGGGATGTTTTTGAGGAAAACTAGTCATATCCAAGGTATTACAATGAAACTCACAAACTATAAACCAAGAGGCACAATAAGGAAAATGTGATCAAAGATGTGTTTAGCTAAAATAAATATCCAACAAGGGGAATATAAGGAAATTATTAGACAAATAATGAATGTGAGGTACCACATGTGAAATGTGAACATTCTTCGCAAGAATGAGACACACTAGGCTAGTGAGCAAGACTAAGAACTATCAACAACACAAACTTAGGACAATTTTGACTAATGAAACCAAATATTGGGTTAATAATTAAAGTATATAAATAATCCCATGAAGTATATATGCATGAAATTTAAAATGGACCTACCTTCACACAATGTGTTCCCCATTATTTAGGACCCTTACAGAGTCGTCAATCTATTGCAAAGATTGGTTACTTGTGTGAGAAAGTAGATGGCACTAGATGTATATGATATAATGAGACATCCTAACCCAATCTACTAGCCTATCACACCCCAATGGACCTTGGCTCTATCATGAGGCCAACTATGGATTTTGATCTTTGACTAAGATGGGATGTATGCCAAATATAGATCACATATTTTGATGTGATTTGACTTTTAAGATTGTTTTTGTTTGCCTTTTAATTATTGCCTTTTATTTTTTTTATGATTTGGATTTTAAATATTTTGGTTTTCTCTATTCCTCCTCCATATAGATTCAAATAACTAATAATGAGTGAAATAGGTGAAAAACACAAGAGAGCTTACACTTGGTCACTATAGAAAAGGACCTAAATACTAAAGTGTCTAAAGACTCCTAAACTTGCCCACAAGTAAGTATGCAATCTCAAAATTGATCTTTGTATGCCTAAAATGAAAAGAAGTAATGGAATGATGGTGATAATGAGATATCCATCCATGTAATAAGTGATAAAATTATTAATATGCTCATAGCTAATCACAAGGAGATATAATAGTCCTATGAAAGGGATAGGGGTATGCAATGATAGTCATGTCACTAAAAAGTCAAACCAACCAACAAAGAATATAGCACAAAGACCAATGAAAGTATTATTCATCCAAAAAGAGGGGGGAACTAATTTAAATATGTTTTAATGTGGTAATTTATGAGGAGATCTTGGTCTTATCAATGGTATTACACTGCAACTCAGAAGGTGAACAATAATGAGGTGAATGTTAAATAAGAGGGGAAATAATCATAAAACTACTAATGCAAATAATGACATAAAAAACAATGAAAGAGATATCTAAGAATAAAAATGAAAACAAATTCCAAATGTAATGTGTAATAAAATCAAAGAACCCAAAGGAAATAATAGGAATAGTAAAATGTGTTTGTGAGGAAGACCTGGTCCTATCTAAAGTATTACAATGCAGCTCATAAACTATAAAGTTAAATAAAATTAAAGAATCTAAAGAAAATAATGGTGATATTAAAGTGTATTTTTTAAATAAATTGTACAAAAATAAAGAAACATGAGACAAACATAGCAAGAAAAATCTATGCTAACATTTATATCAAAGATAAGTATGTGTCTCAAAATGTTTTTTAAAGTTGAATTTGTGTGTTATTATACATTATAAAAGAATATTTGGCATCATAAGATGCCCCAATGGGTAATTGGATGTAGGTATTTTCATCACAAGATGACCCAAAGTTTTAAGTGATATGTAGATGGGCATCACAAGATGCCCCAACACATGAGATGGTTTGAGGTGAAATTGAACCATTATAATGATTTGCATTGGGTTGGTAGGTGCATTTAGAGATAGATAAACGTGTTGGTTTATGATATTTTAAGGGTGGAGAAACTTAAATAGGATTTATAAGATATTTATGAAGAGGTATGTAAGGAAAAGGAGGACCATGTATGATGCACTTCGGAGTAGGCATTTAAACTAGGTGCTCCTCTGGTTCATGTGACCAAGAGGTTGAGGTTGGATGAATGAAACCACCTGTTTGAAGTTGTTCATGTTAGCTATCCTCTCCTTATTGGTATAGGAAGAAGGATCAACTGTGGTTTGGATAACATTAGTGGATGAGGTGGAGGTATGGGATAATTATTATTGATCATTAGGTAGGTGATGGTGATGTGATTTTGGTTCATTAGATTGGAGTTGCAAGGTTTGAAGATAGTCTTGATAACGTTATTTTGTTTGAGTATCAAGTTTGAAACGTGGACCAAACAAATAAGAAAGAATAAATCAATGAATATCATGAAAATACTCATGATAATGACCTATAGTAGCATGCCTCTAATAAAACTTATCAGGATTGTACCTTTTTATAGGAGGTTTGGAAGGATCAAAGATCATGGGTTTAGAGGGTGGAAATTTCTTCTTAAGTGCTTATAAACTTAAGGGAGGGTGGGTTGGTTAAATTTAGTTGAATTGGATGATCCGTTTTGAGGTTAGGGAGGATTATATGAATCAATTTTATAATAAAATAATTGCAAAGGTTCCTTAGTAGTTGCTTGAGATGATTCAAATTGAGTCATAAGAAAGTCTTACCTTTGTGCTTGGTATAAGGCTTTTGCTAAAGTTTTAAGGGAAAAGATCTAAAATTTGTATTTAAGAGGAGATTTTAGACTGATAAAAAATAATCTTAAAAGAATATTACCATTCATTTTATGGTCCACCTTGTGAGCTAGAGACTTCTATCGTTTGATGAAAGTGTGAGCGGGTTTGTTAGGAAGTTGCTTAGCATTGATGAAATGGCTAAGGTAATTTTTGGGAAAGTATTCATGTTAGAATTCTTTCACTGGAGCTTTGAATAAATCCTATAATTGTGAGATGTAATGTATAGGAAGTTATTTGTACCATTAAAGTGCATCACCAACAAAGGTTTTGGCTATGAGCTTGATGGTAACAAAGGTGTTAGTTTGGACCCATTCCTTATATAAATTACTAAAAGATTTAAGAAAGGTAGCAGGGTCTTTAGTTCCATCATATGTAATAGTTGTAAAAATATTTCCAATGCCTATGGATGAAATTAATGGAGCTAAAGGTTCATTTTAAATATGTTGAAGAGTTTTTTTGTGCATGATTGGTTGAGTGATGAGAATCCCACTGGCATCTCTAAGAGGAAGAGGGACAAATAATTTGATTTGGTTGATTCATGATTATTTGAGGTGGTTGAATATCCATTTATAAAATTTTAGATTAGATCTACATCATTTGGGAATGGTTTGTTGTTTGTATAACATTAATTTATTTAATAATTTGAGTTGTACCAATGGAGGTAGGATTGTTAGTGGTAGGAGGTGGGATGTTAGTGTTGGTAGGAGGAGAATTCTCTATATTGGTAGTAGGGGATGTATTTTTGGGTGGATTATTCCCAACATTATTAGTAGGATGAGGACTAATATGGATGACATCATCTCTATTTCATGATGTAGTGATTGGTTTTGGATTAGGAAGACATGAAGGAAGAAAATGAATAGTTTCATCTAGAATAATAAAATAAGTGAGGATCTTATCTAAATCCTTATTTATGTAGTGTTCTTAATTAATTAGAGGATAAAAATATGACATAATTATGAAATAAGACATGATATCAAAAACAATAAGAAAACTATAAATAATTAAGTCAAACAGGTCAACTTAATTTTGTGAGAAAGCTAAGCAAGACACCCTATAATAGACTAAGTCAAACCAGTCAATTATGCTCTAAGGGAATTCATCCTATAAAATACTAAGTTGATCAGGTCAACTATGTTTTGAGAACAGGGAAAAAATTTACAAGATAATAACTAAGTAAATATAATTGAGCACACAAACAATTTGATCAATGTGTTTGATTTGGTTGTAGCACACAACACAAACCTTGTACTAATGTTGGATAGTATATTTTTTGCAATATAAAATATAATGATCAAAGAGCAAGAAAAAACTTGAAAGTAAATTCTAACTAATTAGTCATTCCTAAATGTTGTTAAATTATAATAATTTTTGAAATTAATGTGATAGGGAGTGAGCTATAACAAGGAACTATAAATCAATCTAAGGATGGTTTTAGGTAATTTAAGATGAAAGGGATCTATATTGGTGATGGTACTAGCTTGTTATTGGGACCTACCCTTGCACTTCATAATCCTATAGTGATAAGTGTGTTAGGTGATTTGAAAATATCTACCACCAATCACATGTTTATACTTGGCTAGAAAACCAAGTTGGCTTCCCCCTTGGTGATGAAATCCAAGTAGGTAGACCTTGGGAAGAAAAATGTTTAATGTTTTTTGGTGTTTAAGTGATCTAGAAGTGTATGCAAAGGATAAAAATAGTTTGACTAAATTAAAAAACCACCTAATTAGTCTATGTTTTTTATTCTAAGCATGCAAGCAACTAAAAATGAAAAGTGAATAAATAAGATTATAAATGAAGAACATAAATGACTAAGAATGTAAGAATGAATCTTGGTAATTTTGAAGATGCTTAATTTGTTATTTTTTTATACTAAAAATCTACTAACGGAGTCAGTTGTGTTGACTATGTTTATAAAATTAGCTAATCGAGTCCATTGTGTCGACCATGTTTGTAAAACCAACTCACAAATTCAACTATGTTGACTGTGTTTGTAAAATCTACTAACAAAGTTGATTATGTAAACTATGTTTGTAAAATCCACTAACAGAGTTAGTTGTGTCGACTGTGTTTGTGAAACATGTATTTGAAGAAGACCTACATAAAGAAGAAATATAGTCGATCTGATCAACTATGTTAAAACTATGTACAGACTGTTAGATTGTATTAAGAGGTTTGATACAGTACTGAAGAAATAAAAATATATAAGATGATAATAAATGAATGCATGAAAGAAAACCTACAAGGGTTTGATTCATGTTTTGTCCACTAGAATGTTTACAAATGAATATTCAACTGATCTATTAATAAATCCTAGCTTGGAGAAGATAAATCCTACTTACACTTCTAATTATTGATACATTAGATATTCGAGATCATGATCAAGATAGATCTACTAGACCTAACCAATGGATCTCTTACCACAATAACATCACTAGAGAGGGTTATAAAGCCTCTAGTCAAGCAACACTATGCAATAACCATAGCTAGGTCTTATGTTTTCATATTCACTAAGTAAATGAAAAGTAAAGTAAAATCTAATCTAGTGATCACTAAAGCTTGTGGCACAAGTGGGGGTAATAAACATAAATAGTAAACATGTATTTGAGAATCTTAATTAATGAGAATCTTAATTAATATATGTATAGGTTAAACCCTAATGCATGGGAAAAATACAAATGTAAATTTATCTAGTCTTACAAATGAGGAACAAAATTAGGAATACTTATCTTTGAAGAGGAACCCATTGATTCTCAATCTCTCCCTTGGCCAAGGTGTTTCACAAGAGTTTGTTGTGGTATATAAGGATAACAAAGACAAGTCAGCTCTAGGATACACAACTTCTCTATGCATCCAAAAGACTTCTCCACAAGACAAAATTCGTATCTCCAAAGAAAGTATTGAAACCTTAAGTTATGCTCCTCAAGTAGAATGGTGGATAAGCAGATGCATAATATGATATTCTTCTTCTTATCCCTTATAAATTATATAAATAGATGTGTATATATATTTGGATCTAATGCTAAACCTTTATGAAATTTTAACCGATAAAGTCAGCCCAATCGACTCTGTATCATTAATTAATAAAAACAAGTTAGGTCTCGATCTAGGTCAGCCAGAGCTGACCTAAACCCGTAACATGAAAATATAAATTTGAATACAAATATAGCCTAGGCTGACTTAGTCATGTAACATGCTCAACTCTCAAAATAGGGTTAACCTAGGCCGACTTAGTACTACAAATGGTAAAAGAAGGTTTTGGCTCAGGTAGGGGCTAAAAATGGGTACTATAAATATGAAATAAACATTTAGACATTTATACATGGACATATACTTTCTTATACTTTAAGTTATATTTTATGCTTATATTTTTAGAATGTTTGAGACTGGTTTTAGAACTCTAGGAGCTATAATGTAAATTATAGATTTTGGAGGGTTCTAAGATTTCAGACATAGCCATATTTCAAGATTTAAGGATTTCAGGGAGACATCATAGGAGGTAAATAGATAAACGCTATAAATAACTTGGAAAAATGGTAGGAATGATATAAATCCACAATAATCTTGTGAAGCACTAATGGTCTACCCACCCCTTTCCTAGTGCACCCTTTAAAGCATGTACTCAGAGAGATTGAAACTCGACAGGTTCTTGTAAGAGATAAAGTGTTAGTAAGTAGTAAAGTTAATAAAAATATTATGTGTATACATTGGGCACTAGACACTTGCCTTAGGTCAAGACACTTATATCGAAGTAGGCATTTGATTGTGGCATAATTATCTAGGTAGCAAAAAAGCAAGTACAAGTCCAAAACTTACAGAGATGGAAGATAAGTAGATTTACAACATTCTAGGAAAGATAAAAGGCCTGGTTCATTAGAATGACATTGATTTGGCTAGGAGATAAGAAATAAGGCACAGAGAGATAGTGTATGTGACCCTTTTGGCAATGGGAAAGGTCTATAATATGAAGGTACATCCATGATATTTATTTTCCAAGTGTATAATACTAAGGTGCTATAAAAACCGAAAATAGTGTAAGTATTATTAGTATAGGTTTAAGTTATGTTTTTACACTTTTTCTACATGTAATTTATTATCAGGCCATATAATTTTTAGATATGTGGACTAGGTCTTTAGGCATATTATGATCGACATTTTACATCTCTATCTACATTTAGGTTTGGATGCATTAGACCCTATTATCCCTAACTCAGCCTCAGATCCTAACTTAGTTTTATTTTTTTAAACTTTATATTATTAACTTGCTGTGGTTGAGATTTTCTATTCATTTCCTCGATAAGGTATCACACCTCCAACCACAAATTCAACATTGCACTTGAGTCTGCATTACATTT
Organism: Torreya grandis; assembly: GCA_037957365.1. Classification (NCBI taxonomy): domain Eukaryota; kingdom Viridiplantae; phylum Streptophyta; class Pinopsida; order Cupressales; family Taxaceae; genus Torreya; species Torreya grandis. The sequence goes on from JARHVA010000967.1 coordinate 116,719, forward strand.
ACCCACTCTCATTTGTATTAGATATTGAACATTAACTCTCCTCTAATTTCACAGGAGTTCTCCCTTCTCTCCGCCACATTCCAAGCATTAATATTGCCACTTTCTATGTTGACACATGATATTTTTTAATATTGAAGAGTGTACTCATATTAATATAAACAAATAATGATACAATCCTAGTCATACAAAAAACATGGGTGGAAAAGGTCACAACCCACAAGCAAAGTCATATCGAGGTAAGAAACCCTTGGGAAATGAGCAAGTCCAATAGAGGGTCAATAATGACCACATCAAAATAAAGTCACATCAAACTGGCTTTATTTGTGAAACAACGAAAAAGGTACACATAAGAGCACAAGCAACAAAGAAAACATTTAAGCTACAACAACATTGGTATTGTGTTCATTAAAATTCAAATCTTCTCAAGTGTTGATAAAATAATTTACAATGAGGGGAGAAAATAATTTACAAAGTGGTATTTAATAGGTCAATTTTTTAATAAATCATATATGTCATAAACTATCAAAATTTAAAATTTTACTCTCCTCGTAAAGGACACATTTTGGGTAAAAATTGATGTCTTGTATCTTTTTTTCTTCATTTCTTAAGATGGAAATTTCATTAGAAAAGTATTATGGTCTCAATTTTTCAACTTAGAAAGTAAAAATTCAGATGCAACTAATGAACAAGAACTTATGGGGAATGGTAAGTGGGAAATAAAAATTACTTACAGAGAAAAATAAGGCATTAGAATGGTAGAGTAGAGATGATAAATCCAAGAAAAATATTGGTCTTGCTCTCATGGATTATGAGCTACGTTATGCAGACTTGGAAACACCATCCATTGAAATCTAGGATAATCTGAATAAAGTTTTTGGATAAAATCAGTTAATGAAAATTTCTCGCTAAAGCACCATTTATTTAGATTTAAGATGGCTTATAGAGATTCTATGTCAAGTCAGATAAACAATCTAAGATCTCTCATTAGACAACTAGTAGAAGTCAAAGCTATAGTTGAAGATGAAGATGATAAATAAATTTTGTTAAATAATTTATCTTCTAAATACAATAATGTTATTTTTATTCTTGGACAAATGCCTTCTCAAAATCTTGAAGATATGATTTCAACTATCTTAGCTAAAGAAAAGAGAGCAAGTGCTGAAAATATAGAAGAAACTCCATTGAAGGCAATAAATAAGGATAGTTCATCCTTACAAGAAAGAAATGATAAAAACAAGTTCTCAAGAATAAATCCTCTTTTTCATTATTTTAATCAAGATTTTTTTTTTTATGTATTGTAAGAAAAGAGTGAAATATTTATTAGATAGTAAACTAGAAAATACTTACTTGATGAAGTAAGTGATTGGGAAGAATACGTTTCCCACACTAGTGGTGAAAAATCTTTCCATCCTAGTGATGAAGAATATATCTACTTATGTGTGTGTGTGTGTGTGTGTGTGTGTGTGTGTGTGTGTGTGTGTGTGTGTGTGTGTGTGTGTGTGAATAAGAAACATAAGAACATCTCTATTCACATTTATGGTATGTGAAAATAATACAATGTCTCTCTCTATTGTGATGATAGAATGAAAGATCATCTTGTTGTAGCAAACATGTATTTGATAATGATATTTATTAGTTCGGTTGATGTGTTTGCATGGGTTGGTTGATGGGCCCTATTCATGATAGATGTAGTTCCCATAGTCTCTATGTGTATCATGGTTGTGTGCAAGTTACATAACTGCATGCTACAATTCTTTAGTATGAATCCTTGACATATATTTACATTAGGGGGGTGGGGGGGGGGGGGGGGGAGGGGAAGGGGAGGGGGGTGTAGGGGGGTGGGCAAATGGTGGCAAGGTAGGTGAGGCCATGGTGATGGTGGGGAATGTTAGATATTCTTAATGTGCAATATTGTTAATGTGTTATATTGGTTATGTGAGTTGGTTGTTCAACTCACTAATTTAAGCGTAGGAGATAAAATATGACTCCTCTTTTATAGGAGATCCTATTCCTATTTATTTGTATGTTATTCCATATGATTTTAATGAGAATAAATTAATTGTGTGATTTGTTTGTCTCAAACTAATCAAAATATTTTAGGTCACAGACACGTAGACCGTAATACTTTGTTCTAATTATTTTTCCCAATGCATCATGAGGATGCAAATGAATAAGGTGTTGCCATGTGAAACATTTTGATTGAATCTCAAATCCGCAAACCATATAATTTTTTTGAAACTATTGTGAAAATATGAAAATGCAAATGAATGACTCTTCGCATGACTCAAGCCTTTGTGGTGAATAATTTTTTTGAATATGGACATAAATGCATATGAGTCATAGTGATGTGATTGAGTAGAAACTTGACACATGGATCCTGCTTGCACTCAACGATGGCACATAATAAGTGAAATCCATAAATAACCCGAATGACTGTGAAGTTTCTAAGATGTGACATGTGGCTTGGAGAAAACTTGAAAAATGGAATTCCGCAAAAATGAGACACATGGCTTAGAAAATTGCCACGTTAAGCCAAATTCATGCAAATTGCATGTGAATGCATGCAACTAAGTAAAATAAGTGTGATTCTGCACATCAAAAAAAATCAAATCAAACATGTCAAAGTCAAATTATGAACAAATTTGTGTTAAATCAAAGTTCTTATAAATTCGTTTTATCTCCTGATTTGAAAACATCAAAAGACTTGATGCACAAAGATATGTCATGTATCAAAGCACTCAAACACTAAATTAGAAGTCAAAGTGCAATGAACATCTAATTAAACATTTAATAAATAAGTTGGCTTTGAATTTTTAATTTCAATGTGTTTAAATATTTAACTCAAACCCATGCATTTATCTAAGTAAATCCATACAAACTATAAGAGTCTCTATTTGAAAGGAATGGAGGTGTGTTGGTGACAATAAAACTATCTATAGTCATTAATCAAATTGTTATTTGTCTCCTTGCAAAATTGTCGCTTTATGTGGGGAAAAGCTGTCATGGAGATTGCAAAACTGCTAAGTGGTTATAGAACTTCCACTTAACCTTACAAAATCACTAGGGTAGTTTTTCAATCAAACCAAATGCAATGACTTTTGGAGGCCATAACCTTTACATACGAATTTGGATTGGCATGCCTTTTTTTAGAAGTGCATAATTTTTTGAGAGGAAAACAAATATGCAATCAAATTATAATTTTGATGTCATATTCATAGTGTTTAACTTTTGCACTAAAACCTATCTCGTTTGAGGTCTTAGGGTATCACAACTTCTTCTTGAATCCTCTTAATGATTACATCATTTAACCAACTAGAAAGGACCACTAGAAAGAGTGTTTCAAGTGATTTCAAGTTACAATCTTATACAATGAGAATAGTAGATTAGTTAGCACATATGGCCAACATTATTAATCCTAAATTCAAATCAGTCCTCAATAGGAGTCCATGGAGCTGAATGCAGCTAGTTCTAGTGTGTTAGCTCCTCCCCTACCTCATATAATGTTATTGGTTTTTTTTTGTTTTTTTTTTTTTTTTTTTTTTGGGACTATTTAGAATGATTAAGATGATCGGTTGGCATCAACCCACCATCAGATGAACATATGACTTGAGACTCTCTCCCTCCAGAAGATGTTCCTCCCGCTTCTCCTACTCAAAATATGTTTGTACTTGTAGATTCTCTCTTTTTAGGCCTAGAATACTAACCAAACCAAACTCCTTTTTAATTGTAAATCATCTTTGCACTTTACGTCTTTATTATAAATTAATAGACATACATAGATTTCGAATATAATTAAAAAAGGCATCCCATATTTCGTTTGGCAACTAAAATTTCCTTGACAAGTAACAGGAATTACCACGCCTATTTCATACACTAAAGAGCAATACCCAATTATGTTTTCAACATGAAATCAGTGCAAATGGCATTAGCTAATAGGAATTATCCAACTTATAAGAAAATCGTGCATAGACAGCAATGCAGATGCACCACCGGCTAAACATTGACATAATTGGGGGACAAAATTCTGCTAATTCTTCTAACAGAAAATTTGTAATCATTTGATTTGAGCTGGCTGGAGCCCATTTTCCTTGGGATTGAAGTTCCATCACCATCATCAAAAACTTAATCTCCACTTCACTTCAAGTTATTGCAGTCTCCACGTAATAAAAAGTCTTAATTCAACAAAATATAACATTACAACTAAAGGTGCCGGCGTGAAATATAATTGCAAAACCAAAACTATCATCACAGTATCATGACATTCTTCGCGTCCACTATGTAAGTGCAGGCAACTGCCATTGTTGTTCTTGTTGTAATAATATCAGACTTCATCCCCACTATATTTGTTTCATAGACCCAAAGCCTTCAGCAAGTGCATTGCTGGGTTTGTGCTTTTGGCTGCATGTTTACATCTGCTAGTTCTTCTTCTAGTCCTGTCCAAACAATGACATCATGGCAAGATTTTGTGGAGAAGCAGCTAATGGTGGAGCTATCCAATGGTTCAAGGCTTTCCGCAGCTGCCATTGTTGGTCAGGATGGCCTACTCTGGGCTCGAACTCATTCCTTCCCTCAGGTGAGTATATCAGTTATCTGTGATAGTCTGGTTCTGATATTATGTTATTTCCTATAGGTCAGTTAGAAGTTAGAACTGAAGCTTAGAATCCCTCTTAAAGGATTGGTTGAGGGTTATATCCTTGCTTACATAGCTTTTTAAATTTTTTATAAGTTGGTTAGAAGTTAGAACTGAAGCTTAGAATCCCTCCAGCAGGATTGGTTGAGGGTTATATCTTTGCTCGCATAGCTTCTTAAGTTAATTAACTCTTAAAAAAGGAACCTTGTTTTAAGTGGTCAGGCTTATCAAATATACAAGTATGAAAATAGGGGGAAAAAAAAATTACTACTCAAAGTTAGATTTAGGGATCCTGTCAAATATTAGGATTATACATGGTATAATGTTTGTTTTTGAATATTAAAGTATATATAATACTTGATATTTTTGATTTAGTAGGAAATTACATTTAAAAACATTAAGAATTATATAAATAACGGTATTTTTGTTCATATTTTCTATTATATATAGTTGATTACAATTGATGAGGAAACGATCTTGTTTTAACAACCCATATCAAATATTTAGATGATTTATACTTTGATGGATTACATAACAAACCATCATCCTCACCAATCAAACTACACCACTTTCAATATAATTATATAAAATTGTTCTTCCTAACATTGTTTCTCTAATATTAATCATGATGACCTTTTTCTTCTATATCTAGTACTAAAAACGGAACCTTGTTCTGAATTTCCATCCAAAAAACATAGATCTACCACTAATTTACTGGCCAGATTGTTGTTCCTAACATATTGGTCCAAGGTTAAGTATTAATCTTCATGATTGATAGGAGTACAATTAAAATGAATAATTTAAATTATAATCTTCTTAGGTATAAATTGAGGGAAATCCTAACATTTTGAAGGTGTAAATTTATATTCAGGTGCTCAAGTGTTCCATATTTTACCATTTCAAAACATGGTATTTTACATTTGCAGCATCAGATTTCTTGGTCTAGGACGCTGCTATACCCCACTTTCCTTTCATCTAATCTTTTGAATATGAAATCTAGTTTTTATGATATACAGGTAATTCCAGAAGAAATAACCAAGATAATGAAAGGTTTTGAAGACGCCAGAGAGATGGGAGAATTTGGGATCCATATAGGAGGAGTCAAATATATTTTTATTCAAGGTGATCCAGGGGAAGTCATCCGTGGAAAGAAGGTAACAATTCATTTTTCAAAATATAAGCAACTCTGAGCAAGACTATCACTATCATCTGAAAGTAAACAGTCTGGTGCATTCAGTGAAATGGCTTCATCCCAGTTAACACTCACCAACACGCAAAAATGTTAAATAGTTAGTACGTTAAAGTTAGTCATAAGGAATGCACCCACTGTTTAAGCTTAACACTTACCAACACTCAAAAATGTTAAATAGTTAGTACGTTAAATTTAGTCAAAAAGAATGCACCCACTGTTTAAGCTTAACATTTGCTAACACCCAAAAATGTTGAATAGCTATTACGTTAAAGATAGTTAAAAGGAATACACCTACTGTTTAAGCTTGACACTTTCCAACACTTAAAAATGTTAAATAGTTAGTACTTTAAAACTAGTCAAAAGGAATGCACCCACTGTTTAAACTGAACACTCACCAATACCCAGAAATGTTAAATAGCTAATACATTAAAGTTAGTCAAAAGGAATGCACCCACTGTTTAAGCTTAACACTCACCAACAGCCAAAAATGTTAAACAGCTAGTACGTTAAAGATAGTCAAAATGAATGCACCCACTGTTTAAGCTCTTCTCCGTCTGTTAAGTTCTGTATGAACATACAGATGAATTATATACTGAACTAATTTGGGTGAATAATGGTGTACTGTGTTTGTTATTCAGGGGCATGGAGGAATAACTATAAAGAAGACACAACGGGCTCTGGTGATGGGAATATATGAAGAGCCTGTGGCACCAGGGGAATGCAATATGGTTGTAGAGAGGCTTGGCGACTACCTTATTGAACAAGGGATATAAACCTGCCTCAAATTACTCCAAAGAAGGCACCGATAAAACCAATAAAAAAATTGGGTAAAGAGTAGGGGAACTCATAGACTTATTAGTTTAGATTTTATAGGTAAATCATGCACTACACATGCTACCCACAGTATTTTTAATTTCACTAATGTGAGCGAGAACAAGGCTAAAATTTGTGGAATTGTATCTTCAAAGATTATTTTTCAATCAAGCATTGGTGGCATTGGGGTTTAACACAGAACAAGAAATGGCAGGGTAAAAAACATGGGATGGTTAGGAGTGATTTTTTTATGATTGAGAAGTTTAAAATTATATAGATATTTTTATCATTGTTTATGTTTTGGATTATATATATTTAATTATAATTAATTTATTGATAAATTATTTTGACAAAGCATACATTGCATTTATTTGAAGGGCAACAAAAAAAATTCAAAAAAAAAGGAAAAAATTACCAACAAATTCTTTATTATCTTATAATTTAAGTTCCTTTTTTTTTAAATCATATAATTGAAACGAAGGGTCCTCATATATTACAAATGGCCAAGATGAGCAGGTCCAAGACCAGGATAATAGCAGCAATAATAAAGTACAGACAGTGACCCATATTTTGGGTTTCAATATTGGTACTTTGCCGAGCAAGTATTAGGGAATTTCGACGTTTGCATGGTTGGTAAAATTGTATTGTACTAAGCTCATGGAAAGGGAAATGGTTAATTTTAGCTGGCCCCTTATTAAATCTGCTATAAATGCTCTACTGTTATATATGACGTCTGCATTAAGAGCTTTGGCTGGGGTTATTGACAGATTGAACAAAATCATGAGAGATTTATTATCTCAGGGTTCAAAGAAAAAACAAATCCCTTTTCTTAAATGGGATAAGATGTGCTCCTCAAAATTAGATGGGAGCTGGCATAAGGAACCTCAATTTTTAGAATCTAGCAGCTTGCGGCCAAATTGATTTGGGGTATGTATTCTAAGTGTTAATGGAGACAACTCCTTCAAAGGAAATATTTAAATTTGGAAACCTTGAATAAATTCTTACAATTGTTAATCCTCTAAGAGGTTCCTTGATACATATGAGCATGCAAGGTCAAGTGAATGCCTAACTTTTTCCTTGATAGGTGTTACACTACTCACTTTCAAGCATCTTTATCTATATTTCGGAAAGAAATATATAGTTGATTTACAATGCCGAGTAAGTATATATCTAAATCAGTGAGCTTTTTTGGCTAAGTAGTCATGATTAAGGGGTATCCATGCTGTCAAAATCACCTAGGTCACGATCTTGGCCTTCATTGCTTGACTCTCTATGTCAAGTATCTAGAGTGATTTGTACCTTGGTGGATGGATATAAACAACCATGATCCTCACTAGTTGGACAACAACCGTTTCGATAATTTTTTTTATTGATGTTCATATGTGTTATAAAGACTCACACACACACACTTCGTTCCCTCTATAGCTATGAAGAAGACTCTCTTTAGTCCAATGACTTAGTTACATGAACACACGTCAACTTAATAGGATTCTCTCTCTCTCTATATATGTGTGTGTGTGTGTGTGTGTGTGTGTGTGTGTGTGTGTGTGTGTGTGTGTTTTGGAGTTGGAATTCACTCCTCTTGCTCTAAGTGAGTCATCTCAATTGAATCTCAAACTCTATTCCTAGAACTCCTTTCAAATATTGGTGGCCTGACATTGATATCTTTCCAAACCCTTTCAGCTCCCTCAACGTTTGAAAATGATCCAATATTTTGTTGATCTAGGTAGATACCTTTTTTTCTTTCTCAACATGAGCAAAACCTCATATTTTCATAGACATATGGTTTTGAAATTACCACTTGCATAACGCATTGGTTTAAAAACCACCACCTACATAATGGAACAGTTTTGAAATATCCACCTATATTGAGAAGTTATTTCATCATACTCCCAATAAAATGTCATTTTAACCAATGGGAGATGGCTAAGACCTTCCTTCCTTCTCTTCCTTTCCATGTGGGAATCTTGATGATTATTTTTGGCTTGACATTGATATTTCTTCATGTAAACAACATTGTCGCAAGAGAAGACAATCACACAACCCAAAACAAATGTGTACAAGTGTGCACAAGAACTCAAACACATATTTTTGGATTATGCAAGATAGTTTGTGAACCCATATGCTCCTATATTAGACATCAATGATAAATGGAATTATCCATGAGCTCCTACTTATGAACCTCAATGAGTTTTCCTTGTTTTGTAACTTCAGATGCACTCATCCAATTACATCTTTTGGTGCTTTATATTTCCACTTCATCAAGTACTATTTTTACTCTCTACCTATTATCTTTGTATAGATCCTTGTATCCAATATGGATTCAATCTCCTCTTTTATCTTCTTAGACAAGGTACAAATCTTTTATATTAAAAATATGTGACATTTACATGCCTTCTTGTAGCTCATTCTTATATGCATTCATTGATAATCTTATCAAAACTCAACAAGGCATAGGCTTCTTCCACCTGATCTTGTCATATGTTCCCTTGGGGAACATCTTATGAAAATGCACAAAAATGATGTCACCAACTTGAAATTTGTGTTATTTCCTTGTCTGATCAACGTGCTTCTTGTACTTCATGTTATTCTCTTCTAATATCCCCTTCATCTCGATGGCCTGACAATAGTATACTCTCAAAACCTCTTCCTAAAACTCCTTTCAAATTTTGATGGCCTGACATTGATATCCTTCTAACCCCTTTTAGCTCCCTCATCATTTGAAAATGGTCCACATCATGTTCTATTGATCCAAGTAGTTACTTTTATTATTTTTAACGAGGGCAAAACCTTTATTTTTTTAGATAGATGGTTTTGAAATTGCCAATTGTATAACATAGTGGTTACGAAACCACCACCTACATAGCATAATGGTTTTGAGATTACCACCTATATTAAGTAGTCATTTTGTCATACTCCCAATAGAAGGTTAATTTAACCAATGGGAGATGACTAAGACTTTCCTTCCTTCTCTTCCTTTCCAAGTGAGACTATTGATTATTATCTTTGGCTTGATGTTGATCTTTCTCCATGAGCACAATATTTTTGTAAAAGAAGACAAGTCACATGACCCAAAACAAATGTGTTCAAATATGCACAAGACATTGAACACACATTTATGGATGATGCCAAATATTTTGTGAACCCATATGCTCCTATATCAAACATTAGGTTGAAATGAAATTATCCATGAGCTCTTGATCGTGAATCTCCATTGAGAGCCTCAATGGGTTTTCATTTTTATATGACTTTAATGCACTCATCCAATTTTCCTCTTTGGGTGCTTTATATTTCCACTTTATCGAGTACTATTTGTACTCTCTACCTCTTATCTATGTATAGATCCATGTATCCAAAATGGATTCAACCTCTTCTTTTACCTTCTCAAACAACAGTTACTTCCAATTTATACTTAAAGAATATGAACTTGATCCTTCACCACTACCTTGCCTGTTAAAATAAAGGTAAAAATCCGCTACATTATAGATATGTGAAATATCCATGCCATCTTGTAGCTCAATATTATAAGAATTCACTAATAATCTTATCAAAACTCAACAATGTCCAATCTTCTTCCACTTGACCTTGTTATATGTTCCCTTTGGGAACATCTTCTTGTGAAAATTCACCAAAACCATGTCACCAACTTGAAAATTTTGTTCTCCCCTTACCTAATCAACATGCTTATTGTACTTCATGTTACTCTCTTCCAATCTTCTCTTCACCTCTCTATACACATTATGCCTACTTGTTGCAAAAGTCTCCCTTTCACACTTTTTCTTCTCATATCCATTGTACTTCTCAACTCATATACTCTTATAGGGCTACAACCATACATAATTTATAATGAAATCAATGTTACTTATATTAACCAAGTTGTTGTATGTATATTTATATTTTTGAGTTATTGATTAAAATTACCATAAATAGTAACTTAAACCCAAAAGCATAATAACACCAAATTGAGGGAAATAAAGGAACAATCAGTAATTCAAGAATGAAAGCTTACAATCACCTTGTCCCTTATGGCTTCTCTCCAAGATTTTCCAACTGATTTTGATGCAATATGATTTGGATGTGGATTGCTTGCTTGTGGCTTCAAAATGACTCTAATGGCTTCCTTGGATAGTTGAATGAATTTGCAAGAGTATGAGGATGCTTTACGATGGTTAAATATGAGAGTATAATGAGGGCTTATAGACTGTCTAAGTTTCTTATTATTAGCTTGGCCATGGCCCAAGCATGTGTATTTATAGGATGGTAGAGGGATTTTTAGGGTAATTTTAAATTATTTAGAAGCCTCTAGTTTAGAGACTTCTAGAATCTTAGAGGAGCTTCTCTAGTTCTAGAGGTTTCTTGGTTAGTTTAGGGGATAATGGAGATTAGATGAGGATTAAATGAGGTTTAAGATTGATAGGGACGTAGGAGAGGCTAGGGTGGTAGGTTGGCTAGGATATAGTTGATTAAATAAGAATTTTTAATTTGCACGTGGGTTAGTGTGTAGTTAATGTAATAGGATTAGTGGCTAAGTAGGCTAGTTAGTAGGATAATGAAGTAATTAATTCGTCATAAGGGTATAGAAAGCTTTAGGTGGTATAACAAATATTGTATAGGAAATAGGATTTTAATTATTTGACTAGGATTATGATTATTGGATAAATTAAAAAGATTAATAGAATAATTAAGACGATCGAATTTTGGTGCATACAACACAAATATGATAGAAACTAGTAGAATAATTCAAATTAATAAATATGGCATTCAATCATACGTTTAAATGTAAAATAATGAAACTAATTGTAATGGTTTAACAAGTGGTATATGTTAAATATAGTAAGTATAATAAAAGGGATGAGTACTTAGATTTTATGACTAACTATCTAAGTGGAAAATAGATTGAAGTATGCATGTGATTTGTCTGGTTAAAAAACTATGTTTCTATCTATGCAAGGTCAGTTCTATCATATCTAGGTCAGTTTTGACTATTGATACTAGCTTGTGTTAGTTATTAGTGATCTATGCCTAAATATGGCCCAATGACTATACATTCACCTTCATCTATCTTTGAAATATCTGTGTGATGTTGAACCCTAGTGATGTGTATAAACCTGTAAATCAGCCACTTTCACCTTGAAACCCTAGATGTGCTTATGAATGCTAGAAACCTGAAAAAAGCAAGAAATTTTAATGGCCTGAGTTGATCCCAATCACCCCCATTTGATGATTGTGTTACACGCTTATCCTATGGCATATCTAGGGAAATATGTGGCTAACTTGTGGCATGCATATCTATTTTATATATTTTTCTATATTCTTATTAGGTCATCCTATAGAATACCCATGCCTAAGTAGTCTATATATAGGAGGTAGTAGTTAGTCTTAGAGGATCATATTACAAAAAAATTTCTTATTGCATTGTTATGGAGGTTTCCCCTTTGAATTAGCTTGGTCATAATATTAAAGAATTCTTCTCTTTCACCAATTGTTGTTGTGGATCTTTTTATTCTATTCTTACTTTTGTTATATATTATTATATTATACTAAATCATCTAAGTAATTTCATTACAAGTGGTATCAGAGCTTTGATTTGGTCAAGTTTTTGTGGTGAAATTTTTTTGAGATCTAGCATCCTAAGCACTAGAAGTTCAAAAAAACATAACTTGTCATCTGAGAAGAATTGAATTTTTTCATCACCACAATTTTGTTCATGGAGTTTTTACAAAAAAGAAAAAAACTAAAAATAAGGTCTATAAATTAACAGTCATTTGATTCTTCTCTATGAGATGATCGCAATGGTATATTAAACCAGTGCACTTTTTTTGTGTTGAAATTTTTCACCCTTGTGCACATTATCAATTGTTGAATTCATCTTGGCAAGGCAATCATACTAGTATCATCTACCAATATATTTTTTTAGGGTTGCAACCCTTTTAGTGTTTGTGCATGGCTAGGCCCAACACTCATGGATGCAAGAAAGGGAAAGAAACATCTAAAAATCCTCATCAAGATGACATGGAGTCTGAAACTTTAGATCTGAGTATATTAGTAGTGGTTCATCACTTTCAATCAAAGTAACATGGCATGGTGTGTAAATATGATCTCCATGTAGTTCAAGGGGAAGTCATGCAGATGAGAGGGAAGATGAATGGCTTGAGGGATCAAGTAAAATAATTAACTGAGCAATTGGTCAACCTTGTAGCTTGGCCTTTACAAAATAAATCTCCACCACTCTAGTTGGGGTCTCCCAATCCAAAAAATTCTAGTACCAATCTGGGGCAAAATTTGATGTTTCCAAAAGTGGAATTATGTAAGTTTGATGGGAAGTATCTGCTCACGTGGCTTACTCAAATTATAAATGTATTTGATCTACATCAAACTCCCTATTCAAAAAAGGTGGTCCTAGCCTCTTTGTATCTGGAACCTGAGCAGTTCATTTGGTATAATTGGTTTTGTACTCAAAATAAAAAGAAAGGTGTGCCAGTTTCATGGTCAGTATTTTTTGAGGAGTTATAGATCCACTATCACAATAATGTCTCCTAAAACTACTTCAACTAGCTAGTCAAGCTATTCCAAACAGATACTTTAAAGGATTACATTCATCAATTTAATAATCTCTCCTTATGTGTAGTAGACATCACTAAGGAAAATTTGCTTGACCTAATTTCAGGTGGCCTCAAAGATAGCATCCAATTGGAGGTTCACATGTTTCATCCCAATAATGTATATGAAGCCATACCAAAGAAATGAATGGCTGAGAAAAAATATTTGATCAGATGAATGCCTTTCACTAATGTCTTTGAATGCACTTTCCTAGCACCATCATTTTTTAGCCTACCACCCTTAGCAAATTAAAGAAATGAATGCAAAAGGTTTGTGTTTTTTCTGTGATAACAAATGGAGCAAAGTTCATTGATGTGTTGAAAATAGGTTTTTTTACATTGAAAGCACCAATGAGGAGGAAGAAGATGATGAGGCTTTAGGGATAGGTTTGTAAGAATCCAAGGATAAATCTAAAGATTCTTAGCACTATTACTCCTCAAACTATTAAGGTCATGGGTTTCCTGAATAAATAAAAGGTGACTGTTAATTGACTCTAGGAGTACACATAACTTTATCAACAATAAGTTAGATACTCATTTAAATTATTTCATTTACCCAGCACCATAATTTTTTGTCAATATTACAAATGGTGGTACAATCAACTATTCTATAAAATTCCATAACATTAAGCTTGATATGGGAGAATACTTGTTATATTTCCCTATGTTTTCTTTTTGTTGACCATTTTTTGCCCAACCAGTCAAAAATCAGTCCCCTTCTTCCCCTGCTATTTTAGGCCAATTCATTTTTTATTTTGCACAAGTCCAGGAATTTCTACGGGCTCTGCAGGTGAAGTTCCTATGGATTCTGCAAAGGAGATTTTTTTACGGACTCTGCAGGTTAGTCTTTTGGCGCATGAAGAATCAATTCAAAGAGTGTTCGGTTTTCCAAGGCTTCTTCAGGCTCTTGTCTGAAGAAATTCACAAAGAAGGTTGGCATCATTGAACCATTGAACTATTGAACCGATTCAATGCCTTGGTTCAACACCTTGGTTCAATTGGCAAGTTCATCGCTTCAGTTCATCGGCCTTGGTTCAACGCCTTAGCTCATTGGCAAGTTCATCGCTCAAAGTTTAATGTTTTCATTCAACGATGGAGTTTAACGCTTTGGTTCAAATCTCAAGTTCAACGCCTCAGTTCATCACTTGGTTTAATACATTGATTCAATGCTCTTGGTTCTTTTGCCTTGTTTCATCAGCAAAGTTCAATACAAAGTTCAACGGCTTTGGTTCATGCTCAGTTCACTCCATCGGTTCATTAGCTTTCGGTTCAATCAAAGGGTTCATCAGATGGTTCAAAGCCTTGGTTCATCGTGATAGGTTCAAAGGCTTATTTTAAAGTGGCACAGTTCCATCAAATGGTGCACAGTGTTGAATCGTTGAACCGTTGAACCATTTTTGGTTCAAGCGGTTGGTTTAAGCGTTTGGTTCAAGCAGTTGGTTCAAAGGAATAGTTCAAACACTTGGTTCAAGTGGCAGGCTCAAAGGCTTGGTTCAACAAAGGAGTGGCACGCAGTGTTGAACCGTTGAACCATTGAACCATTTTTGGTTCAATCGGTCGATTCAATGGCTTAGTTGAATCAAGTGGTTCAAAGAAGCATCCACAGAGCCGAAGGACAAGTGCCCTTTTGAAAGGTAGTCAGGCACAAAGGCACCCTTTAGACGGGTCATTTTCAAGAAACCCAAAAGCAAAAAACAAGGATGAATTCTTTCAAATTTTTTTCTGAAGGAATTCCTTCAGACAAAAAGTCTAAAGAAATTTGGGGAGGCCACAAGAGAGAAAAAAAGCTGAGAAAATTCCAAAGAAAAGGACCTGGGGAAAATTTTGAAGAAATCAAAGCAATCGAGATAATTCTTGCAGACTTTTTGTCTGCAGGAAAATTGTCCAAAGGAAAAGCCTACAAAAAAGAAAAACTGAAGCAGGAAGCCAAAGGAATTTGCCAAGGATAGTGACGTCTCGAAAGCCATCAACTTTAAGAAGATAGACTAGCTGTTGGTTTTCAAGCTGTGATGGGCCCGCGAACGTCAAATTTTACAACATGAAATCCAGAGCACGGAAGGCACCAAGTGGCAATCGCAAAAGGTTTTGAAATGCTTTTCCAAGAGTAGCGGAACATGCCACATGCCCCCTGCAAGGCTCGATGGAAGCTGATAAGTGTCAAACATCCGTGGTCTCTCTCTTGTCCCACAGAGAAAGGTGGTGGGCCCCGATGAATTGCTAAAGAGAGTGGAAGCCGCCACGCATCATTTTCTATAGTACCTCTAAAGGTGTTTGAAGCTTCTATAAATTTAGCAGATACTACCACATGTCCCATCATAAACTGAGCGAAAGCTGCCACACATTAGCGTTCACATTTCAAAGTGCCTTATGAGTTTCAAAGCGATGGGCGCACAGACGTCAAACTTTATAGGAATGAATAACCATTGGCTTTCAAACAAATGGCGTGAACCTAAAGGAGTTCAAAGACTAAAGTCTAGAGATCTGAAGAACTAGCAGAGGTAACCCAAGAGATGAAGGAGCAAAAACTGAGAAGGCAGCCCATGTGGCAAAAAGGAGGTGAGTTATATATGCAGTTGAAATAGTGTTCGCCAATTGATTACCAAGAGGTGCAAATAGGTGATGAATGACACAACTCATCTTTCCCCATTCTGCATTAATGAGCAGGCAAGCCACGAAATGCCTTAAAGGAGTAGTCTTTTGCAGACAAATGGTGCAGCCCATAATTTCACCTTGAAACAAGGGGCCGACATAGCATTACCTTGGAGTGATTCTCCTCTTCCCAATGATCAGAACGCACATGGGTCATTTGTAAAAAGGGTGCCAAAAGGCCTCCTTTCTTCCTCTATATATTCTAGACTTGTCATTTGAAAAAGGATCTATCAAATTTGTAAGGCGAAGCCCTATCAAATTTTCACCTAAAATCAATAAATGCATTTTTACCTCTATTCTGGTTAGATATCTTTTTGTGTGTCTAAGTGTCAGTTTTGTGTTTAGTCATTGCTTTCTAATGCTTTCACAGGGTTAACACCAATGCACCTAGTGTCTATAATGTGCCATTCCTGCAAGTGACAAGGAGAGCTACACCTGGAAGTGCAGAGACAAAAGAAGCTACTATACAGTGTGCCCTTTCCACAGCACCTATGGTGAGTCCCTATTTTCTGTGTGTCCCATTGAAGCCTCCCTGTTAGTTTCCTATAGCCTAGTTCTTTTGCCAGTTTAAAGTGTACGTATGTGTTTGTATGGTTTCAAGTGTGAGTGTGAGTAGGTCAAATCATTTGGTGCATCACCTCTTTTAGAGTAGTTTTGTTTTCCTGCAATCCTTCTCCCTTTTCACCCCCCTCCCATTATATATCTATATACATGTATTAGCACTTATTGGAACAACTTAGATGCATCAAAGGGAGCTAGCCCTTACCTAGAGACTCTCCCCTCTAGCTTCGCCAGTCCCACAGGTGAGAGGGGAGTTTCCATTTTGACGTGTGGAAGGCAGGAGCTCAGCCTCCTACCCTGAGTGCATTCCATTGCGTCAACAGTTTTTGGCACGCCTGGTGGGACACAGATTTTCACTTAGTAAAGTTTCAGGATTGATGCTAGTCCTGTTACAGCAAACCAATCATTTTTAGCATCTAGCGATTCCACTGGTAAGAGCTTCATTTTCTGATCAAAGACCAGTCTGACCTCCTATGCCTAAAATCACCACACGATCTGCTGCCAAGGGTGTTCCTTTCAAATTCATTGAGTTGCCTTTGAAATTAGCAAAGAGACTAAGGTTTGAGAGGACCCATCCTTATTCAGCAAACCACTTTCCCAGACCTATTGTAAAGAACACATACGTAGCAAGGCCACAGTTACATCCTATCATAGCTATGGCATTACCCTTTATGACTTTTTGTGGTCAGAGTCCTTTGAATCTCCAATGTTATGACCCAATTCCAGGAGCAGCCCTCAAAAGTGTGCCTTCCTTTGATGGAGAGGGGCCCATTACAATCATCAAGCACATCAGAAATATTGCTAACCTCTACAATATTCACAATGTCACTAAGGAAAATGTTGCAATCAGATTGCTGGCATTGTCTTTCAAGGGCAAAGCCCTTGACTGGTATGGGACTTTGACTATAAATTCAATCAGTTCCTAGAATAAATTGGGTACTCACTTGACAGATCATTTTGGGGAAAAGAGCGAGCACCTCTCACTTGCTAAGTAGCTGACTACCATGAAAAGAGCTCCACATGAATACATGCAGGATTTCAACACTCAATTTTAGAAGACATGGGATAGAATCCCCATTCTGGTAAGACCGACTACTAACTATGCTTTCCTATATTACTTAAGAGCATTGAATAGTGATATCATTGTTATGATACAGTCCATGGGAGGACATGTGTTGCTTGCCGCCTATGACAAAGCTACAGCAACTAAAAATTGCTTAGTGCAGGCTGGGAAGATAGCTCCTAGACCCCATATGCCACTTTTCCCTAAAATGTTACCTCCAATTCATATCGCTGCTCCCACATTAGCTCTTCTACCTAGCATAGAGAAACTAGCTACTGCTCCATCCAATGAGCTTCATGAAGTCAACAGTCTGTTGCAAAATATGTCAAATGAACTTGTGGCTATTAAAAGGCAGCAAGCTCAAAGTAACAGACCCAACCAAGGATACCAGTAGTATGGTCAAGCTCTTAGACCCCCTTTCCAACATTACAATCAAGGACAGGGTCAGCTTACTCAGACCAGACCCTTTCAAGGTTACAACCCATGTGCCCCTTCATCTAAGGCTATGGTGCTTGTTCAAAACAATCTGGTGCAAGAATAGCCAAGTTGTTCAACCATGGGATATGGTCAAGAGCAGGCTATTTATACAAATGAAATGATAGGTTATTACCCAAATGTGTAAAACAATCAGGCAGTCACCCATTCCCAAGTCTTTGAGGCTCCAATGCAACACAACATGAGCAGTAGTCAGACCCAACCTGATTCTACTCTCATGAATCATCTGGAAGGAGAATTCTATTCAGTGAATTATGTGGGTGCTGCAAACAATCAAGCTGACCGTGTTACAGCCAACACAAGATTCAAAAGAAGAGCAATGGAAGAAGCTTAGGCTGCTGCCCAAATGTTAGCAATCCCCTCTTCATCACTTGTAAATCAAAAAGTCCCAAGTTTTAGACTATCGATTGTACCTTCAGCTCCTTGGCCTGCACCTCACGCTGTAAATAGTTCCAAAGAAAATTTGAAGGAAGGCAACCCTCAAGTCAATGTGGTTGACCAGATGAAGAAGCTGCACATGAACATCTCCTTATGGGATTTGATGTCAATATTGGGGCAAAAGGACATGTTACAAAAGGAATTGCAGGAGCTAAATGAACAAGCTGTCCCAGCAAATGCTGATAATGTCTTGATGATGAACAGATAGCCTTCCACCTCAGGTCAAGCCCAGAAAGAAGAAAAGGTTCCTCCTTTTTATGTGTCCTTGGTCATAAGATATTTATTGGTGCATAATTGCATCATTGACAGTGGAGTGAGCACCTCAGTGATGCCCAAATGTATAGCTGACAAGCTAGGCTTGAAATATGAAGAAATGACCAAGGGAGTCCTGCAACTGGATGGAACCCCAGCAAAGACAGTTGGGGTGGTAAGAGGTCTGAGCTTGATACTGCATGCTTACCTGACCTTCTTAGTTCCTCATGATGTGGTAGTGGCGGATGTCCCTCCTTACTTTGACATATGCTTATCTAGGGATTTTACATCCAAGATAGGTGGCTACTTAGTAGCAAATTGGTCTTATCTGGTTTTTAGAACCAAGTATGGGACTAAAGTCAAGATTGAATTTGAGCCACTCCATAGAGATCATCTAGAACCTTACTTGCTCAAGGCAGCAAATGTCAGCTATGCCATCATTGACCAAGAAGATTCTCAAGCAGACCAATCTCCATCCTCTACCCTTGAAGGAGTTGCAGACCTACTCTTAGATGAATGGGGAAGCGATAACTTCGAGCATGATCCTTACAAATTCATAGAGGAGGCGAGCCTCAGAATTTATTACATGCATGAAGAAGATACTTTTGTACCAAATTTGATGAAAGCCAGCTAGGAAAATAAAGGTTTGTGGCAGTTATTCTTTGACGATTCAAAAAGTAAGTTGGGAGTTGGTCATGGAGTGGTGTTGGTCTCTCCTTCAAAAGAGAGGTATTTTTCAGCTTTTCAATTCCAATTTTCCTACACATGCAATGTTGTATAATATGAATCCCTCATCCACAGTTTGGAGTGGGTGAGGAAAATAGAAATAAAAGAGCTACAAGTTTTTGGTGACAGCGAGCTGATTGTCAATCAGGTAAGAGCCCAAAATTTGATGAAGAATTCTCTACTAAAGTCCTACAAACATAGGGTGTGGGACTTAGTGGAAAATTTCTTTGTTTTCAATATTTCCTCCATTCTTAGAGAGTGGAACAAACAAGCAAATAGGCTGCCAGCAATTGGTGCCCAATTCGATATCCCTCAGGAGAAAGGCCGAGACCACAGCTCATGTCACTTGAAGGTAGTGATCTGGCCCTCTGTCCCTGACAACGTCACCAACTAGCATGTTTTCAACAGTGATCAGCAAATAGCACTCTTCTTATAAGAAGAAGCTGAGTTTGCTACAAAAAACTAGGTTAAGCTGCAACAGCAATATGGCAGCCAAATTGTTTAGCTGAAGAACAATAAGCTCCCCAAAGGTTTGGTCACTCTAGAGAGTATCTTTAATGGAGATGACCAATTGAGAAGTGACAAGGCATGCATTGTGACAAAGGATGAGCACCATGAGAAGGTGGAAATATTTAAAGATAAGCTGCTTGCACTTGGGAAAGTGTGCACAAACCATGAAAGGCAGGCCTTCATCTTGTTGTGCCAAGAATTTGCTAATATCTTCGCTTGGGAGTATAACGATTTGAAGGGTTTTGACCCAAGTCTGGCCCAACATACCATTGAGCTAGAAGAAGGTGCCAAACCAATCAATCAAAAGTAGAGACCTGTCAACCCAATGATTGAGCCTCTCATGCGCAAGGAGCTCACCAAGTTGATTGATTCTAGGATAATATTTCCAATCAAACACTCTTCTTGGCTGGCCAATCTTGTTCCTATCCAAAAAAAGAATGGGGAGATCAGACTATGTGTCAATTTTAGAGATCTCAATAGAGTCTCTTTGAAAGACCATTATCCTATCCCAAGCATGGATTAGATCCTTTAAATGGTGATAGGTAGCAAACATTTCTCCCTCCTGGATGGGTATTCAGGATACAACCAAATTTTGGTGCAAGACTGTGACCAGCACAAGATAGCCTTCGCAACCAAGTGGGCAATGTTTGCCTACATGAAAATGCCTTTTGGACTGTCTAATGCTGGTGCCACCTTCCAATGAGCTATGGATATGGCTTTTTAAGGCCTGATAAATGAGACTGTGCTGGTATATCTTGATGATGTGATAGTTTTTTCCAAGGAAGCGAGCCAACACATGAAACACCTAAGGCAAATCTTTGAGAGGTGTAGAGAGTTTGGTATATCTCTCAATCCTAAGAAATGTGTGTTCATTGTCCACGAGGGAAAGCTCCTTGGTCACATTGTTTCTTCAAAAGGCTTGACTATTAACCCAAAAAGAGTTCACTCCATCCTAGAGCCGTCCTTTCCTAAGCACAAGAAAGGCATGCAAAGCTTCTTCGGCAAGATAAATTTCATATGGAGATTTATCATAAATTTTGTGGAGATGGTTAAGCCATTAACCTCTATGCTGAGGAAGGGTGAGGAGTTCACATGGACAGCACCGAGAAAAGACAATTTTGAAGAAATCAAGCAGGCCATAGCCTGGACTCATACTTTGATCAGCCCTGACTTCACCAAAGATTTCAACCTTTACACCTTCGGCAATGAAGAGGTAATCTCTGCCATGCTTACCCAAGCAAGTGATGATAACCTTGACCAACCAATTGCATTTTTTAGCCAAGGCCTAGAAGGTTTTGAAGTCAAATACACATATGTGGAAAAGCAAGTCTTGGTGGTCATATGGAGTCTGAAGTAATTTAGACACATGCTGTCCAATAGCAAAATCCACCTCATGGTTCCACATCCTAGCATCAAGGATTTCTTGATCAACCGAGACCTAAATGAGAAGAGAGCAGGGTGGATCACTAAGGTGATGGAATATGATGTAGATATCAAGATCACCAAACTGGTAAGAGGGAGAGGCCTGTGTGAACACCTCACTGCACACTTTAAGCAGCAAAAGGAGGACTGACTACTAATTCATGATGCAACTATAGTAGAACTAGCTGTCATGAAGGATTGGACATCAGATGTGAGGCATTTCCTTCTCACTGGTGAGTGCTTGCAGGGCCTTGATAGGACCAAGAGGAGATATTTCAAACTCTAGTGTCTCCCTTATGTCCTGATTGATGGATTGTTGTTCAAAAAGGATTTCTCAAGAGTCCTTTTAAGATGTTTAGACACAGGACAAGCTGATAGGGTGATGTCTAAGTTCCATGATGGGCCAGCCAGTGGTCATTTTACTCATAGGGCTACTGCAACAAGAATAATGAGAGCTAGCTATTTTTGGCCTACCCTTTTCAAGGACACCCATGGCTGGGTACAAAAGTGCCAGAAGTGTGCACTTTTTGATGGGAAGCAATGGTTGGATGCCATGCCTTTACAGCGTATTTAAGTGGAGTAGCCATTCATGCAGTGGGGCATGGACTTCATAGGGATGATTAATCCTCCCTCCAGTGCTGGACACAAGTGGGTCCTGACCGCCATGGATTATTTCACAAGATGGGTAGAGGTTGTTGCTCTAAAGGAAGCTAATGAAAGTGCGGTCCTGGATTTTTATGAGGACCTGGTGACAAGGTTCAGGGTTCCAGCAACCATAATCTTAGATAATGCATTAGTTTTTCTCGAAACCAAAATAAGTGAATGGGTGCTGAGATATGGTATATATCTCAGCACTTCATCCAATTACTACCCACAAGGCAATGGGCTAGCTGAGTCTACAAATAAGAACCTGATCAGGATCATCAAGTGAACCATGGAGGAGAATCAGAAGACTTCGTATGCCAAGTTGAAAACAACCCTGTGGGCAGACAGGGTCACCTCGAAGAGGGCCATTGGCAACTCGCCATACACACTCGTCTATGGAAGGGAAGCTAGGCTCCCCATTTCACTTGAATTGCTAGCCTTGGACCTCACTCTCCAGTTGCAATTAGAAGAAGGAAATAGCATGGAGGTTAGGCTATGCCAGCTGATGGAGCTCCAAGAGATGAGGGACCGGGCTATGGCTTCTATGACCAGTTGCCAATAGCAAACGAAGAGACACTTCAACAAGAAATCTTCAACAAAAGGTTTCTCTGAAGGAGACATTATCTTGAAATGGGATGAGGACCGAGCTAAGTTGAGAAAGCATGCAAAGTTTGATGCCCTATGGAGTGGCCCATACGTAATCACTCAGTGCAAGCAGCATAATGCATTCCAACTCTCCAAGTTGGATGGTGAAGAATTGTATATCCCAGTTAATGGGATACATCTTAAGCATTGCCACTGACCCCCTTTTCAATCATATATATATTCCCTTGTTTTGCTCCTGCTTTCCCTAAGTGTTTTCTGCACATGTTAGTAGTTTTCTTAGCTTTGTGTGTGTTTCATTTCTTTTTTAGGTAAATCTTCATGATTGATTCTAGATTTATTAGAGCTATTGTTGATCTTTAAGTTATGATCTGACTCCATGCCCAATGGATTTGAGGTAACTAGCTTCTAAGCATAGCAGGCATGCTTCCCCTGAAAGTCGCTAATTTGTTGACCATTTTTTGCCCAACCGGCCAAAAATCGGTCCCCTTCTTCCCCTACTATTCTAAGCCAATTCATTTTTTATTTTACACAAGTCCAGGAATTTCTATGGACTCTGTAGGTGAAGTTTCTATGGATTCTGCAAAGGATATTTTTTTATGGACTCTGCAGGTTAGTCTTTTAGCGCATGAATAATCAGTTCAGTGAGTGCTAGGTTTTGAAAGGCTTCTTTGGGCTCTTGTCTAAATAAATTCACAAGTAAGATTGGCACCATTGAACCATTGAACCGTTGAACCAGTTTAATTCCTTGGTTCAACACCTTGGTTCAATCGGCAAGTTCATCGCTTCAGTTCATCGGCCTTGGTTCAATGCCTTAGCTCATGAACAAGTTCATCGCTCAAAGTTCAATGTTTTGGTTCAATGGTGGAGTTCAACACTTTGGTTCAAAGCTCAAGTTTAACGCCTCGGTTCATCACTTGGTTCAATACATTGGTTCAATTCTCTTGGTTCTTTTGCCTTGTTTCATCAGCAAAGTTCAATGCAAAGTTCAACGGCTTTGGTTCACGCTCAGTTCACTCCATCGATTCATTGGCTTTTGGTTTAATCAAAGGGTTCATAGGATGGTTCAAAGCCTTGGTTCATCGTAACAAGTTCAAAGGCTTATTTTAAAGCGACACAGTTCCATCAAATGGCGTGAAGTTTTGAACCATTAAATCGTTGAACCATTTTTTGTTCAAGCGGTTGGTTTAAGTAGTTGGTTCAAGCAGTTGGTTCAAAGGAATGGTTCAAACACTTGGTTCAAGTGGTAGGCTCAAAGTCTTGGTTCAACAAAGGAGTGGCACGTAGTGTTGAACCATTGAACCATTGAACCATTTTTGGTTCAATTGGTCAGTTCAATGGCTTAGTTCAATCAAGTGGTTCAAAGAAGCATCCACAGAGCCGAAGGACAAGTTCCCTTTCGGAAGGCAGTCAGGCGCAAAGGAACCCTTCGAAAGGGTCATTTTCAAGAAACCCAAAAGCAAAAAACAAGGATGAATTCTTTCAGACTTTTGTCTGAAGGAATTCCTTCAAACAAAAAGTTTGAAGAAATTTGGGGAGGCCACAGGAGAGAAAAAAGCTGAGAAAAATCCAAAGAAAAGGACCTAGGGAAAATTTCAAAGAAATCAAAGTAACTAAGATAATTCTTGTAGACTTTTTATCTGTGGGAAAATTGTCTGAAGGAAAAGCCTGCAAAAAAGAAAAGTTGAAGCAGGAAGCCAAAGGAATTTGCCAAGGACAATGATGTCCCCGAAGCTGTCAACTTTAAGAAGATAGACTAGCCATTGGTTTTCAAGCTGTGACAAGCCCGCAAATGTCAAATTTTACAACAAGAAATCCAGAGCACAGAAGGTGCCAAGTGGCAATCGCATAAGGTTTTAAAATGCTTTTCTAAGAGTAGTGAAACATGCCACGTGTCCCCTGCAAGGCTCAACAGAAGCTGACAAGTGTCAAACATCCACAGTCTCTCTCTTGTCCCACAGAGAAAGGTGGTGGGCCCTGACAAACTGCTAAAGAGAGTGAAATTTATCTGATACTACCAGGTGTCCCATCATATACTCAGTGAAAGCCACCATGCATCAGCATCTGCATTTCAAAGTGCCTTATGAGTTTCAAAGCGACGAGTGCACAGACGTCAAACTTTGTAAGAATGAATGACCATTGGCTTTCAAACAAATCATGTGAACCTGAAGGAATTCAAAGACTAAAGTCTGGAGAGCCAAAGAACTAGCAAAGGTAACTCGAGAGACAAAGGAGTAGAAACCAAGAAGGCAACCCAGGTGGCAAAAAGGAGGTGAGTTATATCTACAGTTGAAACAGTGTCTGCCAATTGATTACCAAGAGGAACAAACAGGTGATGAACAGTGCAACTCATCTTTCCCTATTCTACATTAATGAGCAGGCAAGCCACGAAATTCCTTAAAGGAGTAGTCTTTTGTAGACAAATGGCGTGGCCCATAATTTCACCTTGAAACAAGGGGCCGACATAGCATTACCTTAGAGCGGTTTTCCTCTTCCCAATGATCGGAACGCACATGGGTCATTTGTAAAAAGGGTGCCAAAGGCCTCCTTTCTTCCTCTATATATTTTAGACTTATCATTTGAAAAAGGATCTGTCACATTTTTAAGGCGAAGCCTTGGCAAATTTTCACCTAAAATCAATAAATGCATTTTTACCTCTATTCTGGTTAGATATCTTTGTGTGTGTCTGAGTGTTAGTTTTGTGTTTATTCATTGCTTTTTAATGCTTTGATAGGGTTAACACCAATGAAACTAGTGTCTATAATGTGCCATTCCTACGAGTGACAAGGAGAGCTACACCTAGAAGCACAAAGACAGAAGAAGCTACTATACAATGTGTCCTTTCCACAGCACCTATGGTGAGTCCCTATTTTTTTTGTGTCCCATTGAAGCCTCCCTGTTAGTTTCCTACAGCTTGGTCCTTTTGCCAGTTTAAAGTGTACGTATGTGTTTGTATGGTTTCAAGTGTGAGTGTGATTAGGTCAAATCATTTGGTGCATCACCTCTTTTAGAGTAGTTTTATTTTCCTGCAATCCTTCTCCCTTTTCACCCCCCCATTATATATCTATATACATGTATTAGCACTTATTGGAACAACTCAGATGCATCAAAGGGAGCTAGCCCTTACCTAGAGACTCTCCCCTCCAGCTTCACCAGTCCCACAGGTGAGAGGGGAGTTTTCATTTTGATGTGTGGAAGGCAGGAGCTCGGCCTCCTGTCTCAGGTGCAATCCACTGCGTCAACACTTTTCCTATGGGAGGAGTTGACATTATTTTGTGAGTGTAGTGGAGTGTAGTGACTTACCACTTTGGGCACTATTGAGATGAATTTCTAAGAACTATCATGAGGTTCTATTCAAAATGTAGGACCTTTAAACAATATGGATTATGGGACAAATATCCACAACTAGTTAGTTCCCATGAAATGATGATGATTCTTAGAAAAAGTGTTGAGGGATTTGTGGCATGCTTATTTTTCATAGAGGTTCAACCAACCAAATATTCTACACATGCTATTTATAATGGGTGATGGGTGACCAATATGTTATTTTTGGTGACATGCCATAAGGACTTCCTCCAAGCCATGATGATCATGCCATTAGGCTCATTTTGACAAGTACACCACCCAACATTATACCCTACATGTATCCATATGCCTAGAAGAGTGAAATTTAAATTATGGTATAGGAGATGTTGGAGGCAAGAATCATTCTACACATTCAAAGCAAATATTCCTCCCATGTGGTCATGGTGTGGAAAAGGGATGACACTTGGAGGATGTTCCTAGACTACAAAGAACTCAAAAAGTACACCATCAAATAAAAGTTTCCTATTCCATTAATTGATGACTTTCTAAATTAATTACATGGTATTGTTTATTTTATCAAGCAAGACCTTCACTTTAGGTATCATCAAATTCAAATCTATGATGAGGACATACCTAAAATCATTTACAAAACTCATGATGGCCATTATGAATATATGGTTAGGACTTTTGGCCTCACAAATTGACCATATACATTTTAGATTTTGATTAATACTATTTTTAGGCCATTTTTTAGAAAATTTGTATTGGTGTTTTTTGATGATATCCTCATCTATATTAAAAATTGGGAAGACCATTTGAAACATGTGAAACATGTACTTTCAATTTTGGAACAACATCAAATTTATTCCAAACCTTTCGAATGTGATTTTGGTGTCCAAGAGGTGGATTAATTGGGTCATATTTTTTCACATAAATGAGTGAAATTTGATCATAAAAAAATCCAAGCAATGATGAAGTGGTGGGTTCCCAAGACCCTTAAGAACTTCTGAGGATTTCTGGGACTAACTAGTTACTATTACATGTTTATCAAAAATTATGGTAGCATTGTAGTCCCACTCACCTCTTTTTTTAAGAATGACTCCTTTTAGTGTATTGATTCATCTACCAAGGCATTTGAATATGGCTATCTGCACAACTCTAGTTTTGGCTACTCCTAGTTTTTTAAAAACTTTTATGGTGGAGTGTGATGCATCGATATATGGCATGGGGGTTGTACTAATGTAACAAGGCATACCACTAGAATTTTAAATTGAGTAACTAAAGGGGGAAAATAGGCTCAAACCAATCTATGAGAAAGAGATGATGGATATTTTGCATTCAATCAAGCAATGAAGACCTTATCTAATGGGATGTTGCTTTCAGGTAAAGAATAATCATTATAGCCTCGAATATTTTTTGAAATAATTATTTTAATCTAAAGAGCAACAGAAATGGGCGACTAAAATGTTATTTTATGATTTTTTGCATTTTTTATAATAAAGGAAAAGAGAATATGGTGGCAAATTCCCTCTCCAACTAGGATGAATCAATTGAGGCAATGTTATGCACCATGACCAAGGGGCAAACAAATTGGCTAGAGGAAGCAAGATCAAAATGGGAGAATGATAGTGTTATCAAGGATTTGATTTATAATATTCATCAAGGTTATGACAAATCTAAAATATTTACATGGAAGGGGAACACATTATAGTATAAATATAGATTATACCTTTATAAGCATTCTCTCATCAAACATAAAATTCATAAGGAACTTCATGCTTCTCCACTCAGAGGTCACTCTAGATATCTAAAAACATATCATAAAATCAAGCAATGTTTATTTTGGAAGGACTCAAGGGGGATGTCCAAAAATATGTGGTATAATGCATGATATGTCAACATAACAAAGGGGAAACCATTAAGACAACATGTCTTTTACAGCCTTTATCCATCCCCAACCATCATTGGGAGGAGGTTTCCATGGATTTCACTATTGGGTTACCATGGTCTGAGGGTCAAAAATGTTATCATGGTAATTTTGGATTGACTCACCAAGTATACTCATTTGTTTTCCCTATCACAACCTTTTATTGTCATTACAGCAGTTTCTATTTTTTTTCAATACCATCCAAAAATTGCATGGTACTCCAAGGATCATTGTAAGTGATCGAGATCCAATATTTACTAATAATTTTTGGATTGAAATATTTGCATATATGGGTACCAAGTTAGCTCATAGTTCATCATATAATCCTCAATCTGATGGACAAACAGAGGTAGTCAACAAATGTCTATAAGGGTATCTTCATTGTTTTGTTTCTAATAAATAGGAAAAATGGGTTGATTAACTACCATTATCGAATGGTGGTATAATATTTAGGTTCATAGTTCATCCAAAATATCTCTCTTTATGTCCTTGTATGGATATCACCCCTTATCTATCACTTCCACCTTGAATTTCCATCCCAAGATTCTATTTGTTAAGGAACACATTCACCATAAACAAGAGGTCCTCTCTAATTTGTGAAAAAAATTAGCCATGGATCATAATTGCATGAAATAGTAAGTGGATCAACACTATAGTGATTAACGTTTTCACATAGGTGATTAGGTATTTATGTGATTACACCCATATAATCAAATGTCTTTGAAGCAACAAAAAAGGATAACTGTCAAGTTGTCCTCTATGTATTATGGCCCTTATTAGATCTTGAACAAAAATGGTAGTGTGGCCTACAAGCTATAATTCACCTATTCCACTTGCATACATCCAATATTCCATATATCTTGCCTAAATAAGGTAGTTAGACACATATTTTCTACTCATACTAAGTTACCTGAATTGGATGAGAAAGGTTAGATTCTTCTAGAACCTAAATCGATTCTTGAAATGTGCACTAAGAAACTACAGACTAGATCAATTCGAAAATATTTGATCAGATGGAATAATCTACATTGTGAAGAGGCAACATGGGAGGATGAATATTTCCTACAACAAGACTCAAGGTTGAGTCAACATTGAAGACAATGTTGTTTTGAAGGAGAGCAGCATGTGATGCCATTATCCTATGGCATGTCTAAGTATATGTGTGACCAACTTGTGGCATACATACCTCTTTTATATTCTTATCACATTTCTCTATGTTATTATTAGTTTGGGCTATATAATAACCATGGCTAAGTAGACTCTATATAATAGGTAGTAATTAGTATTAGAGGATCATATTATGAATTTTTTACTTATTGCATTGTTGTGGAGGTTGCCCCTCGAAGTGGCTCAGTCATAATATTCAAGTATTCTACTCTTTCATAAAAAAAATTTGTGGATCTACTTATTTTTTTCTTAATTATATGATATATTATTCTATTTTTTTCAGTCATTTAAGTAATTTCATTAAATATTTACCCTTCCCTATGTATATAATACTCCAAGGATGGAAATCAAGCCATATGTAGTTCTCCACCTAGTTTGATTATGAAATTATGCTCCTTTGCTATATGAATGTAGCAAATGATCTAGATTTGATACTTGATAATGCTTTCCTTCATGTAGATTTAGTATACTTCAAACTTTCCATATGACTACTCTTAATGATTGATTCATAATTTGGGAGGAATATGGTATATTTGAATGATTTGAAATGTTTTATAGATGTGTACCAGATAAATTCCAACCCCCTTATTAAGTGAGACCTTGATTTGTATATATATGAGTCTAATCAAGTAATTCATCATATAAATGACATGCTAGGAAGATGGCCTGACACTAATGAAATATTTGATTTTATAAAGTATCCATTATTAGGAGAGGATTTAGGGCCATGTTAGTATCAACTTGCATTATAGACCCATACTAATGTTGCATAGGAGGATTGATCTAAAGGTTCAAAAATATTTATGCAAGATACTAAGTTTTAAATAGATACTGAGGTTCCCATAGGTTTGTAATAGCAGAAGGAAAAGATCATATTGATAAGGTAGCATGTAGGTGTGAGAGAATGGAGAGTTAGGACCTTTTTTTTTTCATAAGTCATGCATGGTAAATACATGTTAAGGTTTTCCTTGTCAAGTAATCAATACCAATTTTTTATTATTTATAGATATGACACTAAATTAACTATATTTTTACATCATTTTTAGTGTATACACTTAAATTTGTTTACTTCCCTCTATCAATAATTTTATCTATTAATCTAATTATGTCTATTTTATTCCTACTAACCCCTTCCTAGTCATATTCCCACTAAATCCATATTCACCTACTAACCTTACCTCATTTCATAAATTGATTAATTATTCTAATCAATACTAGGCTCTCCTACATCCCTAGTCCCTAATCACCTAATAATCATGATTAAACATCCATAAAGACTCTAGAGGCTTCTACCTCTAGAACATTCCCTCCTCTACAATCATCCAATAAATTTTTAATTCCATGCATAAATCTCCACCATTGATATTCCTACACCTAACTTTGATTTTTTTCCATTGATCTTCCCTTCTCCCACTCTATATATAACCAACCCATCCTCCATGCAAAGGCCAATAACAAAATCAATCACAAATCTCATGAATCTCTATAGTCCAATAAATCTATGAATCCATTCTATCTAAATATTTTGATCAAACTAATATCATGTTGAAATTCTGAGTCTATTTGTAATCAATCCAATATCTATAATCTTTATTCTTTCTTGAATATTGATTAGGAACATTTGGATTTAGATTATAAGGTTGTCTTAAATGTTCATTTTATTGCTTTTTTATCTGATGGTTTTCAATTTTGAAGTAGATTGGTAATTTGAGTTGATTTTAATATATAAATTGCATAATCTAAATCCATTGCTCAAATTTATCATCTCACACTTGGTATCATTCATTTTGGAGGGTTGGGCCCATATTTTAGCTTATTGATAACAAGGTTGAACTTCAATGTCCTTGACCATATGTCATAAGTCTTCAAAATGTTGAAAACATTGGACCATAATGGACTCATATAGTGAGGCAAGCAATATTTTATTTATTATGTCTTGCAACTCAATATCACCCATTAGATCTTCCATCCTAGAGAGCATAATCTTGTAATGGAGCACATATTCACTAATGGTTTCATTGGGTCCTTGCTTAAGTTTTTGAAATCCAAGAATACGACATCTTCTCACTTATTTGGATTAGATATTGTGTTAATAATTGATCGACTGAAGGATTAAATACATGAATAGATTGGAATGGGAGGTCATAAAACTAATACAAGATGCAGTCCTTAGGACTCCATAGAAATAACGTAGTCAAAACTTATCATTAGATTCATAGTCTAAGCATGTTGTGTGAAAAGCTCTAAAATGTTAATCTATATCACCCTTAACATCATATAATGTAAGTGTAGCTACTAAAAATAAATATTTATAGCATCTTAGTTTGTACATTTAAACCAATCAGAGCTCTACCCTTTAGTTATAAACCTTCTCACTACCAAAAGTCTCACATTCACCATCTCATTGTACCTATTTTTTTATCATATAGTCCAACCCTTATTATTCAAATGACCCACATCTCTTGTATTGTACATAAAGCTCAAAACATGATATGCATCCCTCACTATCAATTTCAGATCTTCAACTATTTTCTATCCTTCTAGACACTATCATCCATAGAGGGACACTAGTGTTGATGCTAGTATCCATATCCTTATATAGTGTCTAGTCCTCAAAAGTCATCCAAATTAAAAAGTATTCAAAACCTATGGGTCAGCCTATTTTTATTGTTGAACCCTATTATGAGATATTTCAAAAGGTGTGGTAAAAATATAAGTTTAATCCTTCTCATTAATCATCAAGCAAATACAAAGTAACCACATATTTAAGATCATTAAATAAATTTCAAAACTAAGTTATACTACACTATTTCTCCCTATTTTTGTATCAGTCATAAGATAAATAATACAAAATGTTTGAAGCATCCAAAGAAAATCCCATGATTAGTATTTGTCAAGTTACAAGTTATATCATTGAATTCATCTATATATATCATACTAAACCATTATTCACATGCACTCCCACACATAGGGGAGAGCTACATAAGTTTGATACCCTCCTTAGAGTGTTGGCTATGTAGGTAGCACTCATTGATAGAGGGGTATTTGAGGTCAGGTCAACATTGTGAACACATTAACCCATATTTGGAAACCACATCCCAAGGGTGAAGAGCTAGGGTTTTATCCATAAGAAAACCTATGTTCTATATTTAAATACATCAACATAAAGGTGATAAAAAATCAAGATCAAAAAATTTAGTCGCATTCTAATCTAGCCCATATTCTCTACTAAATAATAGTGTTGTAGAATATATAGTAATATTGACGATAGTGTCTCAAGGTCTATGGTAGTGTTTTCAACTCTATAAACATCATTTCCAAAATCTGATGACTGTCTCAAAATCATGTTCCTGTACACTTCTATCTATGTACAAACCAGATCCTCCTGCACATTAAAAATCTATCTAAGTATCATTTATCCTTAACATTAGAATAAAAATGTCTTTCAAATTTGGTACTTTCTATTTTTATTACATCTCAATATTTTAATTTAGAATTTTTATTTATATGATTTTGTGATTAATTAGCCTACTTTAGAATAGTTTTATCCATCCTTATGTACAGGCTATTTTACCATCTTAACCCTTCACATCACATAACCAAATAAAAGGCTTAAACATTTGGTGAACCTAACCGCTGCCTTTTCATGTAGCTCTTAGCTTGATCTAGGTTTTTCACTTTTCTAGGGTTTTTAATTTCAGTAATTTTTAGATCTAAGTTTTTCAATTTCCTTTGGAAATTGTATTTGCATTTATCAAATATATAAATTTTTAACAAAGATCATTTCAAAATGCAAGATAAAGAATCCTTAGTACACCTTTTAAATACAAATAAATGATTGATTAATTCATTCTTCCATGTCACCCAAGAAGAAATTAATAACCATGTTAAGGCTATTGCATCCACATCCAATAATGTGAACCCTTAGATGGAACAACTCTTTCCACATCCTCCATGGTAAAAATAAATACTTCAACTCATTTACCAATTTTAATGCCTACATCAACACAAGTGGTGTATTCATCCCCATTGGTGGATTCTCAAATCTCAAATTATAATCCCAATGGGTCTACTATACAAATTCTTCTCCAAGTTATCAAAACCTTGGAAGCTAAGGTTACCAACATTGAATAATATGCTTTGAAATCAACCCATGTTATTGATTCACAAGATGTATAACATAATCCTCTAGCACCTTAGATATATTTTTGTTTTTTTTCAACCATTGTTTTTGTACCCAAGTTCATATTTTATGATGGCAAGGGTGATCCTAAATAGCATCTCCGATATTTATATGCAACATGCTTTGATTATGCTTTAAATGATAAACTTTTGACCAAATTATTTTAAATGATACTAAGGTATTATGCTTTATTAAGATGGTTCTATGACTTACCTATCTAATCGATGAAATCATTTATACCATATTAGATTATGTTGATAGAATGTGAATTCTCTATAGTTTCACAAACTTGTCAAGAGCACAAAATAAAGTGATAGCAAATATGAAAATACACACCTAGGACCTCATGAGCTTGATAAATATAAAAGACTACAATGAGTAAAGATTCAAACAAACATAATGCAATCCTCATTTTAACTTGTCTTTATTAGAATATATCTCAAATGTAGATTTAGATGGTCTTTATCAATGTTAATTATAGTTAGACACCTCCATTAAAGCTATGGACCATGTTGATTTGATTAAAGAGTAGAATAATTTATGCATAAAGAGACTTGATGATTTGATAGAAAAATGTTGTCTAAATTGAGCATGCTGAATTGTAATGCAAAGAGTTGTATTTATAACAAATTTGTATCAAGGAAGACCCTTCATCTTGAAATCAAGATACATTATTACAAAATATTCATCAAGAAGGCACATGGATCAATGATGTAAGCTCTTCATCTCAATCAAGATGAAGGGTAGAGGATGATCTTTAAAAATATCAAATGAGAATTAATATAAGCCCTTCATCTTGTTTCCAAGATGAAGGGTGAATTTTCTTATCAAAATATCATTGTGAGTGCATTTAAACCCTTCCTCTTGTTTTCAAGATGAATAGAGGAGAGTCATCCCCAAGAAATCACATGGATCAACCATGTGGGCCCTTCATCTTGTTTTCAATATGAAGGATGGAGAATAATCTTGTACATTAATTCATTTATCAATATAATTAGCTCATAAGATAATATTCCATATGATCTCAAGATCCTTTCTTTGCATGAAGATGCCTACTTAGAGGGAAAGAAAATTTTATTAAATGAAAGGAAATTATATTTGTATTTGCAATAGAAATATAATTTAGAAGAATGATTAATTCAATTTCAAAGATAAATGTAATTAATATAATGTGGGGAATTCAATTAGAAAAATGTTTAATTAAATTAATAAAAGATCAATTTAAGTAATATGATGTAGAGAATTTAATTAGAATAGTGATTTAGAGAAGGGGGAATATTAGCATTAATTGATTAGAGAAATGGGAATTATTGAATTGACCACAATAGAGTAATTGAATAGATAATGATAATTAAATAGATAAATTAAACAATAAATAATAATAGAACATGTCTAATACGGTGAATTGCATCACCTAGAGATACCTCGAGGTGAATTCAAACATGTATATTAGATGAACAAATATTTCAAACCAGATTGTGTGAAATTAGGAGAAGTCATTTCATTTTACAATTTGACATGAAAGTGATATAATTAGAGTGTCTACATTTACCTCTATTTGAGAGGGTGATGTGAGACACTAAGTGAAGTAAAATCTTCTCAAATAATGAGAAGCTAAAAAAGGTAAATGAAAAATTAGATGACTAAATAATGGATGTTCTAATATCATCATTCCCAATTGACAGGTGCGGGAGATTAAATGAAAAGATAAGGATATGAATTGAATGAAATTAGTTAGGGATGATGCCCCCTCAAGAGGGCATGCGGGGATGAAGGACGTAGATGGGCTCTTGAAAAAGAGAGAAAAATTCTAGAATAGAAGTGAAAAGCAACCCATACACAAGATCACATTGCTTGAGTTAATCCTTGTATGCTTTGATTTCTAATAATGATGAACTAATTTTTCCCAATCAGGGTAGAATTTATTTGATTGAAATGAAAGAATGATCATGGTGTTTATTATTTTTTATTATTGGATCAGATAACTAGAGATGTATATGGTTGATGACATTAACAAGGTAACCATTTTGAAGATTGATTTTATATTTCATATGACAGTATGCATCATAATATAGGAAAGATTATGATAACATTCACTTGTCAAAATGTGTAACAAGTTGAAATTAAAATGCAAATGTATGTAAATTAAAATAGGATATGGAAATTCCATCTTTAAATGTACAACATAAAGCACTTAAATCAATTTTAATTCAAATACAATTATTCAAAAATCAAAATTATGGTATGAATAATCAAAACTTAAGTGGAAAACATAATATACTAAAATAAGGCACCTGAGTAACAAAAAACCATATAAAAAAGTAAACAAAAAATCAGTGAAATTGAGATTAAATACATTCGCTCACATCTAAACATCTTGATTAAGAAACCAAGATTCATGTAGGAAGTAAAATGTAACAAGCTAAGGCACCCAAGAATGAATAAACATTCCATTCATAAACACACAAATGAAAGCAAGTAAACATTTCATGCAGAAAATCAGTGTGTGTGATAATAAGGTATTACTCTTTGATACCAAGGGTATGACAAAATAATTGCGATCTAAGGGGGAATAGAAAAATAGGAAGGAAGTGGTTGAGTTGACTCCAAATGCCCCAAAAAAATGGACACTACCTACATGGTCCCATGGACATTGGATCCAACATGGACTTAGGATTTTAGGAAAATTGATGATAAGTAAAGAGAAATGATTATATAGAAGACATAGGAATAGGGAATTGTAAAATAGTGAGAGTGTACAAGGAATAGGCTTGCTAAAATAATAAGAGATATGCTCACAAACTTTTGAGAGCATGGGACAAGGGATGACTGAGTTGATCTCAAAAAATAGAGTGTTTCCTACATAGTCCAATTGGGACCTCCAACCATTGTAGTTCTACTTAAAATTGAACACAAAAAAAGATAAGTATGATCAGGGACAAGAACATGAATCAATTTGAGATAAAATGGTAAATATCTCAAAATAGAAAGAGCGTGAAATTAACTTTAAAAATAGAAATAACTTTGAATTGGAATGGTTAGGAATATTTGTAACAATATACCCATAAAAGATCAATAGCATAAAACATAACCTATTCTAACACTGGGATGAGAAGTAATAGCAAATGGCAGGATTGGAATGATCAAATTAGATAATAATAGATGGTCAGTGGATAATGAATCTCCAAGTGTTATGTCACATGGAAACCAAATGTCTAGTCATCAAAGTGTCACTAAGAGGATATGCAAAGATATTTTCCAAAACATGGCTTAGAACAACTTCCAATTCATTATTAATATCAAGATAAGAAGGAAGTGGACCAGACTAGGATGAATAGACAGATGGTTTAGGACAAGTTAATATGACAGGAATGGAATGGATTTCAATGTAGATAAGGATGTCTCCCAAGTGTCAAGATGCTTGAAGATAATAAATTATTAACACATGACACCATAAAATCTAGTTTCCGGCATGGTACTTGTCCAAGGTGCCAAAAGCATTATTTTCACCATTGGATAATTTATCTTTCTCTTTTGACTTGATTTTTATTTAATTTTTAATTTTTTGCATCTCAACTTAATGAAGGATGATGAGATGTGTAATGTTGAATGTTTGATCTCTAATCCATACTAATTTTGAATAGCTTCTTTGTTAGAATTTTGTTGTTGATGTAGGTTGTATTGATGTTGTTGTGATATTTGATGGTTGTTGATTCTACTTCCTCCAAACATATAAACAAGGTATATTTATAGTCTCTTTGAAAAAGAGTGTTTCCATGGAGTGTACAGATGGATAGGCATTGAACAAATGATCTAATTGGATAATGTAATATAGGTCTTAAATGAATATTATAATCACAATGAAATGTATAATAGTTAAGGAATGAATGAAAATTGGAACTTTCAATTACACACAATTTTGTTGATTTTGGATTCAACTTGATTTTAGTTGTGGTGGAGCTGATATTGACTTCAATAATGTCTTCAACAATGATGTGGTAAGAAAACACTATTCATGAGACACTATTCACTACTGAGGTGTTAGACACTAATCATCTTGATGAGGTGTCCACAATAATATTTATGATAGATAGGTGGCATGAGGCACCACATTCCACTAAAAAACATGTGGAGGACTTGTCCTTGACTTCCATCATCTATGTAGGTATAATTCCTAAGTGGGTAACACCTTTTGATTTGCATATGCAAGTGTAGGACATCATTTGCTTTGCACATGCAAGGAGGGACCTTGTATAAATACATGCACATGGAGGAGACCAAGAACACTATTCTAGATGCCTTGCACATGCTTTTGGAGCCCAAACAAACTGGATCACATGGAAGACTTCATCATTGGCACATGGTGGAGACAAATTCTACTATTGATGAATGACTCCTCCTATGTGAAAGTTGGCACATTTTCTTGGGGAATACTCTTAGTCTTTTATCTTTACCTTCATCCAAATGGAGAATGGCACCATTTTTGGACCTCCTTTGTCTCCCTCTCATTATATCCTTGTATTTATATAAATAAATGTATTCCTTTTATTTGTTATGAGGCTAAAAGTAGAAGAGTGGTGAGCTTGGATTAAGCTTTGCAGAGCCTCCTTGGCATGGATTGAATCCAAGTATTTTTTAATGTGAGAGAAGATTGTTGAAGATTTGTATGTGAGGATGAATTAATGAGAAATTGTGTGAGATTTTATTGATTAAGAATTGTGTGATATGATTTGTGAGAGTTGAGTTTATTAAAATGTTTATCTAATTTATGAGAGAGTCAGAGGTATATGCATTGTTTAATCCATCATGTGTTTGGAGGCCACATCATGTGGTATCAGAGAAAGTTATGATTCATGTGGAGAGTTTGATGTAGTCATGAGAGAAACCTTGCAATAATAGAGAGAGTATTGTGTTTTTTATTTTGCAAGTATGAATATGGAAAAGAAGAGTGGAGGAATGCCTATGTTATTTGGACAAGAGGATTATGAAGGGTTCATGTAATGGATAGCTGAGGCAGAGATGCATTTTGAATAAATGCATGTTGAAGATCCAATAAGGGTGAATATTGAAAGCTAGAGGATGAGTGGAGTTCCATCCATGTGTTGGAAGGATTATCAAGTGTGGAGACAAAGAAGGGGAAATAATAAGGTGTGTTAATGGGAACATATGGTTTCCAAGTTGATGGGTGAATTTGTGCACCAAAAAATGTAAAGAGAGTGGATGAAAAAGATTCAAGTATTGAGAGAAGACAAGAAGCTTGAGAAAGAAGGGAAGCTAATTTTTATGGAATCTTATAAAGTAAACCCATTGTTTAAGAATGGGCAAGAGTTGATAGAATTGAATATGGATGAAGATTACATCCATGTAGTTTGGCATGTGAGTGAATAAAATTGCATCCATGTGGATTTGTAAGGAGAGGAATATTGCAGCCATGAGGAGTTGTAGAGAGAATAAGAAGAAGAATAAATGAATTTTGGAGAAGTCTTTGAGGAGAAAAAACTAATGCACACAAAGAGAGTTGTAAGTTTCCTTGGGAGAAAATTTAGATGTGCATGTTGTGAAAGATAATACACACAAAGAGAGTTTGATGGATGAGGAGATTATAGATGATGCATCTATGAGAGAGGAGCTACAAGTGATGGTGATTTATGATGTTGTGGAAGATCCAAAAGGAGGTTGGATAGTGTGTGAAGAAATCCAGGTGGGCTTTAGGTGGAGGTGGATGGATAGTGGTGGGATTGAAATCACATGGGATGATGAGATACATGGTAGAACATCTTGGTAGAGGAGGCCAATTTGTATTGGGTTCAGTCCCACTTGTGAATCCATTGGGATATGGATAAGCTTTTGGTGGAGGATAGTTTTAGAAAGGCCAATATGTAGAAACTAGAAGTGGAGAAGGAAAAACAATATTCTCTAGAAGTACTTGGTGTGTTGGAATGGGATGTCATGGTCATCAAACTTCATGAACAAAAGAGTGATTCATCCACTTACCCCATCTATGTGATCATGAGATCACATTAAAATACCTCAGGTGTCTAATACAAGAACATCCAAGGGTTCAAGCAATCTTGCATCACCCAAAAAAAGAGTGGTGTGTTTTTTCTTTTTTTTTCAAAATAAATGGGAATGATACAATCAAGAAAAATCATAAGAACTAAGTTGTTTTCAACTAGAGGACAATGATGTGGTGGAAAAACATTATTCATGATATCACTATTCATAAGTACTATTCATGAGACATTATTCAATGCTGAGGTAGGAGACATTATTCATCCTGATGAAGTGTCCACAACACTATTTATGATGAATATGTGGATGGGGAACTACATTCCATTAAAACATATGTGGATGACGTGTCCTTAACTTTCATCATCCATGTGGATCAAAATTATAAATGGAAAACACTTTTGTCTTTGCACATTCAAGTGTAAGACATCATTTGCTTTGCACATGCAAGGAGAGACCCTGTCTAAAGGCATGCATATGGAAGAGACCAAGAACACTATTCCAAATGCCTTTGACATTATTTTGGATCCCAGATAAAGTGGATCAAATGGAATACTTCATCATTGGAACATGGTGGAGACAAATTCTAATATTGATTAATAGCTCCTCCCATGTGAAGCTTGACACATTATCTTGGGGAATAATCTTAGTCTTTTGTCTTTACCTTCATCCAAGTGCATAATGGCACCATTTGTGGGCCTCCTTTGTTTTCATCTCATTATATCATTGTATTTATATAAATAAATGCATTCCTTTGCTTTATAATGAGGCTAGAAGTAGAAGAGTGGTGAGCTTAGAAGAAGCTCTGCAGGGCCTCCTTGCCCTAATTTGAAGCCAAGTATTTTATAATGTGAGAGAAGCTTGTTAAAAATTTGTGTATAAGGATGAATTAATGAGAAATTGTGTGAGAGTTTATTGATTAATAATTGTGTGATATGATTTGTGAGAGTTGATTTTATTGAAATATTTATGTGATTTTTGAGAGAGTAAGAGGTATATGGATTGATGAATCCATCATGTGGTTGGAGGCCACATCAATCAAGCAATGAGGAACTAATTGGCTTAGCTATTGGTGCCTCAAAGAGGTTTTCACCAACAAAGTCTTCTTGATTATTTTGATTTATATTTCCCAATATCATCTTGAATAGGTTTCACTAAAGGATGTTGATAAATCATTTTGGTTGTCACTCAGTGCCTTAAGCAAGGTTTCACTAAAGGATTCTAATTTTGTATCATGTTTATCATCTAGCACCTCAAACAATGTTTCACTAGAAGATGTTGAGTTTCGAATTTAATTTTTCCCTAACACCTCAAACAAGGTTTCACTAGGAGATTATTATTCTAAGTGAATGTTATCTTGGATCCCCAAAGATTCTACCACTGAAATGTTGCCAAGAAATAAGTTCAACAACGTGTGATTCTATTGGTCCTAATCAATGTTTGTGGGAGGTGAAACATCAATATAATGGATATGATGGTAAACGTTAAAGGTGTGTATAATTTCAATGTAAGGGGAAAAGGTAACACATTCCTCATAGAGGCTACTAAGAGAACTTGTATCAATGTCGAAGGAATCATCCTTGAAAACCAAGGAAGGATCATAATTATATTCAATCTAATCTAAAATAAGTGTGTAGCCAATGTAAGAACATGTATTAAGATATATTGATTCTAAACTTGATTTGGACTCAAGTGGATCTAATAGAAGTGTATATCCAATGTCATAAAATCCACTAATGTATTCTTATTCTAAAGCTAATGCTGACTCAAGAGGATCTAAACCTAATGTTGAGACTGATGTTTATTCTGCTTTTGATGCTAAATATGATAGTCGTTATAAAATGGAACCCAATTCTGATATTGGTTCTAAAATAGAAATTGATTATGATGTAGATGTAGATGTTGATCATGATTGTGGTTTGGCCTATTATTATAAATCTAACTCAAAATCTAATGATGATTTTAAATTTGATTGCAATGTTAACTCTAAATCTAGTTTTGATTAAAAAAAGGTTATCTTACTTAAGATTTATCCACAAAGAGGGCCTCTTGACTTGTATTGTCTATAAGTACATTTTTCACCATGCACTTGGAAATGAAGGCTTTGGGATGAAGATTTTTTTGTAAATGAGGGACTTTAGAGCATGGGAGAAAAAAAACTATGGATCAATAATGGGTTCTTTGAAGATGGGCTCATCAAAGAACGGTTCATCAAATATAGGTGAACATCCATAGAGAGGCTCTTCAAATCAAGGCTCATCAAAGATAGGAGGATGGTCAAAAGGTGACTCGTCAAATATGGGTGAGTCAATGAGAATGTTGGAAATGGGTGATTCATCTTGATCTTGACTTGAAAGTGAAAAAGTATGATTGTGATTTGGAAAATGATCTTAGCTTATCCCTAGTGAATGATTCTCATACATGGGGTGTACTTGGATCCTTATTGGAAAGGGGATATAAGGCTAGATTAATCTGAGTTGAAAGTTGAGATAAGCTTTGTCTAATCTAAAATAATGAGTCTAATGTAACTTGGCTTAGAAATGGGCCAAGAATTAAAGCTTGATGGGATTGTTGTGACTCAATAATGACATATCCTTGGCCAATCAAAATTTGGACATATTTATTGAATCTACCACATCAATTAAGTGAATGGCCTTGAATCCTATGATACTCACAATATTCTTCCTTTTGGTACCACTTAGGTTTGGGCTCATTTTCACCAAAATGCTTAGTATTTGGATACAAAAGTATGTTTATTATGACCAATTGGTAAAATATGTATTCTAAGGATTCATTAAATGGATTTGGATTTTGACTTGAATGTTTTAATTTAGAATTCAAATGAGTGTGGGATAAATGTATCAAAATGGGTCCTCTTTTTCGAGCATGACTAGGATCAAGTAGGTAATCTTTATCAAAATTTGCAATGGATGCCAATGAATGAATTGAAAAAGTGATAAAATATTGATTGAAGGTTGCTCCCCAGCAAGGATGAAAATAATTAGAAAGATTGGATTAGAATTGGATTCAAACGAGAGAAAGGATGGATGTCATGACTTCATCCTTCCCAACTGACAAGTATGAGAGATTGAATGGAAAGATAAGGAGATGAAATGAAATAGATCTTGAAACATTACTCAAAAAAGAGAAAAGAATTTAAGTGACCTTAGAATAGTTTGATTGACTTCACAACAACTTAACTGTGAATAGTTGATTTTGAATAGAGTTGACAAGATTAGACTTGAACTTGGATTAGACATAAACAAAAAATAAGAATATGAATTGGAAATGAACAAAGAAATATTTTAGACTTGAATAAAGTTGACTTGAACATAAGGGAATAAAATGAAATCTCAAATAGAAATGACCTTAGAATG
Organism: Torreya grandis; assembly: GCA_037957365.1. Taxonomy (NCBI): domain Eukaryota; kingdom Viridiplantae; phylum Streptophyta; class Pinopsida; order Cupressales; family Taxaceae; genus Torreya; species Torreya grandis. The sequence continues at coordinate 159,286 of JARHVA010000967.1, forward strand.
CAAACTTAGGAACAAGACAAGAATGGTTTCAAACTCACACAAAAAGAGTAAAAGTACAATCTCAAATAAGATAAGTTGTGGTTTGAGACATACGTTGAACATAAGTAGTAGAAATACCAATTTAGACTTGGAATGTGGATAGAGTAATGGTACACTTTCACACAAAGGAGGTATGAAGTTTATAATTTTGAAAAATATGGGATGTAGAAGGGAATAGATTTGACCAAGACACAGACAAAGTAATGGTACAATGTCACACAAGACAAGTGTATGAAATGTATGTGTTTTAGATAAGGTAGAATGGAATAATTTTGAAAAAATACATAGACAAAGTAATGCATCTTAGTGCACATATAATATGAAATTGTTTGACCAAAAAATGACTCAAGTAATCTTGCCTTACACTAGAAACTAACACATGTTTAGGGGAAATCATTGATCCTTTCGATATACTTACTTTTGAGAGGATAAAGTTTAAGAACATTTAAAATTAATTAATTATTTTAGGTTATTGGTAGAGTTTTTACATCTTCCTTCTCTCAAAATTTCATTTTGAAAATTAAATATTTAGGATATGTTAACTTTTACACCCCTGCATCAGTGATAATTCTATGTCAAATAGGCTTCTAGTCTAAATTTTCATTCGGCAAAAATAAATGGTCTCGATATACCTTGCAATATTAGGTGCTTTAGAAATATCCATTAAGTGGATTCAAACCATATAGTTTGTTATGAAATGGTATAGTCCTTTTCATAACCACTCCATCTATCAATTATTCAATATAATGGAATGTCTAGACCGTTGCATGACCTGAGGACCTCTTTGGTTGGTCAGCCTAACCGTTCAACCACTATCCCAATGAATAGTATGTTCAATTTGTATACCCCATAATATAAGTGGGCTTAGTATGATGTTGGAAGTTAAAAACCTAGGTCAACATAATACTAAAGAACTTAAGAGGAGGTCATGAAGTCTTGCCCACAAGATAAAAAGAAAAAATAAGGTATTATCGTTCTAATTTACGCAACTCCCACTAAAGGTGAGTGAAGAGCATAATAAGCAAATATTCAGAATTTAAAACAAATAGAATGTTTACATTTATGATTCACCCAAATGGGAGATCATGTGTAAAAAATATCCCCATAACACACTCAAGAAGCAACAAGGAATGCTTATATGAAATGAAAAAATTTAAACAAATAAGCAAGTGTTCTTTTTTAACCCAAAATGAAATGTGACTTGATTTTTAAGCACTCAAAATAAAATGTGAATTTATTTTTAATCACACAACATTAAATTTAAAGAGAAAATATGATTGTTTGAATAAATCATCCTACCCTTTTGTAACCTTCAAGAAAACAAAGTTAACAGTTTTGTTTGGTGGGTCTTTGACAAGCAAAAATTTGTGAACAAAATGTCAAAAGTAGCATTTTGTATTTTGATGATAACTTATAAAATATAAATTGGTTTTAAACTAAATTTTAATATATATATTTTAATACAAATCCTCACACCCATGAAAAACTTTGGATTAAAATAGAGAACATATAAAAATTTATTATCATTTTACTGGTCATTTTTAGCCAAAAAATAAAATCTGAAATAAAATGTGGTAGTTATTAATTTGACCATAACTCTTAAAATATATATTAGTTTTCAATGAAATTTTGCGAGATTTTTTGTATGATAAATACTTACATGAAATAATTTAGATAAAAATAGATCTAAATTTATGAACAATTTACCATACATTTTAACTAGAGAATAAAATCAGAAATAAAATATAACAGTTAGTAATTTGACAATAACTCTTAAAATATATATCAAGTTTCAACAAAAATTTGAGAGGTTTTTTATAACACAAGTCCTCACACCCATAAGAAATTAAGATTTAAAAAAATAATATCTCAAAAAGTATGAATAATTTATCAGCTATTTTTTAGTAAAAATCAAATTTTCTTCAAAGAAAGATTTCTAAAGAGGCTTAAAAGAAAGGTGTGGGTTTATAGTCCCACCAGGCGTGTCATATGTGTTGAAAGATTAAGAATTATATATTTTTTCTTAAATATTTCAAGAGCATAAATTAAAGTGAGAACAAATATGAAAATACACACTTAGGACCTCATGAGCTCAATAAATAGAAAAGACTACAATGCTTAAAGAGTCAAACAAACATAATGCAAACCTCATTGTAACTTTTATCTATTGAGATGCAACTCGGATGTAGATTTATATAGTCTTTATCAATGTCAATTTTAGTTATAAACCTCCATTAAAACTATGTACCATGTTGATTTGATCAAAGAGTAGAATAATTGATGCACAAAGAGACTTGATAATCTAACAACACTTCAGTGTTTGAAATGAACATGATGAATTGCTATGCAAAGAGATGTATTTATAACAAATTGGGATCAAAGAGAACCCTTTATATTTAAATCAATATTAATGGTTGAAAAGGAGTCCTCACAAGTGTATATGGATCAACACATGGATCAATGATGTGACCCATTCATCTCAATCAAGACGAAGGGTGAAGGATGCTCTTTGCAAATATCAAATGAGAATTAATATAAGCTCTTCATCTTTTTTTCAATATGAAGGGAGGAGAATCACTCCGAAAAAACATATGGATCGACCATGTGAGCCTTTCATCTTATTTTCAAGATGAAAGGTGGAGAATAATCCTATATATTAAATTATTTATCAATTTAATTATCCCACAAAAGACTATTCTATAGGATCTCAAGATATTTTCTTTGCTTGAAGATGCCCACTTGGAGGGCAAAAAAATTAATTAAATGAAATGAAATTATAATTATATTTGCAATAGAAATATAATTTAGAAGAATGATTAATTCAATTAATCAATGTGGGGAATTCAATTAGAAGAATATTTAATTAAATTAATCAAATATCAATTTAATTAATATAATGTATAAAATTTAATTAGAATAATGATTTAGAGAATGGAAAATTTTAGCATGAATTGATCATAGAAAGAGGAAGTATTTAATTAATCAGAATAGAATAATTGAATAGATAATGATAATTGAATAGAGAATGATAATTGAACAAATCTAATACAACAAATTGACTCACTTAAAGATGTCCTGAGGTAAATTCAAACATGTATATTAAATTAACAAATGATTTTGGACCAGATTGTGTGACATTATAGGAAGTCATTTTATTTTATAATTTGACATGAAAGTGATAAAATTGGAGTGTCTACACATATCAACTTCTAACATATTTCTTCATCAACATCATTAAAAATATGTCATATAAAAAAATATTAATATCAAACAAGGAACCAATTATCCTATCAATGAATATGTCTTGAGGTATAAAACAATGTTAGTCAAAATGACAAATCCAATGGTAATAAAGAACTTCAAGACATATTTAATAAAAATTTATTTAACCCATTACATGAGTTTATTGTTTTTAATAAGTTCAAATATTTTGATGACATATGCCATATTGTTTGAGATTAAGAAATAAAACTTATTTCCTTGAACAAGTGTAAATATGTAGAAAACACACTGACTACATATTCTACCAAGTTTTATATCAAATCAAGCTATAAGGTAAAACCTAAAAAATCTATAAAAAAATAAATTGAAATAGTCAATGCAATGTCACAATAACCTAATCATCTCACTCTATACAATTCACCTAAGAGACAATTTACATGATTACATGAGTCTTCAACTTCACTACTTAAGAAATTTATGGATTCTCATCTCATATCTCTCTCTTCTCCTATAAAAGTTGATATGATTCAATCTTTACCAAAAGGATATTATTCTAATGCATATTATGACTATCACCAAGGCCCTGGGCATCCTACAAATATATTTTATACATTAAAACATCGGATCCAAGACCTTGTTGATAACCAACAGATTACCTTTGGTGATCTTCCAAAGGATTCAATTTCATAACCTAGTTGCGATCAAAACTAAAATATATTTAACAATCCATTTTAAGATCATTCTAACAAAGACCTAGAAGTGAAAATGGTATATCATGCACATCCTCCTTTGCCACATTATGGGCACCCATTAGATGGGAATACTGGCATGTATAAATTCATAACACCTCTTATATTTTAGATACCCTCTATTTCCTTTGATGATTGTGAAATTTTAGATGATGACTTAGATCTTCATTCATTATTTATTCAAGCTTACCTTGATCATCAACCTATAAATATCTTTATGATTGATAGTGGCACTAGTGATAATTTATGTACCATGATGTTATTATATATTTGGGATATACACATGTTGATTTATACCCTTCAACTAAAATGGTTAGAGGATTCAATAGGACATCACAACACATTATCGGTGGGATTGACTTGCCTTTATAGGTTGGTCCAGAACGTAGTTACTACCTTTTTAATTATACCATATAGGGAATTTTTGATATGTAATTTGGATGATCTTGGATACATAAACTTTATGTAGTGCATATCACAGTACATGGGTGTATTAAATACATTCATACCATCATGATAGCCATAGTTTCTAGAATTTCCTATGAACATCCACTTGAACAAGATAATTTTATTTCCATACAACTACTTATCACACCCAGTAAAGTTAATCATCTACAACAAGGTAAGAAACAATAATCCCCTTTTCATTATGGCCTATACTTGAGGGACCTTTGCACCAGATATATGCAATGGATTCTATTGTTCCCAAAATCCATCATTTATTTTTGTGGACAACCTACTAATCAGTTTGGTTCTACAGACCAAAACTCTCTCTTTTCTTTCTCAAAAATGTTCTAAGCAGTTGAGTTTTTCAAATATTCAAGCCTCTTTTTTAAGGAAGCCGCAGGTTCGACAGGTAGGCCTTCTTCAAAGGAAGTTCAAAACACTTAAGGATTTTCCTTAGTGTTTTGGGAATGGTTCAATGTAAAGGTTAATTCAAAATACTTAACGTTGGGCTTTAAATAAATAGAATGAACCACTTCAAACCGTTGAACCATTGAACCCCGCCTTCGCAAGGTTCAATGAGTTCAGAGGTTCAACGACTTTAGTGGACTTAAAGAGAAGAAGGCTTCGAAGAGTTAACATTAAACCATTGAACCTTAAACCAAAATGGTCCAAAAGGTTCAAGGTTCTACGAGTTCAATAAGTCTGAAAGACTTAAAGAAAATAAGGAATCAAAGAGCGAAGATTGAACCGTTGAACCATTAAACCCTACCTTTGCAAGGTTCAAAGGTTCAACAGGTTCAAGGTTCAACAAATTTGATGACTTCGGCAAACTTAAGAGAATGAATCATTGAACCATTGAACCTTGAACCAAAATGGTTCAAAGGTTCAATGGATTCAAAGAGTTTTTAAGTTTGAAAGGAAGCTTTGAGCGAATGAAGAAAGTGGAAAATTCTAGAAAAAATTTCAAAGGGATGGTTCAACCAAAGAAGAAAAGGAGAGTGAATGTGGCACTTCACAAAACTATTGAACCTTTGAACCATTAACCCTTTGAACCAAAAGACTTAACGGTTTAAGGTTCAAAGAGATTCAGAGGGACCAGTGATGTCCCCGTGGATGTCAATTTTAAGGTGATGGAATGACCGTTGATTTTCAAAAGCCCTGGGAACAAGCTCAGATTGCTAAGAAAAGACAAAATGTGCCAAGGAAAGAGAGGATGACTACATGAAAACTATAAATATATGTAGGAGAGTTATTTCTAGTAGGTGGAATAGTCCACCAAGTGGACATCAGGGAACACAAATATTTAAAGGTGCAACATATTTTTCTACATGAAGTAAAGGTGAATGGACAACCATGTAAGTGTCATTGAGAAGAAAAAAAGAACCATGCTAAGGAAGGGACATTTAAATTAATTTAGAACACCAAAGTCAAGGCTGATGCCCTGTTCCAGCATGGCTCTCTCACAAATATTAAAGGCATTCAATTCAGCATGGGCTGATTTCATGAAAACAAGTGCCCAAGTATTCCTTGGAATGATATATATTGTAAACTCCCATTTTGTATAGAGGGGGATCTTTTTGTTATCAGAAGTGAAGCTCTACCCAAATTGAAAGGCAATCCTGAGACTTTGAGCTCAGACTGTTAATCATTTTTGTTAAATGAATACAAAAGCAAGTGACCTTCCAGACCTTGTGTTGGAATAAGCTTATGTCTTTTAGGGAATTGTTCTTATGTCTATTTCCTAAATATGGTCTTGTCCATTTAATCAAATAAGTAGAATTAGTGGAAATAAGCTGGAAGATGTCCTAAAACTGACTGTGGGAGACTTTGTGCTACCATAATTGCTTTCAGTCTATGTTTTTTGTGTAAAGGATACTAGAGAGACTTTGTGCTCTCTTTATCCTTCATAATTCTATACTATATCACATTTTTAGGTGTAGACTTTGAGTTGCATTTAATCTTGTTGTGTTCCTTTGTCCCAATCAGTAGAAGAGACAACTAAAACTTTGTGCTTTAGTTGGTTTCTTATGGTTTCTGTTTCTACCCTAGGAGAGCCTTGTTGTTTCTTGAATATCACTTCTGAAAGAAGAGAAGTGCCCTTTCAGTAATTACACCAAAATCCTCCTCTATTATGTGAACATCATCTCTAAAAAAAGAGAGATGGATGGTATGATTTCACCCCTAAGTGTATTTTCAGTTTATATTAGCATTTAGTAGTCTATAGGGAACCTCCCCTTACTAAGAGGAGAGATTTATCTCTTTATGATGTGGTAGACCTACACATTTGGCTAATTAAATATCCTTATGCTATGGTTAAAGCACCTATTTTGTTCTCAGTCAGCTAGTGACAAAATATTCACCCAATAGATTCCATGGAATCCTCACATACTCATACATGACATACCTTGTTACATAGAGTAACTAAACATGTTCCAATTATTGCTACTCCAAAGAAATCAAAAAGCACTCAACAATGGTTTCAATGAACCACTTATTATGTTACTACTAATTCATGACCACATACTCCTATAAGGCATACACAGAGTATTTTTGACTCTCCAACTCCATATATGACACCTATACATGTTCCTTGGCAATATCACCAGTATGATTCACCATATTATGAGTATAAAACACCTTTTGATCATCCATTGGATGGGATAATTGGCTAGCCCTTAATTTATAAAAATTCTAATAATTTAAAAAAGTCTAATATTCAAGAATATATATAAACAATCAAATAATTCAAAAATATCAAAAAATACTCAACTTTTCCTTATTTACTAGCTCCTTGGCACCAATGGTGTTTGCTTCATGTTAGCAGATAGAATCTCATTTCATTTAGACACACACATGTTTCACACATATTTGAGTATGATACATGCATACCACAAACACATGATATATGCACATACATATGTTGGACCTCTCCTCTACCTATGTCATATAGTAATTTGGGGGCATTTGCTTCATTGATCATTTTTCATGCAGGTTACATATCCTTTATGAACATTTCTAAATTAGCATTTATGAGCTTATAAACTGATGCTTACACATTTCTATATACATGCTCATATTTTTCACAATATACAATAAGTTATGTTAGATGAATTTTTTTGGCTAACACATAGATGCAGGGACTAGTATGATATGTTTATGTTGGTTGCTTATACTTCATGTATTCACATTGTCACTTGATTGAGTGTATTTCATTACATATATTCATTGCATGTTATTTCATGTGTTATTGTATAATGTTTGAATATTTGAATATGTCATTATATGTTGATTGGACATTTGAATATGTCATTTTCTTTCAATCATGCACCATTTGAACATGCCCCTTATATGACATATTTTTGGACCATTCTTTTTCATTATATTGGGTGATCTTGTGTGTGTGCTTAATTATTTATTGAGCTTGTACTATTACTTTCTAGACATTGCCATGATCTACATCATGTGTATTAGGGCTTGATGTGATCACATACTGCATGTTTCATTGATATATCTATGTTGACATGTTACTCCTACATGATACATGATTCATACATAGATGATATGGTTATCTTATCCATTCTAAGGTAAGGTAATTCTCAAATTCTATTTCCCTCACCTCAAAAGGGGGGCATATCAATGAGAGCATGTGATAAAGTCATGACCTCCACATTTACATAGTTTATAGATTTTAGTAGGGTCATGTTATAAATACATTAACTCCACACTTGCACAATCTCTAGTACAATTACATGATTTAGATATACACTTAGGTTAGAATCCTATACATTGCACCAATTTTTCAAAAGATTTGAAACATATTTTTTCATATTTATGACACATATACTTTAGTTTGAGGCATATTAGTGGTATATATTCCATGCAAGTGCACCAAAAATTCAAAATTTATCAATTATATCTACATATTTATATCACTAGGAAGCACTATTTTACACGAGAAAGTATGGTTATTAAATCTTTTTTATCTGTAGCATATGGTTATATTTATAGATTGAATTGATTAAATCATTCAACCTCATTATATTTATAGATTGGGTTGATTAAGTCACCCAACCTCACCTTATTTATAGGATGAGTTGATTAAATCACTCGCCCTTGCTAGATTATGCATTCATACTTGAGTGGTGTGATTGATGTTTACTGATCTCAATGGCCATGTCATAACTTATGCTTACACCAGATCAAGGTCATAATACCTTCTAACCTCCCTCTTCAAATATCCAAGGTTTAGTTTTGAACCTCTCTCATTTCCAATGCTTCATAAGGAAGCATATTACCAAGAAAAGTACAAAGGGACAACATGGTTGCATCAACACACAATTTTACTCTTTCCTTACTCTATTTTATTTTAGACATTTCAATTATTTCAAATTATACATTATATGCAATGATTTATACTATGGCATGCTCTTTATCACAATTCATACACCAGTAAAACATTCAAATTGGGCTCAAAAAAAGGCAAGGTGTGTTTTGCACACCCATGTGCACACTTCTTTCCTTTAACCTAGTAATTTCATCCTTATGCATTACTAGATTAAATGGGGGAGATGTAAATACTAAAATTGATTATTTATAGCATCTCAATCTTGTCCATTTGAAAAATATGAATCAGGGATCTACCATTCGATTCTAGACCTTATTAGTACTAAAAAGCTTGCCTTCACCATATCATTGTGCCTAATTTATTATCTTATAGTCTAACCTTATAATTTTTTATGACCCAGATCTCTTATACTATACATAAATCTAAAAGCTTGATATACATCCTTTACTATCAATTTCAAATCATTAACTTCTTTCTAGTAAATACTAAGAAAGCACATATTCAAGCTCATTCAATTAATTTCACAACTGATTTTTACTGGCCTATTCCTCCCTATTATCATATTAGTCATATGAGTAATCATAAAAACGTTTTGAAGCATCCAAAGAGTATACCATGAGTGTTATTTTTCATATTACAAGCTAGATCATTGCATGCATATACATACAACATATTATACCATTGTTTATACACACTCCCACACATAAGGCATAATTACATAAGTCTGAGGCCCTCCTTGGAGTATTGGCTATGCAGGTAGTGCTCATTAATATTAGGGTCTTTGAGATCATATTGACACCATGAGCCCACTAACCCATTTTTTGAAAACACATACCAATGGTGAAAAATGGTGAAGATCTAGGGTTTTATCTATAAGTAAACATATACAACCTATGTTCTAGATCTAAATAAAATAGAATAAAGGTGATATAAAACCTAAAATAGTGAAGTAAGTTGTATCACAATCTAGTGCATATTTGCTAATGGATAGTAGCATTGAAAAATAGATAGTAGCATCAATGGTAGTGTCCTAAGGTCTATGGTAGTGTTTGTATCTCCAAAAATATCATCTCTAAAATATGACAGTTGTCTTAGAATCATGATCTTGTAAACTTCTGCATGTGTGTAGTTCAGATCCACCTACACATTACAAATCTAGCTAAGTATCATTTCTCCTTAGCATTGCAATCAATATAACATATTTCAAATTTGGTACTTTTTATATTTAGCACATCTTAGTATTTTAATTCAGAATATTCATTTATCTAAGTTTATAATTAATAGGCCTAATTTATAATAGTTTTATCCATCCTTGTGTATAGGTTATTCTACCTCATTAACCCTTCAAATCAAATAACCAAAAAAATGGGTTAAATAGTAATCTTAGGTCACATAAATATTGTAGGTAAGGGATAATCTGAGATCTCAAAGGCTAATAGATTATGTAATAATTCATGAGAATAAATGGCATGGCATACTCTATAATAATTTTTTTCCAACTATAAAATATTAGTTTGAAGATCAATAACCATTTGCATAAGGTTTTGAGCATTAGGCATAGAAAACCATGTAATAGTGGGTGGTGTTGCATGAGTAGCAACTATAGGACGTATGAGAGTATGTTGTATAGGTAGAATCATATAAATATAAGGAAACCCTTATATTTACCCAACACCATAGGTGGGCATCACATGTGTAACTATTTATGTAGACATAATAATCATAACATCATTAATATTAGTTTGAACATCAATGTAGAGTCTAAATCCCCATAAGGTATATTAGTATCATTAAAGGGCTCATTTTTTCCTTTAGATGTGACAACCTTATCATTATATGAATTTTTAAAATTCTAGGATTGTTCTCAAGACCTTGTTAAGATCATTAGGTTGCATACAAATTCATTCTTGAAATTGAGAAAGAATCATAACTTCTTTAGGGTATACACCATTAAGGTGATCAAGATTTATTCTATCATGTTATTCATTATTATGTTCATTTTTAACTTCATGAATATTTTCAATTTTAGGCATATTATCATTAACATTATGTTTTAATTATTAGTATTGATTATTACCATTAGCATCAATAAGAGGAGTTTGTATTTTTAAATTATATCCATTTCAGACACACACAGTTGATCTCAATATATGTTATTATGCTCAATTTCAGCACCACTTAACTTAGCACTTCACCTTAGAGGGGTAAGAGAGAGATCCTTCTTTGATGGCATAGAATATGATCAATAATCAAGAGGGCTAAAGCCAAAGATAGATTGATGTGTTATATGTAGAAATAAGAAATCATATTTTGAAACCTTAAAACACAAACTTGAAACCTTAAGAAGATAGAATGAAACCCTAATGGAACCTAGGATTTATCATGCTTAAAAGAATAACAATGAAATTTAGGTTTTTAAGGATTGAAACTCTGAGATAAAAATACCACCTATGAGGGTAAATATGAAATTATATCTGAAAATTGAATGTAAATACATAAATCTAAAACCCTAGGATTCAAGAATGAAATTCTAATGGAATTTAAGGTTTGTTGTGTTGAAGACAAGGAATGGGTTCACTAGTATGTTTTATATTATTTTAGATTTAGAAGTCTACATAAACTAAAACATTTACACTACTTTAGATTGTATAATATATGTCTGAATTAATAAAATATGAATGTGACAGTAGAGTATTATTGACTTATTACAATTACTATTTATGGAAATGACCTATAAGATAGGGTACTTACCTTGTTTAGGTTTTATTATGTTTTGTATCTATGTACAGTCATTAATAGAGGTCTATAATGGGTTTGTGATCATTAAGATCTAGAAATAGAGTGTTTGTGCTTACTAGGAAGAGTCTAAAAATGTTTGGATGCCTATGGCAGCCAAATATGTATGCATTCTAATATATTTTTTCAAGATACCTACAATGATATATGATAATTTGGATCATTGTGCCTATGTCTACAAGTGGATTTTAGTATTTATATATCTATAGACTAGTGTGATAATTTTTTTCTTTCTTTCTCTTTGCCTCAAAACCCTAACTTGCACTCTTGAAAGCAATGTGACCTAGAAAAATGGGTTAAAAAAGATGGGTTGATCCAATATCAAGCATCCCCCACTGAGTGACTAAGCACAACCTATGTTCCAATATTCTAAAAATGGCTCAAACCACATGTAGTTCTCCCACCTCTGTGTGTGTGTGTGTGTGTGTGTGTGTGTGTGTGTGTGTGTGTGTGTGTGTGTGTGTGTGTGTGTGTGTGTGTGTGTGTGTGTGTGTGTGTGTGTGTGTGTGTGTGTGTGTGTGCAATTAGTGTAATACTATCATATTATGAAATCCTATATATGGATTTTAACACTTGACACCCTATGATTTTGACCTTGTAATGGTATTTAGACTTGGTTTAGGGAAAATTCCTTTTAGGGGTTTTATATTTGAAAGTTTTAGGGTAGTTCCTCTTAGTTTATAGATGAATAATAAATGTTCTCTTGATAGGTGCTAGATATAAATAGGCTTAGACTTGATATTCTTATATAGCTTACTCTTTGGGTAATATCCCTCTAAACTAACATGTGAAACATACAGGCTGACCTAAAGGAAGGATTTCAATTTAGGAAATAGTCATTAAATGGTGTGTGGACAAGTCTAGCCAAGGTAGATGGATTCGGTAACTATATCTATTTGATGTGGTTGGAGGTGTCTAGAAAGTAGGAAATAGTGATCTAATATTAAGGGACAATATAGATAAGATGATAAATTGTTAAATTAAAAACTAGGAAAATATTTTGTATGAGTAACAATAATTATGGAAGGTTATTCCCATAGATAAGAGAATGGCTAGGAGAGAGTGTGAGCAAGATTTATTTGTGTATGCACAAGTTGAGTATACAAAGTCTTGGTCAAAACTGACATTGTTAAGTGTTTAATACCAAATATGAGTGTCTACAGTATATTAAAAAAATGAAATATTCTTTCAGTTCTTTTAAAAATGATGCAAAATAGAATAGGGTAGGGACAATATTATCTAAAATATGGAATAGATACATTAAGAATCATGTTTTTTTTCAAATTTTAAAAAATACATACACACTATAATGTGTATGTCTTAGAATGTGGGAGAGTTATAACATGCATGTTTCATAACAAGTGTTTGTTATAGTGTGTGTCATAATGTGTGCACGATATAACATGTAAACATTCATATTTTCATTTTTTTAATCCTTATTGTTAGGATTGTATAAGTAATGGGTCTACCACAATTGATCACATTTAATGAAAAAAGACATTTTCACACAAAAAAGACAAAAAACTTACAAATTTAGTAATATTTATTATATGTCATATATTATGAGTTAGAATAATATTTTGTGAGAATGAGAATAATATTTAGGTGTGTAGTTACATGAGCTACAACATCTCGCTCAACATAGCTTGAGTTGATTTAAAAGATATACTAGAACTCATATTTTATAGGCTATCACAAATGTATAAATATCTCCATATGGTGATTAAAACTGTAACGAATATTTTATTGTGTTAATCTCTCTCTAAACCTATCGTTGGAATCAAATCAAGTGATCCACTACCTATGATGGAAGGATAAAAGGATAGGCAAGGGATAATTCTATTGAAGGTTTCTTTTTTATTTTTTGTTGCCTCGATTTATGAAGGTTTTTATTTCATAAATTTATTTCAAATTAATTTATTTTCTAAGTGCTTTGTTAGATAGAGTTTATTTTGTGAGAGTAAAGAATATTAGTGTATATATATTTGTACAAATTTTTGGGAGATGCCTAGCACAAATAAAATATTTTGAGCCTAATTTACAACTTTAAAAGCATGATAACAGAATAAAAACAAAATTATAAATAGTTTGATATAGGGTTATTAAAATCAAGATATCTTCTTTGCATCTTAACAAAATTCAGTGATTCAAAATGTTCTTGAAATATTAAACAGAGGAGAACAAAACCCTGAAATTATGTATAATAAATGAGCATTTTCAGCATAAAAGAGGTGTTTGGAAAAATATTTCAACTTAAATTGTTAAAAAAACATAATAATCAACCCATTAAGCATTATTGCACTATTGTTTGGATGCTTGGAGACAATGCTCATGTGGAGGGGTGTTATTCCTAAAGACGAGAGTTCAAAACTATTTTAAAGGAAAGAAATAATCATTGTAATAAAATGTGGAAGAGATGTTGAAGCTTGAACAATAAGCTTTTATCTAATGTAAAAAATTTCATATAGTTTTAGATTTATTTATTTAATTTAGGTCAAAGTGATTACTTTATTGTCTTTAGATATTTTTTAAAAATCTTGTTTTCTATAGTTTAGCTTTATTTTGTTAAATCAAAATATTTTTAATAAGTTTGTTAAGTCTATAGATATGAATATTATAAAATAAAAATAATTTGTTATAGACTTTATAGTCTAAGAAGTTTAGAGTTTCAATTTATTTTATGTCGTAGTTCAAATAAATCATGTATTTCATTAGTCTTCAAAGTTAAATTTATTCCCTCTATAAGAACGCTTATACATAATATGTTATGTATCCTAGCCGCATGAGCTAACACAACCATAGGTTGGAGGCAATAGAGGAAGGAGACTTTTTGACAAACTAAAGTTTGCCACTAACTCATAGGTTGCATACCATAGTAGTGTTGGCAATCTAATGATCATCCATGCACTATTCTTGTGCACATCCCAACACTCATTCTTTATATGCTGGCATATTACACAAGTTTCCTTGCATGTTCACTCAAGGCATAGAGAGAGGTAACTAGGATGGGTCAAAGTAAGTTGGAAATGGTGAATCCATGCATTATCTCATGCATAGACCTTTATGCACACATGATTTTATATAGCTTACTTTATATTATCCTATCAACACATATCAGCAAACAGATAAACATGTGAACCAAAACTTAGAAATAATATTCTACTTAAGTATTCATCACTTCAATAAAATAAATACCATACATGTAATGACTGCAATAGTCTAAGCAAATTAAAATTACTCCATAGTCATGAACATATATTATGATCATAATAATGATAGCTTTTTTTATTACTTACAATAACATGATTACATCCTTTATAAGGTGATCAAATGCATTTAGCAATATCACAAGCTATCTAGTCTCTCTCTTTCTATATTCATAACTCTATCAGCATTTTGATAACATTTCTCTATTGGTTCATCCACTCAACTCTCTTTACCTCCTCAGGTCTACATATTTTATAGGCTTCCCAATGGCTCTATACATCAATAGGTAACTCAATTACCACCAATCATCAATTAATGTAGTCAAATTCCACTTAGTTATTAATGCATTATCTAGTTTGATGTCAATTATCTCATCATTTTCCATCACTTTTCACTTACCTATTTAGAGCTAAATACACATAATAACTTATGTCATTTATCTCTATGATTTCCATTTACTTGGATGGGTCTAACATTGACATGTAATCACTTAAACTCTTTCCTTGATTGCACTGTCAAGTGCAAATATATGGTTGTTTTGTTTGTATGGGTTATGCTTGCTATATTTGTCAAGCATGTGTCTATAGATTGGTTTTGTTAGTGTATGACATGCCATAATACTTAGAGGTATTGGCACTAATATCTATATGCATCTATCATGCATGTACATGGAATGGTCATGTTAATGCATGCCTTGCTCTACTTACTTAAGGTATTGGCATCACACTGAACTTGGTCACAAAGAGCATTGAACTATGAGGTCAACAAGTAGTGACAAAAAAATTGTGCCATATTACTAGAGCCTGTATATGTTTCTAAGTGGCAATGGTGATCATCTTATACTATTCATTACTAGGTGGAAATGATTATGAATGGTGGCTATAAAAGTGAACTAAATGAGAATCCCAACATTTGGTGAAGATAATGAGGGTCAGTCCTCAATATTTATATCTTGTTTTTGTGTATTATATGTTGAAAAAAAATTGTAAACATAAATGAGTATATTTTACTATGTAAGTACTTCATAAGTGATATGTATGTGAGAAACCCAACACTCACTATAAGTGAAAACATTAAAAGTTGTGTTTACATACATATGTTATCCCTATAAGTGAAGACACAAGTGATATGCTAATGAGAAGCCAAACACTCACTAGAAGTGAAAGCGTGAACAATTGTGTTTATGTATGTAGGTAATCACTATAAGTAGAGTGCATATTTGGTCTATTTTTTGAAAAATGTTTGTGTTGATGTACATATTTATTTCTAGTATGTGTGGTGTTATTACTTTCCTATTTTTATATTAAGGCGGGGCGAGGGGGGGAGGTGGGGTGGAGTGTGTTAGGAATATTAAGTTCTTAACATATATTATTAGATACAATAATATCATATGATAATGATAATAATAATTAGGTGTGTAGTTACATGAGTTATAACAACTCATTCAACATAACATTATTTGTTTGATAAAATAAACTAGAACTCCTATTTTATAGGATATTGCAAATGTATAAATATCTCCATAAGATGAATAAAATTGTAATAAATATTTTCTTGTGTTAATCTCACTATAAACCTGAAAATACTCAAATAGGGACACAATTAACATTATATACTTCTAATTAGGTTCACAGGGCTCAATTGATCTAAATTACATCCCCAATTGAACTAATCAAATAATTGGTTCAATTAGGGACTCAATTGGGGACAATTGAGTCCCAAATCACATATATAATTATAATTATGTTTATAAGTAAATATTGGCCTAAATTGCATCCCTGCTTGGGCTAATCAAGTAATTAGTTCAATCAAGGACTCAATTGGGCCCAATTGAGTTCCAAATCATAAAATTTAGTCATAATTAATGGTTCACATGGCTTGATTGGTTTAAATTGTGCCCCTAGATGACTAAATCGAGTAATCAGTTAAGTCAAGGACTTAATTGGGACCAATTGAGCTCCAAAATCACATGATATAGTCATATTTAGGTTCATATGGAGAGATTGGACCAAATTACATCCCTGGTTGAGCCAATTGAGTAATTAGTTGAATGAGGAATTAATTGGGGTAAAGTGAACCCTAATTCAAATTTTATAGTAATGATTAAGTTTGTGAGACCCAATTGGCCCAAATTAAATCCTTAATTAAACTAATCCAATCATTGGTTTAACTAGAAACTCAATTGGGGTGAATTCAGCCCCATATCACATTATATAGTCACAATTAGGTTTAAGAGATGAGATTGGCCTGAATTGCATCCTTGATTAATCCAATTGAGTAGTCGGTTCAGTTAGGGACTCTATCAGGGCAAATTGAGCTCCAATCACATTATATAGTCACAATTAAAATTTTATAGAGCTCGATTGGCCCAAATGGCACCCTTGAGTCAACCAATTGTGTAATTGGTTTAGTTAGGGACTCAATTCAAGGTAAATTGATTCTAAAATCACATTATATATTCAAAATTAATCTCATGAGAGAGATTAGCCCAAATTGCATCCTTAAATGAACCAATTAAGTAATTGGTTCAATTAAGTACATTATTGGGCAAAGTAAGTCCCAAATCATATTTTATAATTGTAATTAGGTTCATAGGGCTTAATTGGCACAAATTGCATCACTAATTAAAGTAATCAAGTAATTGGTTCAATTAGGGACTCAATTGAGGCCAATTAAGTCCCAAATCACATTTTATAGTTAAACTAGGTTTATAGGAAAATATTGGCCCAAATTGCATCCTTGATTGATATGATAGAGTAATTGGTTTAATGAGATACTCTATTATGGCCAATTAAACCCCAAATAACATTTTATAGTTGTAATTAAATTTTTAAGAGGCTTATTTAATTGGTCCAATCAGGGACTCAATTAGGACCAAGTGAGCCCTAAATCACATTTTATAATCACAATTAGGTTCATGGGGTTTAATTATCCCAAATTTCATCCTTTATTAAACTAATGGAGTAACTAGTTAAATCTGTTGGTATAGGCCTTTTTCCTAGTGGGTTTTAGCTACATGGTTGTATTAGCTTGCTTAGGGCTCTAGAGGTCATATTGGTTACTTGGAAAGATTAGTACCACATTCACTAGAATGTGTGATATCTTTCCCTCTCCAACCTATATATACACCTCTCTCCGTTTGTATTCTAATTTAGCATGATATAGAGTATTTTATTTGCTCTTATTCCTTTTTCAATATTTCTCTATGCTTAATTTCATTCACTAGCAACCTTATTATGATATGCACTTGCTCGACTCGTGAGATCACTCCATCATATGCATTTGTTGATCTGGTGATCTTGGATGCAACTCTTTTAAAATCAAGGACTCAATTGGGGCCAATTGGACCCTAGATCACATTATATAATAGTAATTAAGTTTACATGATGAGATTGGCCCAAATTGCATCTTAATTGACTCAATCAAGTAATTAGTAAAACCAATAACTCTATTTGGGATAATTAAGCACTAAATCACTTTCTAAAGTCACAATTAAGGGTTAACAGGGTTTGATTAGTCCAAATTATATCCATGGTTAAACTGATCAAGTAATTGTTTCAATCAGGGACTCAACTAGGGCCAATTGAGCCTCAAAACACATTATATACTCATAACTTGGTTCATAGGGAAAGATTGACCAAAATTACATCCTTGATTGAAACAATTGAGTAATTGGTTCAATTAGGGACTCAATTGGGACCAATTGAGCTCTAAATCATATTTTATAGTAGCAATTAAGTGGATAGGGCTTGGTTGGCCCAAATTATAACCATAATTTAACTAATCAAGTAATTGTTTCAAACAAAGACTGAACTAGGAATTTGTGATGGTTTACGATGTTTGCAATGGTTTACAATGGTTTAAGATGTTGATTCGTCCACGCATCATCCACAAAGATTTCAACTACACATTCATCACATCTAAAGCAAAATCATGTTGACAGGAGGGTAAGTGAAGGTATATCAATTTCTTACTTCACTTTCATTTCTTTTTAGCTCAATTTGAGGACACTTGCATTGATTAGGTAACATTTCAATTTGTTTTGATTTCTACTAAAGAAACTCATCTTTTGTCTTGATGTTACAATACCTTATGCAAATATGAAGTTATAGCATGTAGGTGCTATAACATGTACATGCTTCTACCCTGTTATATTTAAAACATATGCCTTTAGGCTTAGAAATAGCTTGGATTTCCGACCCATAGCTCTGGACCTACACAAACATAGTTGAATCCATGTTTCATAATGAAAATGAGAAAATTCATGTTTGGCCATGATAATAACTAGGAATTTCATCAATAGATTTTATGAAAATAGGACTTCTATGTCGAGCAAGCTCTCATCTTTTTAAATATATATATATTTTTTTAGAACTTAACTAATTAAGGTTTTCATCATTATTCATTTCTAAATATGTCTTTATATGTTGTAAATATACATGTACAAATTTATTTATGTATCTTTCATTACATTCTTCCTAATTTAAAAAGTATACAGGATAACAAACTAGAACTTATTATATACGCAACGAAAAAAAATGATTTTTTTAAGGTAGTTAAGGGAGGCACACTCGATTATCTAGAATTTATAATTTTCAAGTTCTATTTATTTGTAAAACTATTTTTAAAAAGTACTATTTAAAAAAATCTTAAAAAATAGGTAGAAAACTATATAATCTTATTTGAATTCCCAACCAAGGGTTTTAAAAATACGAAACAATTTATATAAAGAGTGGTGGAGGGGAGGCAAAGACAACTAGCTATCTACTATTTTTACTTAAAAACATGAGCACCTCTTCGAATTTTAATTGTTCAGCAGACTTATACTTCACCATTTTTTAAAAATTAGTAATTTAGAAACTAGATTCGAAATGCTACAATTCATGTTCTTATAGTATCTTAAAAGTTTGAGTGTTGGTATTTCTAATAATCTATGAAAGTTCAAGTTTCTTATTTTTCAGAAAAACATGCCCACTTAAGACCCCATTTTGCCACCGCCACCCGCCCTCTCACCACACTTCCCCCCCCGCCCTCATTTTAAAATAATAGTAATTTAGAAACTAGATTCAAAATTTTACAATTCATATTCTTATAATATTATAAAAGTTTGAGTGTTGATATCTCTAATAATCTATGAAAGTTCAGGTTTCTTATTTAAAATATAATGAAGATTATCTTTTAAAAATTTGTCATAAATAACGAAAATTATTTTTATTTAATGAAGAAAATTTTATATTCTTGAAAGAGAAGTTGCAAATTTTAATTTTAAAAAAGATAAAATAAATACATTTTATATTTAAAATATAATTAAATACCCCTATATAATAAAAATATGAAATGATTGCATATAACTTACCTTAGTAAACTCTCAAAAAAAGACATGGTTTCCCTGTCCTTTTCTTTTTCTTTTAAAGACTTTGTTTTATGTGTCTTTTTCTTTTTTTTTTCTTTTTTCTTTTTTCAAGTAATATGTAAATGATTTGGGTTTAAATAATGAAATGGGCCCCTTTGGGCAAATGAGATGTGAATCTCGTGAAGACATGGAAAGGGGGTTGTATCATGGAGAAAATTGTTCATATTCGCCATTGACAGAAGAGAGCATGTTCATGGAGAAAATTGTCTCAATATTGTTAGACACGTCACTATACTGACAACTTTTGGATTAAAAAATGAGAAATTTGTGGATTGTATGAACATGGTGAGCCCCATGGTATGAACTACCTATATAGCATCCAATGTAAGGGTCACCCCATGTGCAATGACAGAGAAAGTGTTTAACCTGCAATTTTTTCTTTATCTTTATTCCCCAAAGGCATTGTACCTTATCTTTATGAGGAAGCTAATAACAATGTAGTTGAACAATTCAACCAGATAGCGTTGTCAGATGGCCAACGTACAATAACTGTTCAATTGGAGCTATCAATCGGCGTCGCCAACCAGCGTGGATGGCATTTAGTGACATTAGTTATTCAATGCAATTAAGTAGTTCATGCTTCTAATATACTGGCCGATGTAATCGTTCGGCTTGATACCCTTTGGTTTCATAGGTGACCAGCTACCTTGGTTGTCGCCCTCCACTTATAAATACCCCCCTTTGCCCTCATTTTAACTGTGTATATAAAGGGAATTAGATGGCTAACCACTAAATTATTATAAATATTTGACGAGTCGACCTAGGAAATATCTTACATTCCTAATTTTTAGGCGACCCGGACCTATATAGTGGCCTTCCAACATAATCAAAACCAAATTTCAAAAAGAAGAATATTCGTGAATTAACGAATTTTTACCACTGAAATTTCCCCTGGTTTAGAATTTCACCTAGTGTTAGGCAACTCATCGTATTCAAATATAAAATATCAATTGGTATTTGCTTACAATTTTGATAATAACATCAATTTATTGATTATTTAGATTATCTTATTTCTCATAAGGAGAAATGGTCAATTCCAACAATGGAAAATTGTCATGGTAAGATAACGAAGCCCACCCACTACGTTGAGTCAAAACAGGGAATGGCCTTCGTTCTACAACAAGCATCTTGCATAACTACAAGGATGTTGACAAGAGCAAATGTAATGGTAGCATCTACCCTGCAAAGCACCATCATGCAATGGTGAAGAGGAAGGCACACAATGTAAGGCATATTGCTCCAATGATCTAGCAAAGACTAAAAAAATTATTTTTCTACTTGTAACAAGTGGCTCTCAAACTATAATATTTGTGTAAAATTATCAAATGTGACCAAAAAGAAATATGTAAACAACTAAAAATAACTCTCGTACGTTTAATAATCATTAATTAATATGATTTTAGGATATTTGTCAATTAATCCATTATTGGTTGAAGTTGAGCATTATTTATATGTTTGTTGACGAATTTTCTATTTTTGAAAAACCATAAAAATCCACTTTGGAAAGTCAACCCACTTGAGAAATCAATGGCAGTAGCATACAAAATCTTTTAATGGTTGACAGCCCCTTCCACCGGTGACTCACTTTGCTTTTGCCGGTCGATGTCTTTGTGAACCACCGGTCGACCAACGGAATCCTCACTCGGAGTTGGAAAGTTAATATTTTATTTTTATTTTTTCAAAATTGTATAGCTAAACTTACATAGTATTTGGAAGGTATTTATTAGTATTGAAGAAATATGTAAAAGAACATTAAATACGAGGGAATTTTAAATAAAAGTTATGTATTAAATATTTGTTAGTTTAATTGAAGTTGTTTTGTTCACAAAGAGTTTATTATGAATCAATTTTTATTATTAGTAAAATTGGATATAATAAAAGCGTTGAGATTGGAATCGTGTCTCGGGTGATTTTGACGAAATGGATACCTTTCATTCGTGAGCTCTTAACTTAAAATTACTGCGTAAAGAAGTGGTTAAAAAAAAATATAAATTATGTAATTAGTTTATTGCATAGAATTTTCAAATAGATTAAAGGTAAGAAAAGATCATAAATTCATTTCCAAATACTTCATGTAATTATTTTATTGTATAGAGTTTTCAAATAAATTAAGGGTGTGAAAAGATTATGAATTCATTTCCAAGCACTTTGGGTGTGAAGAAAAGTCGAAAAAGATGCTTGAAGTAGTTTGGCTTATTATGAAAAGGATACTTGATGTAAACAATTTCTATGTGATGTAGCCACTTACCTAATGACAACTCTTGATAAATTAAAGACTGTAAAAAATGAGCTAACTTCTTCTCCAACTTAACCTCCTAAATCTGGTTGAGGCAAAAAAATCTAAGTTTTAGGTAAAGACTTTAAACTCCCCCTATTGTTAAGCTTGTCAATACCTAAGAAGAAGGGGCCAATAATTGTATATAGTAAGGCATGAGAATAATTTTTGAAAGGTGGATCAAAGTTCCAATGATAATGTTTTTTCCCAAGAAGATGGTGGTTGAAAACTAAGCTTGTGCATCATAACATATGATACAAGTTCTTAGATTCTCGAGAGCGAAGGTAAATTTAAGGCAAGAAGCTTATATTTCTTTTGCAAAATAGGCCAATGAGTTAACTATTATGAAGAAACAAGATCACGAACAATATAAATGCATGTTCTTTAAAAGCCTAGGTGCCTTAATTCCTGGAACTTATATTAATGGCAATGTATAAATTTTAATGATGGGAGGCCATCGTAGGCTATGGTTGTTAAAAGAAAGCCTAGTTTAGAACCCATCACCAACCCATTTGAGAAATGCTTTGACAAACTCAAAATCTTTCCAAATACCACAGGAAACAAAAATGCCTTCAATTTTAACCACAACGATGAATCCCATTCCAAAACTCTTTACCATAGGGAACATCTATAAAAATGCAATGTCTGAGAAGAATTTTCAAGACCTCAGGGCATTCAATTGCTCAAACAACCAATGTGGCACATAAGGAAATACCATGTATGTGGACATTGATAGTTCACATTCCTATTTTGTCTTGGGGAATACACTATATCTCCCAAACCATGTTATGAAAACTGTGAGTTTGCTTGGCATTAGCCGAAAAGAAATCTTGTAGTAACTTGGAAAGCTTATCATATGTTGCCTTAGACAGAGCTCAGTAACAGGAATAATGGAAATAGTAGCTGCAAGAATTTTGGTGCAAACCTAAAATTGAGTAGCAAAGAATAATGACTTGGTAATCTAGTAGGATTTTTTCTTCTCAATCCATTGAAAAATATATTACCAAAGGAAAGAAGAGATATTTATGAGGAAAAGAGATGTTCATAAATTTGAACATATCTTCTCTCTAAATCCACTCCCAGTTAAAATATTCAAGCCACTCAAACCTAAGCATCATAATTTATCAATAACATTAAGTTTATATCAATTACAGGTTTGAACTTGAAGCATTGCAAGAAGCATCAATGCTTGAAAGAGCTTAATATAACAAACCCTCTTTCTATGCAAGTGTTATAAAAGAGTCATTTTTAAAATGGCCATTAAGAAGTTGAATCTTTATATCAAGGAGAGTGATGCCCCTAATAACACCTTTCTCAGCTTTGCAAGTAAGTAGGTACCCAAAGGCCTTAAAAATGTTAAGAACATACATAGGAGCAAGAGAACATCCCTATATGATTTAGTGAAAAATATCAAATATCTCAGACTTATGACATCATTGATAGACAGAAAACCCAAAGCATTTGTAAAGAGTGTTTGAGCGGTCAATAAAAATAAATCCCAAACATTAAAGTTTTCAACATGGAAAGAATGAATAACCATTCAATAGAGTTGTAAGCTTTCCAAAAATAAAGTTTCAGAAACATAATTCACTATGGGGGAGACATGAGCCCCTTCCATTTACTCTCAAATTACAATGATATTTAAATAATCTACTGACTTTTGATTTTCAAAAACATCTTTTCTCTAGTCTAATATTTGCATGAAGAATATAATGTAGATGGAGTGCAAGAGCTTTGGCAGAGATCTTATAAGACGTTTCAAAAAGTGATAGGCCTCCAACTAACAATTAACTCCAACTTCCCAATCTTGGGAACAAATTTGAGATTGCCTTCATTTATAATGTTTCTTAAGGGATTGAACTATAAATCCTCTCTATAAACTTGAAGCAAGTTTGTTCCTACAAAATTCCAAGTGGCCTTACAAAATTTACAAAGAAAAACATTCAAACTTAGGGATTTATCATTAGCCATTTAAAGAAAAGTTCTATGGAACTCCTCTAAATTAAATGGAACATCATAAATAATTTGGTCATAGAGCATGAACTTGCAAGAGACAACATCAATTAATTTATGAAGAGCTTGGACTTACTTTTGAGATTCAAACTATGCATGAAACACTAATTTAAAGTGGTCCAAAAATGCATTAGAAATATCATGAATTTTAGTAAGCCATTGGGAAACTTTGATTTCTTTGACTTGGTCTCTAGTCTACTTGGCATGTAGAGATTTGAAAAATTATTTATAAGCTCTATCCCCAACTTTAAGCCAATAAAGGCAAGCATAGATTTGAGCCCCTTTAGTTGCATGGATCTCCACAAGCTTAAGCTTATATGTGAGATGACTAGCCATGGACTATAACTAGATATCAAATGTATTGAGCTTCAGCTAAGAAGAAACCTATTGAATTCCTTGGCAAGAGAACTATCAATGCTTTTGTGAATTATTTCCACTTGTTTACCATATTGTTTGAGAAAGGAGGTGGTACATGAAAAGGTTTCATTCCACTAGGCAATCCAACTATTAGCATAAGGATGCTATGGCACCAAATTATAAACTTGGGAGATTAGTCGAATGGTTAATTCGTGCACAAGGAAGAAATTATTTATGAAAAACTGCATGTGAGGTATATTCTACAACTTGTCACTCGAAACAAGATAGAAAGTGATGGCATTATGATCTAAAATGACTAATTATAGGTGATCCTTGATAACACAAACACCTTTGAATTGTAAGTTGAAAACATGTTGCTTGGTAAGTATTACACAATGCAACCATTTGAAAGCATGATGTGGACCAACATGGAAGTTTTACCACATGAACCATCAATCCATTTCATCAACTATCATTAAAAATTGGGATTTTACAATGCCCAACATATTTTAAAATAAAATTAAGCTTCACACTCGCCAACACACCAATGCATTAGAAAATATCACTATTCCTATGTTAGGAATATGTTGTTAGTGCTTACATTAGTATTATTAATGTGTGAGACACTTTCCTTATCCCCAAATGCTTCAAGCATATTAAAATAATTGTAAATCATCCAGTTGGAAAGGAGTGGGTCAACAAACCATTGGTATAACTCTTCCAAATCTAGACTATTATTAGGCACATAAATGTTTACAAGGATCAAGACATGACCAGTAATATCAAATGTGACCCACATAACATAGTATAACATTGGATCCTTCCCAAAGAAATAATGTAGAGGTAAGTTTAGGGGAAATAAAAGTTGTTGCAACACCACACTCATCCTCATGAAATGTGGTGTAATTCAAAGAATTAGGGAATATGCACTTCAAAGAAGTCTTTAGAATAAAATTGAAGAGTTTGATTTATTGAAGGCAAATGATGCAAAAAACTCCTAGTTGTTGACAATTTTCCCTCATAGAAAATCATATTGGAGTATTTTTTAGGCCATACATATTATATGAGATGTGTGTGTGTGTGTGTGTGTGTGTGTGTGTGTGTGTGTGTGTGTGTGTGTAAGAATCCCCCATGCATAATTCTATTCACTTTCATTGGCAACTAGTATAGTGAATTAATTCCTAATAAGAGATTGCATATTTGGATGCAAAAAATTGACATTCTAAATCGAGTAGCATTTTACACTACCATCCCCTTTTAGAGTCATTGCAACCACAAGGTGGGTTATGAGACCTCCTATAAGGTAAAGGAATCAATTTAGATGTACCAACACTTAAATTATTTCCTTCAGTGTCCATAACTAGCAAAGTTTGGCTCAATGACATTAGACGTACCCAAGGACCACTATACTCCATTTTTTTGTAAACATGTTGTTTTGGCTTGGCATTGGCGGATGTTATTATTTCATTTTGGCTTTTAGGTGCCTATATCTAGTATTTATACCCCCAATAATAGTCCATCCCTATCATTTCTTGGCCTCTAAAGGAACTTCAATGGCTAGTTTGAGCTCAAAGAGTGTCATAATCACATAATCTTATATGTTTTGGTTGGGAGACTAAAAACATAAATAAGTGTTATGCATTTTGATATAAACATTTTTATGAGAAAATAGTGGGAACCTAATTGAATATCCAAATTTTAATTCAATATTTTTTTATATCCATTTTCACACAAATTCATTTTTTAGGTTGATCAGAATAAAACCTATCACAACCATGACTAATTTTTGGACCTAAAGGTTTGACTATTTCATCAAATAAAACCCTTAAAGGGAATGGAAATCATGAAATTTTGAAACACATAAGTACGTTGAGAGAGGCATACCCTGAGACTACATAATTATGGGACTAATAAGATAACACCATCAACATGTTCCACATTACCAATAACAATATTTTTAGAAAATGTTTTCACGTGTTTAGTTCTATCAAAGGAAACACCTTTCATCAAATTACAAACTCCAGAGAGTTTAATAATATGTAAAAGAACATTAAATACTTGGGAATTTTAAATAAAAGTTATGTATTAAATATTTGTTAGTTTAATTGAAGTTGTTTTGTTTACAAAGAGTTTATTATGGATCAATTTTTATTATTAGTAAAATCGGATATAATAAAAGCGTTGAGATTGGAATCGTGTCTCGGGTGATTTTGACGAAATGGATACCTTTTATTCGTGAGCTCTTAACTTAAAATTATTGCATAAAGTAGTGCTTAACAAAAAATATAAATTATGTAATTAGTTTATTGTATAGAATTTTCAAATAGATTAAAGGTAAGAAAAGATCATAAATTCATTTCCAAATACTTTATGTAGTTATTTTATTGTGTAGAGTTTTCAAATAGATTAAGGGTGTGAAAAGATTATGAATTCATTTCCGAGCACTTTGGGTGTGAAGAAAAGTCTAAAAAGATGATTGAAGTAGTTTGGCTTATTATGAAAAGGATACTTGATGTAAACAATTTCTATGTGATGTAGCCACTTACCTAATGACAACTCTTGATAAATTAAAGACCATAAAAAATGAGCTAACTTCTGCTCCAACTTAACCTCCTAAATGTGGTTGAGGCAAAAAAATCTAACTTGTAGGTAAAGACTTTAAACTCCACCTGTTGTTAAGCTTGTCAATGTCTAAGGAGAAGGGGCCAATAATTGTATATAGTAAGGCATGAGAATAATTTTTGAAAGGTGGATCAAAGTTCCAATGATAATGTTTTTTCCCAAGAAGATGGTGGTTGAAACTAAGCTTGTGCATCATAACATATGATATAAGTTCTTAGATTCTTGAGAGCGAAGGTAAATTTTAGGCAAGAAGCTTGTATTTCTTTTGTAAAATAGGCCAAGGAGTTAACTATTATGAAGAAACAAGATCATGAACAATATAAATGCATGTCTGAGAAGAATTTTCAAGACTTCAGGGCATTCAATTGCTCAAACAACCAATGTGGCACATAAGGAAATACCATGTATGTGGACATTGATAATTCACATCCCTATTTTGTCTTGGGGAAGACACTATATCTCCCAAACCACGTTATGAAAACTGTGAGTTTGCTTGGCATTAGCCCAAAATAAATCTTGTAGTAACTTGGAAAGGTTATCATATGTTGCCTTAGACAGAGCTCAGTAAGAGGAATAATGAAAATAGTAGCTACAAGAATTTTGGTGCAAACCTAAAATTGAGTAGCAAAGAATAATGACTTGGTAATCTAGTAGGATTTTTTCTTCTCAATCCATTGAAAAATATATTACCAAAGGAAAGAAGAGATATTTACGAGGAAAAGAGATGTTCATAAATTCGAACATATCTTCTCTCTCAATCCACTCCTACTTAAAATATTCAAGCCACTCAAACCTAAGCATCATAATTTATCAATAACATTGAGTTTATATCAATTACAAGTTTGAACCTGAAGCATTGCAAGAAGCATCAATGCTTGAAAGAGCTTAATAGAACAAACCCTCTTTCTATGCAAGTGTTATAAAAGAGTCATTTTTAAAATGGCCATTAAGAAGTTGAGTCTTTATATCAAGGAGAGTGATGCCCCTAATAACACCTTTCTCAGCGTTGCAAGTAAGTAGGTACCCAAAGGCCTTAAAAATGTTAAGAACATACATAGGAGCAAACAAACATCCCTATATGATTTAGTGAAAATACCAAATATCTCAAACTTATGACATCAATGATAGATAGAAAACCCAAAGCATTTGAAAAGAGTGTTTGAGCGGTAGATAAAAATAAATCCCAAACCTTAAAGTTTTCAACATGGAAAGAATGAGTAACCATTCAATAGATTTGTAAGCTTTCCAAAAATCAAGTTTCAGAAACATAATTCACTATGGGGGAGACACGACCCCCTTCCATTCACTCTCAAATTACAATGATATTTAAATAATGTACTGACTTTTGATTTTCAAAAACATCTTTTCTCTAGTCTAATATTTGCATGAAGAATATAACATAGATGCAGTGCAAGAGCTTTGGCAGAGATCTTATAAGACATTTCAAAAAGTGATAGGCCCCCAACTAACAATTAACTCCAACTCCCCAATCTTGGGAACAAATTTGAGATTGCCTTCATTTATAATGTTTCCTAAGGGATTGAACTATAAATCCTCTCTATAAACTTGAAGCAAGTTTGTTCCTACAAAATTCCAAGTGGCCTTATAAAATTTACAAAGCAAAACATTCAAACTTAGGGCTTTATCATTAGCCATTTAAAGAAAAGTTATAAGGAACTCCTCTAAATTAAATATAACGTCATAAATAATTTGTTCATAGAGCCTGGGCTTGCAAGAGAAAACGTCAATTAATTTCTGAAGAGCTTGGACTTACTTTTGAGATTCAAACTATGCATGAAACAGTAATTTAAAGTGGTCCAAAAATGCATTAGAAATATCATGAATTTTAGTAAGCCATTAGGAAACTTTGATTTCTTTGACTTGGTCTCTAGTCTGCTTGGCATGTAGAGATTTGAAAAATTATTTATAAGCTCTATCCCCAACTTTAATCCAATAAAGGCAAGCATAGATTTGAGCCCCTTTAGTTTCATGGCTCTCCACAAGCTTAAGCTTATATTTGAGATCACTGGCCATGGACTATAACTAGATATCAAATGTATTGAGCTTTAGTTAAGAAGAAACCCTATTGAATTCCTTAGCAAGAAAACTATCAATGCTTTTGTGAATTATTTCCTCTTGTTTACCATATTGTTTGAGAAAGGAGGTGGTACATGTAAAGGTTTCATTCCACTAGGCAATCCAACTATTAGCATAAGGATGCTATGGCACCAAATTATAAACTTGGGAGATAAGTCGAATGGTTAATTCATACACAAGGTAGAAATTATTTATGAAAAACTGCATGTGAGATATGTTCTACAACTTGTCACTCGAAACAAGCTAGAAAGTGATGGCATTATGATCTAAAATGACTACTTCTAGGTGAACCTTGATAGCACAAAAACCTTTGAATTGTAAGTTGAAAACATGTTGCTTGGTAAGTATTACACAATGCAACCATTTGAAAGCATGATGTGGACCAACATGGAAGTTTTACCACATGAACCATCAATCCATTTCATCAACTATCATTAAAAATTCAGATTTTACAATGCCCAACATATTTTAAAATAAAACTAAGCTTCACACTCCCCAATACACTAATACATTAGAAAATATCACTATTCCTATGTTAGGAATGTGTTGTTAGTGCTTACATTAGTATTATTAATGTGTGAGACACTTTCCTTATCCCCAAGTGCTTCAAACATATTAAAATAATTGTAAATCATCCATTTAGAATGGAGCGGGTCAACAAACCATTGGTATAACTCTTCCAAATATAGACTATTATTAGGCACATAAATGTTTACAAGGATCAAGACATGACCACCAATATCAAATGTGACCCACACAAAATAGTATAACATTGGATCCTTCCCTAAGAAATAATGTAGAGGTAAGTTTAGGGGAAATAAACGTTGTTGCAACACCACACTTGTCCTCATGAAATGTGGTGTAATTCAAAGAATCAGGGAATATGCACTTCAAAGAAGTCTTCAAAATAAAATTGAAGTGTTTGATTTATTGAAGGCAAATGATGCAAAAGACTCCGAGTTGTTGACAAGTTGCCCTCATAAAAAATTATATTGGAGTATATTTTAGGCCATACATATTATAAGAGATGTGTGTGTGTGTGTGTGTGGGTGGTGGGTGGGTGGGTGGGTGTGTGTGTGTGTGTGTGTGTGTGTGTGTGTGTGTGTGTGTGTGTGTGTGTGTGTGTGTGTGTGTGTGTGTGTGTGTGTGTGTGTGTGTGTGTGTGTGTGTGTGTGTAGGAATCCCCCATGCATAATTCTATTCACCTTCATTGGCAACTAGTATAGTGAATTAATTCCTAATAAGAGATTACTTATTTAGATGCAAAAAATTGACATTCTAAGTGGAGTTGCATTTCACACCACCATCCCCTTGTAAAGTCATTGCAACCACAAGGTGGGTTATGAGACCTCCTATAAGGCAAAGGAATCAATTTAGATGTACCAACACTTAAATTATTTCCTTCAGTGTCCATAACTAGCAAAGTTTGGCTCAATGAAATTAGACTTACCCAAGGTCCACTATACTCCACTTTTTTGTAAACATGTTGTTTTGGCTTGGCATTGGCAGATGTTATTATTTCATTTGGGCTTTTAGGTGCCTATATCTAGTATTTATACCCCTAATAATAGTCCATCCCTATTATTTCTTGGCCTTTAAAGGAACTTCAATGGCTAGTTTGGGCTCAAAGAGTGTCATAATTACATAATCCTATATGTTTTGGTTAGGAGACTAACAATAGAAATAAGTGTTCTGCATTTTGATATAAACATTTTTATGAGAAAATAGTGGGAACCCACTTGAATATCCAAATATTCTTTCAATATTTTTGATATCCATTTTCACACAAATTCAGTTTTTAGGTTAATCAGAATAAAACCTATCACAATCATGACTAATTTTTTGGACCTAAATGTTTGACTATTTCATCAAATAACACCCTTAAAGGGATTGGAAATCATGGAATTTTGAATCACATAAGTACATTGAGAGAGGCCTACCCTCAGACTACATAATTATGGGACTAACAAGATAACACCATCAACATGTTCTACATTACCAATAACAATATTATTAGAAAATGTTTTCACATGTTTAGTTCTATCAAAGGAAACACTTTTCATCGAATTACAAACTCCAGAGAGTTTAATAATATACAACACCCAAACATACTTAACTTAATAAGTGAAAGATTGATCATAGGGGATACATCTGATGTAATAAATAATAAGACTATTATTCCCATACCAATGCCATATAGAATTAATAACATCAACAGACTCAAAGTGATTATTTGAATCATTACCTTGTTGTAAAATTTTAGAATAAACTTTTCTACTCACTTTAGTTCCATGCCCTCTCCATTTTACAACTAAATTTGCATTAGACTAGTTTAGAACCATATGTAAAGGCAAAAAATATCATAAAGGTGGAAGTAAATGTAAACATTTACACAAAAATGACATAGAATGTCCTACAGAGCTAGTATAACAACTCGAGAAGACTCGTAATAAAACCCTATAACGGTATGCATACATGAAACCCTAGTAGAGCCAAAAAAATCTTAATATTGTCTCCTAGAAAAAATTCTAAGACAAAAAAAATTATCCTTTTCAATTAATTTGTATTAATTTTTAAACCTTATAAAAATCAAACCAATTTTTTTATTGTTAGGAATAATATGAAATAATTTTATTTGTTAATTTAAAATTATTTTCTAATTTATGATTTTTTTATCAGAACGCATTGATATATAATATTAATCAAAATAAAATCAAACCAAGTTTAAGTACAAACAATAGTAAAAAAAAAAATTAAAGTTTAGGTACAAAATGATCAAGCCATTCAATTGAAGGCAAAGAAAGTTTAGACTAAAATTAAAAACTATGTACATTACTATACTTGAAACATCAAAACGCTATTATGCATTCTCCTCTTTGGACTCTAAAATCATCACACTCATACCTCTTTCATTCTCTCCATATTTCACATGTAAGGCAACAAAAAATGCTTCCAGTTGTGACTCCTTGAATTAGGAAGTGGAAATATCAAGCTTGGTGTAGATTGCATCCAAATTTTGGCCTTTCTTAAATTTATTCACAAGAAGATCCTTGAGGAGCACCTAGATCTGGTCCACCCTCTCACTCAAACATAACCTCAATTTTTCAATATCTTCATGCACAACATGTGTGTTGTTAGTACTACAAATCATTGTTTTCACCCTAATAAATTGATTAACTATTAGAGTGCCAAGTCTAGGTGTTGATTGTCTAGGGTCTTTTGTGTCTTGTAAGATGAAATACATAGAAGTGCCTTCTCCCATCCTCACTTATAATTGATCCCAAAATACGTTTTTGGCTATCCACTTCAAAATATATTCATCCTCGATTCCCTCTACTAAGGCATTTTCAAAAAATTCAATGCTTCTTTAGTAGTAATTTGATTTCTTTAATCACTCAAGCCCTGTACATTAAGAATTTTCCACAATTTGAGATTGTTTACCATCACAAGAAAAGAGTTGTGGGTGGCCTATATATAATATCTATTAATCATGTCAGAATTCATCTACTTGATAGTGTTAACAACATAATCATTTCCCCTATTTTATCTAGCTTTTCTAGGTAAACCAACTTTGACGATGACTGTGACAAAAAGTAAATTGAAAGAGAAGAAAATTTTTAATGCCCTTATCAATATAAAAAAAACATATAGAATGATTTGGAGAAAATATAATTCATAGTTTTCCAAATTTCATGCCTTCCAAACAAAATCTCTACAGAAATAGTATTCAAACCAAAGCATATATTTTGGAAACCTCAAAAAGCTCCAAACTTATATAAAGTACAAGATGAAGATGCCTAAATTTTTAAGTAAACCAAGTAAACTAACCATCTTAAACCAATTGACCCAAAATATCAAAATCCATATAGATAAAAGCAAATGATTCAAACTATTGACAATGTTTTCACAGAACAAAACTCACAACAAAGAGAGATTTATTAAACTTTGTCTGCAAGAGCATCTATGTAAGATAACCAACTAGGTTAAGAAAATCAAAATTTCCTCAATAATCAAATGAGACAAATATAAATCCACTCACCCTTGATCTCAAAATTATTCTCTAAATCAAATAAACTTCTTTTATCAAGTCCAACTCCACAAGGCATCTTAACAATCCAAACAAAGCAATTATAAAAGCAAAGAAAAGAAGAGAGTGCATAGTTTTGGGACAGCCTTAAGACCACCATACCAACTGCCACTTTTCAAGAATGGCAAGAGTGGATATGGGTGATAAGCCTTAAGGCTCCCCACATGTGCCACTTGTTTTTTCCCAATCAATTCAACCATCACTCTCAATATTTGAGTGGATTGAAATTAATAGAAAAGAGAAAAATCCCATCTCCCTATGCCAAATCATAATTAACATCATGATTATGGGTCCATATACTTGTCAACTAAGGTTCCAATCCTACCCCCAAGGAGAGGAGGGGTTAAAAATTTTAAGGATTTTTGTTGAGAGTTGAGATCCACACTAACATTTGCAAAATGGTATGCAACTTGATGACCCTTATATCTGATGTAAATGAAATCACAATTATTGAAATTTTCAAGGAGGATTTTGCAATCTTCTATTACATTAGAGAGTTCGCAATTTTTTATGCTTCCCTTTCTCAAAGCCTCCAAAATCACTCTTGAATCTCACTCAATATCTAAGTTAGTCTTTTTGTTGTTTAAAGGTGAGTTTTAGACCTCTCCAAAGTGATTTCCCCTCTAACATAATTTGTAATGCACTTTCCTAAAGCTACATTGTATCCAAGAATGGGTGAGCATTTCTAATTTCAAAAGATGCCTCTGATTCTGACCCATCTAATTTTCTTTTGCAGCCTCATCAACATTTAACTTGATAATTATGCCTTGTGGATGGATCCATATAAATTTCAAACTGCCTCTACTAATTTTTATAACCCATTTATTAGGGACCCCAACAAGTGAGATTTTCTAGTGCTTAAAGGAAGCAAAATATTATGGGGTAATTTTCCTTCTTTTGGGGGCCATTTAAGGAAAAGTTATTTGATTGAAGTTAATATGGTAGTCAAGGCTCATTTCCCCTTTGAATATTCTTTTGCTTCTAAGCCACATATTCGAGAAAAATAAATTAATAATGGAATTCCAAATCCATAGTAGTGGATGAGATTTGAGATTTAAAGACCAGACAAATACTAGGTCTTTGACATTTTCAAGAAGATCATTTGAAAGGTTTAACTTGTGAAATAAAGAGTTCAAAATTTAGTGAAAGAAATGATAATCTATAAGGAGATGATTAGTAGCAAGAGGGGCCTTGAAAAATCATTTTCCTTGAATTGGTCTAGGGTAAGTATCTTATCCTTGCATATTGTCCAAATAAAAACATTTGCTTTTGGAAAGATTGTACCTAAACCAAATTTGTTTTGAGGTAAATTGATCAAAGACATTCAGTTCCATAGCAATATGAAAAACTTTAACCATATTTTACATTATATCTTCCATTATTAGACCCCATCTAAACTAAATTATTTTATTGGTTTGAAAAATTGAAAGTTATAAGAAAATTTAGAAGGGCTACTTCTTCATCAAGTGAAGATGATCAAGAATGTATAAGTTTTTCCATCATCATTGTTATA
This sequence comes from Torreya grandis, assembly GCA_037957365.1. Lineage (NCBI taxonomy): Eukaryota > Viridiplantae > Streptophyta > Pinopsida > Cupressales > Taxaceae > Torreya > Torreya grandis. The sequence goes on from JARHVA010000967.1 coordinate 194,468, forward strand.
TATCATGTAGTCCTTGACATATATGCTAAATATATCGATGAATTGGGCTTGTAAATTGTTTGACTAATTCAAAATGCTTAGTTGAGAAAGTGTGATCCAAACTTCTATCCAAAACTTTGCTTTGTTATTTTTTCCACATCCCATCTTAGATGGGGTCTTAAGATGATCTTAGAACTTTGGTCATCAAATTCCAAATGTGAAAGCCTTTATTGCACATTGAAAATGCAGATTTGTAGGATTCATATTATCTAGGTATTTATTTCTAAAGATTTTTATCCAAATAGATTGATGTTCATAATGCAGTCTCTAAGTCAACTTAGCTCATAAGGCATAGTTCATTTTCAAGTTGATTTGAATCTCTAAACCCCACCTGCTCCCGCCCCAATCTTTAGGAAACTTAATTTGATTTTATTTTATTAAAGGAAACTTTATGACATCATTAGTACCACCTCATAAGAATCTAATCTAAATGTATCTTATGCATTTTTCAAATTTGAAATAGATATGAAGTATTGAGATCATATTATAAGCATAGCATGTAGACAAGACTTTAGCAGGGGTATTCTACCTATAAAGGAAGTCCATTTTCCATTACATCCTTCCAACTTCCTGAAGATCCTATCCACCATGTGATTCCATAGTCCATATGAGTTTCTCTCTTCAAGGATGCGGATACCCAGATAGGTGAAAGGTAACTTTCCTGAATTTATATCTAAAATTGTTCATATGGCAGTTTGGGCATACATGTTAATCTTAAAGAAGAATATTTTAAACTTTTTTTATTGACTTGATGACCGTATGCTTATTAATAAAGGCCAAGGACTTACTTTAATGTGTGTGCTTCAAGAATGGATGTAACTCCAACTAAACAAATGTCATCAACAAACTATAGGGAGGAAATCATAGGAGCATTGTTAGCTACTAATGCTCCTTTCAATGTGCCTGCTTCTTTGAGATGAGTTAGCCATCTATCAAAGGGTTTTGATACTATGATGAAAGGGTAAGGAGATAGTGTTTTTTTTTTCTAAGCTCCTTGTAAGATCCAAATAACCCTATTGGTTCAAAATTTATCAAAATAGAGAACTTTGGTGAGCTTATGTATTTGAAAATCCAATCTCTCCAATCTTTGTAAAATTTGAATCTCTCCATAGTGCATAGCATAAAGTCCCAATTAACCTTATCAATTTTTTTGATCAAATCCAATTTGATAAACATGTTTATTTGGTTGTGAAAATAAAAATAATTGATCAGTTCATGGGTAATGATGATTCTATCTAGAATTTGTCCATAGGGAAGCAACAAAGCACCTTGGTATGGGGAAATGATTTTGGATAAAAGATTTTTCAATGTGTTGGACATAACTTTAGAAATGACCTTGTAAATTACATTACAAAAGGAAATAAGCCTATAAGAATAAATATAGCTTGCATTTTATTTTTTGGGAAATGGAGCGATAAAAGTGGAATTTAGTTGTTTCAAAATATCCTTAATTATATCTAACTCTTGAACTACAAAACTAACATCATTCCAAACAATGTCCTAATAAAATTGAAAGAAACCAATAGGAAATCCATTTGGTTTAAGGGATATGTTTGGTTTGAGAGAGAATACAACTAACTTGACTTCTTCATTGATGATAGTATTAAAGAGAAAATAATTGTCAACATCATAAAATAATAATGACATATGGATCAAAATTTTACTATTAGCAACCAATCTATCTTATATAGTTTCAGAAAGAACAAAATTGCAAAATCTTTCAATTTTTGAGTTGATTTCCCCCATTTCCACTATATTTCACTTACCAAGGTAATGATTTTGGAGACATTATAAAAATTTCCCCTCATTATAATTGTTCTATGAAAAAACTCGTATTCATATCCCTTTCTTTCATCCATCTCACCCTAGATTATTTTTGCCAATGTAATTCTTCTTGTAAATGTAGTTTGTTCTAATCCCCAATAAGTGTTTCTTCTTTTATTTTCAAAACTTTAGTCATGCCATTATGTTGAATGAGGTTTTAAGCAATGGAAATCTTATTCTGAAGATCAATTTTTTTTTGTTATTAGCTGCCAAAATTCCTTTTTGTCCAATCTTTTAAACAGTTCTTTTTATCTTAAATTTTTGGGCTATCATTTACATAATTGTCCCAATCACTTTTGAGTTCCACCATTCCTCAATTTTGTATTTTAGGAAGTCTTCTTTGGTCCACTTTAATTATAATTTAAAAGGTATTCTCTTAGGAGGAGAAGTTGAAGATAAAGAGAGGTTCATGGATCAGTGACTAGAACCAACTACCAACAAAATTTCAGATTCAAAACAAATAGTATGATGTTTCCAATTTAAACATATAAAAATATGTACAAAGGCATTATTTGTTCTTTTATTAAGCCAAGTGTGCTTTCCTTATTTTAAATTTACATCAAACATTGATAAATCCTTTTTTGATTTGAGAAAAGTTTGTGGTAGACTGTGAGAGAAATCTTGAGCTCCTAGATTTTTTGCAAGGGGTAAAGGATGGTTTTGAAGTCCCACCTAAAATCCATTTTTCATTATGGTAGATGCTCCTAATAATTTTTTGTGATAATCAAAAGAAGCTTTGGATGTGATTTGTATTTGGGCCATAGACATTGATACAAGTGAGGCTTTAATTTGTCCCTATCTCATCAAATCTGAGTACTTGCCAATTTATGCAATAATCTAGAAATAATGAGTGGGTTCTTGACAACAAGTAACCCACTTGAAGAGCCTAATATAATTTTTGTTGCAAGATTTTTATATATTCATATTTCCTTCATACTTTTGTTGGCGAGATACCTCCATATTTATTTTTTTAAGGAGTAAGATATCTATTTTTCAATCTAAAATATGCTTTTTTAGCAACCTATGCTTGTGTGGGGCATTGATCCCTCACAAATTCCATGAGAGAAATAACATGGGGGTTTTAACCTATTGTTTTTGTGTGTGATGGGATTATCTCACCCTAGAACTAAAATTTGTTTCTTGCCTGATTTTGAGGCTTGTTGATTTCCATCCTTTTTTCACCTTTTCTTCATCCCTTTAACTAATTGGATCCTAATTTTAGCTCTTGTAATTCAGGTAACATGCATGAGATTTATTTCTAATTGAAACCATTTTTTTATAGGAATAATATGAACTAATTTTTATTTAAATTCAAAATTATATTTTTATTTATGTATTTTTTTATTAGAATGGACTAATATATATAATTAATCAAATAATAATAAATCACATATATGGTTACAATAAAATAAAATTTGCTGGTATTCACAACCTAGAATATATGCCCAAAAAAATAAGACAAAGCCACCAAAAAACTAACAACAAAGTTAGCTAAACATGTTTATACAAAAATAACAGCAAATACCAAGGCAAGTGTGAAAATCATGCACAAGCAATAGCACCAGAAGCTGGTGGTGGCAAATCATCCTTAGAAGGCCAAACAACCCAATAAGAAAACTCTTATGAAAGAAAATATGGGGTAACCCACCCATCCTAAGCATTCTCTAAAGAAGTCAAAGGTACCATAATGCCACACCTAAGTAGCAAAAGCATCATAACACCCGTTTGATCAGTGTCATGAAATGACGATGACCAAATATTTGTGTAATGAAGTGAAAAATATTATCCAGGTTATAGATAGTTGATTGGTTGATTAAAATAAATTAATAAATATGAATGACTATATATACTAGTACCTATACATATAATTAAAAACCTTGCATAATTTTTTCGTAAAGTATTTTATTGGTGCCTCCACAACACAATACTATCCAAATCAATTAATCTACACTGTAAAATGTGCAAATAAATATTTTTCCACATTGTAAAGTTCAAGAAAAAATTAGATATATATATATATATATATATATATATATATATATATATATATATATATATATATATATATATATATATATTGGCTAGAGGGCAATGACAAGAATAATTTCCTAGGTAAATTCAACAATTTTTCAGAGTAAGAAATTAGAAAGTAGTTTTCTTGTTTTTTCTAATTTAAAATGCACTTTACTTTCAATAATTTCAAGAAAATGAAGTGTAAACTTTTAATTTTTGCTTCATCGTGCCCTGACAAAGGATAGAGTGCAAATGGTACTCTATTGTTGCTCCTAAATAGAAAGTTGAAATAGACTAGGAACAGGGGATAAATTAAAATAAATGAGAAAAGTGAAATTAGTGTCAACTAATAAGAGTATTAGTGACAATAGTGTAAGTGAGCAAATTTATATGCATACATTTTGCCCCTCTTTGAAAGGGCATTGTGATTGAAATGAAGTAAAAGGAGTAACGATTTCTTAAAGAAAAATGATGTCATAGACTAATGTTAGTATATATGACGCCCCTTCGAGGGGACATACAAGGAAGAATGAGATGGATGGCCACTCAAAATTAAAAATGGTGGGTCGAGTGATATGAATAGATGAGGGAATGGGATGTAAAATGTGAGATAAAAGATGAAGAAGATAAGTCTGACTTGAGAAATGAGCTAAAAATTGATGATGTCCCTGGCAAAGACACATGCATAGAGAATAAAGATGATGGGTGTCATGTTTGTCGATAGATCCCAAGGAGGAATCAATTGTAACATGATGATGATAGGACTAAAAAGTCACAAGCTTTAGATGTATCCCAAGCAAAGATGCATGTAAGGGAGATTTGTAGGCCAGGGTAAGACTGGTTTCATAAGACTAATATTGGGAATGGATCAAAGCTAAAGTTGATCAATATTATGAAGAGGATAAGAGAGAATAAATGATGTGATCGAATGACCAAAAGACTGGGGGATGAGTATGGATGATAGAGATGTGATCAAGGAATCCAAGGAGGGTGGTTAGATCATATGTTATTTCAAAATGAAATCAACTCAAAATCATCCAAAATGAAAATAGCACACTAACAAGTAAACACTACCTTGCCTAGCTCAAAGAGGGGAGCATAGTGAACAAACAACAAATGACAAAATATCAAGAAAAATTCAATAAAACATATATTTTTACCTTCTTTGAATGCTCCAAGAGGTTTGTTCGATTGGCTTGCTCGTATTATGCTCAAGAGGTCTTCATCAGTGGAGTGTGGCTACCTTCATCTCCTCTTAGCACCATGTTCAATGCTTGGCTTGGCTTGATGATTCAATGATTTGGATCAATTTTAGCATTATAAATTTATGCATTTGCTTCATGAATGAAATTCTAAATTATAATATTACTTTGATTAAGCTCTCGATTCATTTATGCATAGTAACTTTGCACCAAAATAGCTTGTTAAATGAAGAGGTCCATGCATGCTTTTATAGGTTTTGAAATCAACTTGGAATGGGTTAAATCCTAACCTTGGTTGAGTTTATAAACCATGGTTGAGATTAAAGGTGTCCAAATGGTCATGATTAGCTTGAATAGGTGTGATTTGAGATATTTTCCATTTTAGACAACTCACAAAGGTAATGATTCATCCTTAGGATATTTAAGATGCTCTTGATATTTGGCTCAATTAGGGACTCAATTGGGGACAATTGAGTCCCTTATAACATATATAATTTTAATTATGCTCATAAGTAAATATTGGCCTAAATTTCATCCCTGCTTGAGCTAATCAAGTAATTAGTTCAATCAAGGACTCAATTGGGCCCAATTGAGTTCCAAATCATAAAATATAGTCATAATTAATGGTTCACATGGCTTGATTGGTTTAAATTGTGCCCCTAGTTGACTAAATCGAGTAATCAGTTAAGTCGAGGACTTAATTGGGACCAATTGATCTACAAAATCACATGATATAGTCATATTTAGGTTCATATGGAGAGATTGGACCAAATTACATCCCTGGTTGAGCTAATTGAATAATTAGTTTAATGAGGAATTAATTTGGGTAAAGTGAACCCTCATTCAAATTTTATAGTCATGATTAAGTTTGTGAGACCCAATTGGCCCAAATTAAATCCTTAATTAAACTAATCCATTCATTGGTTTAATTAGAAAATCATGTAGACACCGAAATCGTGTCTACCCCTTGGTCCTTTCTCCCTCCTATTCCCCCCTTGGTCCATTCCTAACCCATTCCTAACCCATACAATTACTAATTTAAAATAATAAACTTATTTTGAATTAACCCCCCTCCTTGGACACATCACCCATGACACCTCGCCTAGGACACCTCACCTTGGACCATTTCCCACCCTATGACTCACCCAAGACCTATTCTTACTCCTTTCCAACCACCTAACCAACTCTTGTGCATAATTAGCCCAACCTTCGGCAATTCCCCAATGGATTATGCACCTGGCAGATGGAGAACGAGCTTGTTGGCCCTTTTACTCGCTCTGCACCCGCCGACGTCGGTCAACTGTCGACCGACGCCGGCGGGATCGCCGACGTCGATTTACTTAAACCGACTTCTAACCTCTTTCTGGGGGCTAATCACAAATGGAATCAAAAATTTTGAATCTCAGGAGCTAATCACGAATCCTTCAATCTGGACCCTGGAGTCTTGGATCCACCACTCTGCCAATCAATCTGCCAATCTCTCAGCCAAGCCTCTCACTCTCTCCCTCAGGTGCAGCAACAGGAATTTTGCGTTCAGCAACTCCATCAACGATAGGGATTTCACACCAGTAGCACCAACAACAGGTACACCAGTCTACAACACTCCTTCAGTGGGCCACAGGTAAGTATTCTATTTGTACTTTCATTGTGTTTTCTAGTCATTTGCTTCTAAGTATTATGAACTAGATTCAGCGCTTCTTATCTCCAGACCAGACCAGACCTGAATCCTTATTTCCCTGTCTCCCTATTGGCCTCCTCTACCCTTCTATCCATTTGACTCCCCTGCATCTCTGCACAGACCCTCTGACTGCCTCAGACCAGACCCAGACCTTCAGACTACCTCAAAACCAGACTCTCAGACCTTTAGACAAACCCAGACCATTCTGCACGACCAAACCCTATCCACGGACCACAGACCCGACCAGACCCCGTCCAAGCTTACTGCCCTGACCGATGCCGGCCACTTCCCCAACTGACGTCGGCATACTAACCGACGTCAGCAGACCTCAACAATCGACGCTGGTAGGACCACCGACGTCGGTGACTGTGACCAGTCTGACAACATCTTTCAGGTAAGCCTTTGCTTCCATTTTTATTTTTAGTCTTTTATCATTTCAGTATTTTAACATTTTGCTATTTATCATACACTTCTTTTTATTGACTAGTGGGTTGATATCCCTTAAGGAAGTCTTCATGCTTCTGGGATCAAGCTTTCGCTTGGGAACCCACCATCTATCCATCTAACGCCTTCTTTGTCTTAGTCTCTTTCTTCTGTAGGTGTCATTCCTCCACAGCCAAAGAGGAGTACCTTCAATGTCTGGATAACGATGTGCACGACTACATCCAAGTACATACAAGCCTAGACCATTTCCCTCTTAGTTTCTTCATTTTCTCTCTTTGAATGTAGAAAGCGAATTTAGCATAGAAACATTCTAACACGCCCGGTGGGACCTTAGGTTCTTCCTTGGGTTCCTTTTCTTTTCTTTCATATAGGGTGCATTAGGATCCTCCCTTTTCACCTCTTTCTCCTCTTCTAAAAGACATCATAAGTAGGAATAAAAAGAACCTTTCTTTCTTTTCTTGCATTTCTAGACTAGTCAAGAATCATATTCTTCAACCCTTTCTCAACTTGCTTTCATTCCAACTTAACATTTCGACTTGGGGCTTAAAATATATTGCATTCCATTTCTGCTTGTTTGCATTTCTTAGTCCACACTTAGTAATTAATATCTGCATATTGAATTAATCGTAGATCACTTGATGTTACACAACCAAACCACTTGCACTAAATCAAACATCAAACTTACCTGAGACAAGGCCCGACTGGGATTTCATCACCCAGCGGATACCTTACCCGTCCCGGCGATCCTACTTGGATTTCACCACCAAGGGGAAAGCCCACTCTGTTCTCTGGCAGAGTCTAATCTATAGGGAAAGTATATTTTGGCTAAGCTAGACCAGCTTACCACTGGACTCATGAAGTGAGGGGAGCTTGCTCCTTAGCACCAGGCCATGTACGAAACCTAACCCAGACTTCTTGAGCGCCTAAACATACCTGAAACCATCTTTAGAGTACCTCTTCTAGGACCCCTCTAACAGCCAACCTCTCAAACATCACTTTAAGGCATAAGCCACAGGATTCTAAAAACTTGATTCTTAGGATTTAACGCTTAGGGCCTGTCTGTCTCCATCTCTATTTTTTTGTTCCTATCTGGTTTTTTGAGCTAATGAGGATGTTCTTCTTCCTTTTTTTCAAGAATCTTCAAATTTTTTGAGTTTTTGGAAACCACAATCACCGGCATCAGCTTTACCACCGACGTCGGCCACCTTCCTCCACCGGCATCAGTTATCTGACCGACGTCGGCCATCTTTTCTCACCAACATCGGTTCTTCAACCGACGTCGGTCACTGTCACTGTCCTTTTTTCCAAAATAGCAGCCTAAAACCCGACCCCTTTTTCTACCAAAACCTCATTCTGAGTTTCTGAAACTGAAAAAACACAGTTTCTGGAACCTGCCCCCCTCTTGCCTTGAATGGTTTTGATGCACAGTCCAACCAAGGCTCTTCTTGACCACGCTCCCTCGTCCCTAACTAGTCCTATAATGGAGTTCCACTCAGACACTGAAAGAACTCCTACAGGACCGACCCTGACTCAAACTCCCATCGTCCCAGAAGGGGACCAAGATTTTGAAAGATTCTTGGACCTCAATGTCACAGCCCTCCAAAACTATCTCGCGAGAAACCCAACGCGAGACCTTTCGGGTGAAGTGGCGATGACATCGACACCATTCGCTACCCAACCTTTTATGACCCAGCCTTTTGCCTCAACCATTAACCCGACATGGTCAATATGCAAAGTTTGGCCTCCCCATCTATTTTTAGACCAATCTCCATCGGGGTTCCATTACCCCCTCAACCACATGCAATTCAACCAAGTTCTACATCATACCAGAACTTGATTGTCTCGACCCCTCACACTCTTGCGCCCATAAATGTAGGAGTGTCTACCTCGCCCTTTGTCAATGCCGTCACGCAACCACTTTTGGTGATATCTAGTCAAATTATGCCTTCTACTTCCATAACCCAACCACACTTGGCCTCTACATCTATCCCTACGACTAGTTATACATACGTTGCACCCCCACACTGCAACCGACTACGTCGTATGCCTCCTCTAGCCTCTTTCAAGTGCCCTACAACTTAGGGGGTGCCTCGTCTGCCAATCTATTAGCAGACGTCATCAAAATGTTGATGGATAAAATGTCCAGTCTCGAGACCTCTATCTCTGGTTCACGCAATGCTCTCTCGTATGAGCAAATTTGCAACGAGCCCATCCATCCTTCCGTCCCTATCTGACCATACCCCAACCAATGGGAGCTTCCTAAATTCACTCACTTCCAGAGTAAGGAGGACCCGCAACAACATCTACAGGCATTCAGACATGCCTGTTATCTCATAGCGCATGATGATGTGTTACTTTTACGCACGTTTCCCATGTTGCTTTCTGGCCCTGCCCTTGACTGGTATAGCTCTCTTGCCAGACATTCTATCTTCTCATTCATTCAACTTGCCCAATTATTTCTCGACCATTTTTCTATCAACATCACTAAATAAGTCTCAATCACAGACCTCTACTCCATCAGGCAATTTGACGACGAATCAATAGTCAATTTTGTCACCCGTTGGAGAGGCTTGATTAACCAGCTCTCCTTCTCCTTGCCTCAACTTGAGCTCATCGAGCTCTTTTCTTGAGCATGTACCAGGCACATCTCTTCTACCTTGTGGATTCAGACATTCTGCACTTTCGACGAAGCTTTCACCATGGCTCAAAAGCTTGAACTCCGCGCCATTGAAGAGGATAAGGTCAAATTGCGTAATACCAATGCAAAAACCAATGACCCTTCTTCTTCCAGACCTTCTTCTTCTGCCAACTCCAAACCCAAAGGAGTGGCCAACACTGTGGTCATTAGATCACCATCCTCGATGACAACTAATCACTCTCAACCTTCTACATCTCCAAGCATCACCAAACAATTTCAACAACGGTACATCCAGCATTCTTACACTCCACTTGGAGAATCATACGCTTTCATTTTAGAAAAACTTGTCAAGCAGGGGGTCCTCAATCTCCCTCGAATCTGACCACCTCAATTCGACCCTTCAAAATCCATCCCTACATGGTATAAAGAGGTCAACTTCTATCACTTTCACCGCGTCCATTGCCATGACATCGACAATTGCCGAACCTTCAAGAACATCATCCAAGACATGATCGACAAGGGGGATCTTATTTTAGATAACCCGAATGCCCCACCCAACCAACACATCGACATCTTCAAACAACTATTCCCGAACCATCCTCCTACTCAAAACAATGTCCAAGCCATGATCAATGACCCCCAAGACCATAATATTCACACAATCAACACTATCTTGCCTCTTGTCCCTGACTAACCTCCTCCATCACAGGATGAAGAAATTTTTTCTCCTATTAGTCCTCCATCTACCTCTCTTATACTAGAGGACGCCTTGACCATGCCAACGCCATTAGCCCTACCTTCATCTGAAGACCCTACCTTGCCTACTCCTCAAGCACAAACAGAAGGCACGATCATCCCTACCTCCTGCCCTCTTGAGGAGCCGCACTCTCCTATTTCTTCTCCACCAGGAGAAGAACCAGTCTCTTCACCCATTTCGATCGAAGAAGACCCAGTCACGATTTCCTCTTACCTTTTGCCTGAGATTGCTACATCTCACTCACCTCCATCCACATCTGAACTCAAACCCGCATCTAACCTCACCTCACACAAAGGTGGCCCTCAACCCAAACCAAAGAAGGCCACTAGACCACATCGGAGAACTCCTCCCCCACCTTCCTCATTACATTCAATCTTGGACCCGCATCCATCCACTTTAATAGGAGTTCTTCCTACTCCCATACTTCACAGAGGCAAGTCGCCTCCATTATCTCCTCAACCCATTAGACATATATCTCCTCCAAACTATCGACCAATGCCTCTTACACCTCCCAAACCAAAGTCATCAACCCTCACTGCAACAAAACATCCAGACCCGTTAGTAGGTTCTTATGCCTTGCTGTTACGGCAATTATTGCAGTCCTCTCGCGTCAATCTCCTGCCTCTTAAACCATATCAATTTCTCAAACCTAAACCGCCCTGGTTCGACGACACTTGCATTTGTGTGTATCATCGCATGCCTGGGCATGACACTGAGCATTGTTGTACCCTCAAGGTCACCATTCGCCAATGTCTGGGGAATGACACCTTTCTTCTCAACCACATTATCAACAAGCCTTCAACACCACCCCACTCATCAACTCTCGGATCAACGCCATCCTGGTTCGACAACTCTAAATTTTGTCATTATCACCACACTCTAGGACATGACACTGAGCGGTGTTGCGCTCTCAAAGCTGTCATTCATTACCACCGAAAAAAGGATACCCTTCTCATCAAGGATCCTCTCGACCTCCTCTTCGACAAATTATCAACACCGACCCATGCCTCCCAAACCTCATCACCTAAATCGGGATCTCCATGCCAGACTATGGTCCCTTTTCTGCCTTTGACCCCATTATTCGACATCAACACAGTCCATTTGACCACCAAGCCTCAATCGACCTTGAACAATCTATCCAACATTCTCCCTAAGCGAGTGGGGGAATCCAACCTTATCCTGACCTTGACCAAACATTCAACCAAGCCCTCGACCAAACATTCAACCAAACCTTCGACCAAACATTCAACTAAGCCATCGACCATGACATCGACCATGACCATGACTCGACCTTGACCACACATAGTCCAATCATCAACCAACCTTTTTAATCATGACCCCGACCAGCATCAACCAAACTTCAATTATCAAACATCAACCAACCAAGCACCTATCACTTCTTCAAACCGTCATCAATCATCGTGACCAATCTCGAAGAGGCAAATGGGGCAAATTTGCTCCTAATTGACTCAAACTTTTTATCATAAACGCACTAGCATGGCCCAGGGACTTATCAAAACTTGAGCCCCCTTTATGCCTTGCGTCCACGACCATTCTTTTGTTAGTCGAGTATTCAATCACTTGACATTTTACTTGAGCTCATCCCTTGAGCAACCCCGTCCTCTTAATCCTCATTCCTTTCAACCCTATTCCCCTAAACAAGTCCTATGTCAACCCCTTTTGTCAAGCATTAATGCTTTGTCCTAATAAAAGGGAACCCTTAAACCTCTACAGGCTCGTCCATGGCTAAAAGTCAGTCACCAAACATATCAAGAATAACATAACATATCAAAAAGTCATAATGTAGATTGCTCCCTCGAAGGATAGCTACATAATTGTTGTATTACTAGACTGCTCCCTTGAAGGACAGCTAGGCCAACATATCAAACATTTTAAAGCAAAGTATAGACCACTCCCTCGAAGGATGGCTATGATTAAATATTGCTACAGACAGCACTCTTTTTGAAGCTTCCCGCATCGATCAGCTTCACATATATGACCACCACACAAGACAACATCCCTATGTGGACTTCCTGCATTGATCAGTCTGCTCTCTTTAAAATAAAAAAAATGACTGACAAGTTATAAAGTCATGGACATGCCTATAGTCATTCTTGGGTCACCTATAAAAGGGGCAAGGTTATTCCTACCACAAATGGGTTACCCCCTCCTCTCCTATCATATCACCCGCTCAAGGGACTTCGAGCTCATTTATTGTCAAGAGATTCATTTGCTTCTCTAACACATCAACCATGGTCAACGACGTAATGCATAAACGGGGCTTTTGTTCTAACAACCCCTATCTATACTCTCATTCCGATCCTTGTCAATGAAATAACAATTCGCCTTTCACTTATCCTTCACACTTTGGTCCAACTCAACCAGAAGCCTTTTCAGACCAGCAACTTAACAACATGACATCTACATCATCATAGTCCATTTCACATAGTTTCTATGGAAACCAATACACATGGGAACTATCGACCAGACACAATTTATGTTAAGCATAAACCAATACTTGCTGAAGCATAAATAAACCTCAATTCATCTTTAGCATACATCCATCACAAATATGGAAAATTGCTAGGGATGAAAGACCACTCACCAATGTTACAGAATACACCATTGGAAAAGGATGTAACATCTTCTTCTCCTCATCATTTCAACACATGACCAAACTAGCCCATCGACCACTTTGACCCTTCCTCCCTTTTGGGAGAACTACATTGGCCTGAGGCCCTTCCACAAGGGCTATGTAGGCAGCACTCAGTCTTCTGAGGTTAGCTCGGCCATTCCTCTATCTATCCATCTGCTCGTTCGTCTCTCTTAAGACGACGACCTTTCACCTTTCATTATGACCAATCAACTAGCCCTGCCAATGTCAAAGTCATTTTTGACTCCTCATGGGGCACATTTGAGATCACTTATATCTCAACCCAACCAACGACCATGGAGATCACGCCTATCTCCGCAGACCCTGACCACTTTCGAGACAACTCTGTCTTGGTTTTGTTTGCACGCATGCTACCTCACGAATAGATAGCAAAATTGTTCGCATACCATATTTTTAGACCCTCACAAGTATAGGATCGCAAGCCGGTTGATCCCCACTACTTGTGACACTTTCGTGTTTCCAGGAGCACTTCCTGAGCCTGGGATACCTGGAACACGATGACCATTTAGAGCTATAGCTTAGATTGAATAACCTAATCAGCTACGACTAATGCTGGGGCCCGGTTACTTCAATTTTGGCACTCCTCGACCTTTTGACCTGTGACCATTTGACCTACCTATACCGTGAAGTGGTATGCGCGCAATCACAACTTTTACAGCGTTCACCCTCACTCTTCTTCATCCACTCTTTATCAAATCAGCACCTGACATCAGGTTCCCTTCCCTCGACTCCCGCTTTAAGGGGGAACACCTCATCCATACCTCGAAGTAATCCACATCATCCCATACCTGGGGTAACCAACTCCTATTTTTGTCTTGCAATTCGTCCAGAACAACCAACAAGACAAAAAGGAGCAAATGTAGACACCAAAATCATGTCTACCCCTTGGTCCTTTCTCCCTCCTATTCCCCCCTTGGTCCATTCCTAACCCATACAATTACTAATTTAAAATAATAAACTTATTTTGAATTAACCCCCCTCCTTGGACACATCACCCATGACACCTCACCTAGGACACCTCGCCTTGGACCATTTCCCACCCTATGACTCACCCAAGACCTATACTTACTCCTTTCCAACCACCTAACCAACTCTCGTACATATTTAGCCCAACCTTCGATAATTCCCCAACGGATTATGCACCTGGCGGATGGAGAACGGGCTTGTTGGCCCTTTTACTGGCTCTGCACCCACCGACGTTGGTCAACTGTCGGCCGACGCCAGCGGGATCACCGACGTCGGTTTACTTAAACCGACTTCTAACCTCTTTCTGGGGGCTAATCACAAATGGAATCAAAAATTTTGAATCTCAGGAGCTAATCACGAATCCTTCAATCTGGACCCTGGAGTCTTGGATCCACCACTCTCCTAATCAATCTGCCAATCTCTTAGCCAAGCCTCTCACTCTCTCCCTCAGGTGCAGCAACAAGAATTCTGCCTTCAACAACTCCATCAATGACAGGGCTTTCACACCAGCAGCACCAACAATAGGTACACCAGTCTGCAACACTCCTTCAGCGGGCCAAATGTGTCTACACCTTGGTTCTCCCACCTTGTCCACCTCAAACCCCTATCCTAACCCTTGGCCTTAGTCCCCTCCATTCATTTGATTAAAATAACTTAAATATTTTAATTAAGTGGCCCCCTTTCCACCTCACCCTTGCCACCTTGGATCCTCCCTTGAATCCCTCCACCTTCCCCCTAGCATTTATTATGCCAAATCTCCTCATTATCTTTTCCCCCACGCCCATTTAAGCATCCTCATGACCGTTCTTCCCACAATCCCTCGCTCGGCGGCGTGCAAGAATGGGCAGAGGCTATTTTTAGTCTCTGTCCCCATTCTGCCACTGCCGACGTCGGCAAAACTGCCGGTGTTGGCAGCCTTCAAGACCCCTTTCTACATCCGTTGCAGCCCCTGGACCCTTGAGCTCGCAAATTGAATTCTCTTGGCATTTTGGCATTCGTCTCTTCTCCATCTGGACCTCGTGCAACAGCAGCAATAGAGGCAGGGACTCTAGATCAGGGATTTCCTCTTGCAACAAGTCTTCTGTGGCTCCAACAACAGCTCCTCCGTCCTTCAGTCAGCAAGCCAAAAGGTAAGCAATTTCATTATTTTATTCCATTCTTTCATTTAGTCTCAGTTATCTATCCTATCTACTGTCTTCTACTTGCTGTGTCCTTCCCCTGAGAGGCTGAAAAGCCTTCTCAGACCCTGTCCCCTGTCCATCTTCCTCTTTCCTGTCCCACTTTTAATCTAGTCCCAGACAACTTCCTCGTCCCTCCTGCCAACAAAAGACCCTGTACAGGGCACCCAACCAGACCCAGACCATTCTCTAAACCATCCAAGCATGTCCATAAACTCTGTCTCAGACCCATCCACGAACCAAAACCAAACCAGACCCGACCACAGGCCACAACCCCGATCGACGCCGATCACTTCCCCAACCGACGTCGGCAGGATAACCGACGTCGGCAGATCAGCTAACCGATGTCGGTGACATTTTCGACCTCGGCGACTGTCATCAGCCTGACAACTCCTTCAGGTAATCATTTTGTCTTTTCTTTCCTTTTTAATTTGTTTATCACTTTTGTATTCTGGCATTCTGTATTTTCTTGGTCTTTTATCTGTCTGTATTCAGTGAGTTGACCTCCCTTGAGGAAGTTTTCACACTTCCGGGAACAAGCTTTCGCTTGGCAACCCACTGCCTATCCATCTAACATTTTCTTGTCCAAGTTCTTTTTCTTTGCAGGTGTCATTCCTCCACAGCCAAAGAGGGGTGCTCACAAGCGTCTAGATTACGGTGCGCAGTCTATATCCAGGTACTTCTAGCCTTGTCTATTTCCTTAGTTTCTTTATTCATCTTTTGAATGTAGAAAGCGAATTAGCGATAAAAACATTCTGGCACGCCCAGTGGGACCCTAGGTTCCTCTTGGGTTCCTTTTCTTCTTCATTCATTTAGGAGCATTAGGTTCTTACCTTTCCCCCTCCTTTTTTTCTTCTCAATGACACTATAAGCAAGAATTTAAAAAGAATCTTTCTTTTCTTTCTTGCACATTCTAGACTAGTCCAACGTCATACTCTCAACCCTTTCTCAAACTTGTCTTCATAACAAACGTCACATTTTGACTTGGGCATTAAAACACTTTGCATTCATTTCTGCTTGTGCTTGCATCTTCTTAGTCCACATCTAGTAACTTAGACGCATATTGAATAAATCGTAGACACTTGATGTTACACTACCAAACCACATGCACTAAAACGAACATAAAACTTACTTGAGACAAGGCCCGACTGGGATTTCATCCCCCAGCAGATACCTTACCCGTCCCGGTGACCCTACTTGGATTTCATCACCAAGGGGGAAGCCCACTCCGTTCTCTGGCGGAGGATAAACTCTAGGCGAGGTATATCTTGGCTAAGCGAGACCAGCTAACCACTGGAATCGTGAAGTGAGGGGAGCTTGCTCCTTAGCACCAGGCCACGTACCAGACCCTAACACAGATTTTTGAGCACCTAAAACAAGACCCGAAACCAGCTCTAGACTGCTTCTTCTAGGACCTTCTTGACAGCCAATCTCCCCAAACATTCATCTAAGGCATAAGCCACAGCTTCTAAAGTTAATTCCTAGGATTTATCGCTTAGGCTTGTCTGTCTCTCTCTGTTTTCCTCTTCTCATCTATTTGTTTGAGAGAGTGAGGACGCTTTCTTCATTGTTTTTCCAAGAATCTTCAAATCTTTTGGTTCTCTAGAAAACACAGTCACCGACATCGGTTTTGCCACCGACGTCGGCTTTCCCTTGTCACCGGCATCGGTTCTGTCATCGACGTCGGCTTTCCTCTATTACCGGCATCAGTTATCTGACCGACGTCGGCCATATCTCTTACCGACATCGGTTTGTTTAATTGACGTCGGTCTCTGTCACTGTCCTTTTTTTCAAAACCAGCAGCCTAAAACCTATCTCTTCTCTGTCAAAGACTCCATCCTGGTTTTCTGAAACTAAACAACACAGTTCCTGAAACCTGAACCTTCTTTGCCTTGCATGGTTTTGACTCGTAGCCAAGCCAAGGCTCTTATCAACCACGCCAGCCGCCAACCACTTCCGTCTACCCCATCCGTGACTGAGCCTACAATGGAGTTCAACTCAGAGACCGAAAGAACTCCTACCCGTCCAACCCCGCCGCAGACTCCTATTGTCCAAGAAGGGGACCAAGATTTCGAACGATTCTTGGACCTCAACGTTAAGGCCTTGCAACATTATCTCGTGCATAGCCGAATGTGAGACTCCTTGGGCAATCCAATATACGGAATGCCAACCTCCCTTGCCGCAACTACGGCTGTATCAACAGCATCCGTAGTCTAACCTTTGGACACTCAAGCCATCACTTCGACCGCTGACCAGACTTTGACCAATCCTCCAGGTGTGGCCTCTCCCTCTATCATTGGGCCCACTTCCACCGGGGTTCCGGCCCCCTGTCAACCTCAACCCGCTCAACTGCTATCCACTCCTTTTCAGAACCTTGTCATCTCTATTTCGCCTACCCTGGCCCCTATCAACACCAGGGTGGCTTCTTATCCATTGGCCCCCGTTACCACAGTCCAACCTCTCGTAGCAACATCGGGCCTAGCTATGCCTTCTACCCAACCACCTTTAGCCTCTTCATCTATCCCTACGACTAGTTACCCCTATGTTGCGCCTTTACAGGGGCAACCGACTACGTCATATGCCTCCCCTAGCCTCTTCCAAGCACCCTACAACTTAGGGGGTGCACCACCCGTCAATCCGTCGGTAGACATCATCAAAATGCTGATAGACAAGATGACCAGTCTAGAGACCTCTGTTTCTGGCTCGTGCAACGCTCTCTCATACGAGCAGATCTGCAACGAGCCCATTCATCCTTCTGTCCCAATCAGACCATATCCTAGCCAGTGGGAGCTTCTGAAGTTTTCTCGCTTTCAAAACAAGGAAGACCCACAGCAACACTTGCGGGCATTCAGACATGCCTGTTACCTCATTGCCCATGACGATGCGTTACTCTTACGCACGTTTCCTATGTCTCTCTCGGGTGCTGCGCTCGACTGGTACAGCTCCCTTCCCAGCCATTCTCTCTTCTCATCCACACAACTGGCCCAGCTCTTCCTCAATCACTTTTCCATCAACATAACCAAGAAGGTCTCGATCACGAACCTCTATTCTATCCGGCAATTCGAGGACGAGTCCATAGCCGACTTCGTTGCTCGATGTAGAGGCCTCATCAATCAACTCTCCTTTTCCTTACACCAGGCCGAGCTTATTGAACTCTTTTCCCAAGCCTGTGCCAGACATATTTCTTCCACCCTGAGGGTTCAAACCTTCCGCACTTTTGACGAGGCCTTCACGATGGCTCGCAAGCTTGAGTTGCGTGCCATCGAGGAGAATAAAGTCAAGTTGCGGAGCAAGAATCCCAACTCTAAGACCAATGACTCTTCTTCTGCTAAGCCATCATCATCCAATTCTAAATCCAAGGCTTCAGCCAACGCTGTGGTCGTTAGGCCTTCATCCTCCTCACCTTCGACCAATCAGCCTGAGCCATCCACATCTCAAAGCGCCACTCACCAATTCCAGCAAAGATACGTACAACGACGGTATACTCCTCTCAGAGAATCATACGCGTCTGTGCTGGAAAAGCTTGTTAAACAGGGGGCCCTCAATCTCCCTCAAGCCCGACCTCCTCCACAATTCGATCCCTCATGCGCCATCCCCGCGTGGTATAGGGAGCAAGACTTTTGCAGCTTCCACCGTGTTAAGGGCCATGACACAGAAAACTGCAAAACTTTTAAGAACATAATCCAAGATATGCTTGAAAAGGGGGATCTCATCTTAGACAATCCAAATGCACCTCCTAATCAGGCCATTGACATCTTTAAACAACCTTTCCCCAATCATCCGCCAACTCAGAATAATGTCCAGACCTTAATTGACGATAATCATGAACATAATATTGGAACAGTCAATACGGTCTCTCCCTTCGTCCCCAATCAACCTCAAGAAGTTAGTCCATCAATCAATCCGTCACATGTGGACGAACCTCTCTCCCCGGCTGGTTCTCCATCGACCTCTCTCATCTTGGAGGATGGCTCGGCTTTACCAGCACCACCGGTCTCGTCATCCTCCTTTCTGCTGCTTATGGAGGACCCGACCCTTCCTACTCCTCAGCCGCAAGTGGAGGGCACCATCATCCCTGCCCTTTACCCACTGGAGGAGCCTCGCTCCCCGGTTTCTTCTCCACCCAGGGAAGAACCTGTCTCCCCTTTGTCTTCATCTAAATCTGTCATGACTTCACCACACCATGCGTCTAAGACCACTACACCCATCTCGTCTTCAACCTCACAACCATCAACATCTTCTTCTCAGCCATTTTCCCAGTTAGTGGAGAAAATCGCGCTTCTCCCTCTGAGGAAAGTGACGCCTCAGGTGTTGTGGGAGTGTCTTAAAGCCCTTCAACATACCCGCGCCCTCTCATCACATGCTGCTAATCCTCCCAAGGTAGAATCTCATCAGACTCTTGACAAAGACCAGACTCTCAAACCTCAACCAAACCCATCAAAACCAAAACCTACATCTATCTCGTCTAAGCCCATCAAATCATTTGGCGTTCGTCCTGTCTCCACCCTCACTCATCCACAAGTGAAGGTGGACCTAGGCCAGACCTCGACCAGTAGCAGTCTTCCAACCAAATCAAAGAAGACTGCCAGACCACAGAAGCGAATGCCTCCTTCCCTGTCACCATTGCCATCCATTTTAGGCCCCCATCCTTCGACCTTGGCTAGCATCCTCCCCACTCCGGCCTCCAAACAAAACTCGTTGCCTCCTTTGCTTCCTCTGCCTACCTCCAACCGTCCCTCTCCCAAAAAGGCGGTACCAATCACCAAGAAAGAGCCGTCTCCGTCTGGCACTGCACCATCAACCCATAAGGTGGTACGAAAACCTCTTCCAACCTCGCCTAAGCAAAAGTCACCAAACTCACGCATATCAACTAGCACGGACCCTTTAGTGGGCCCATACTCATTGATATTGTGCCGACTTATGCAGACCTCCAACATAACCCTTCCACCCATCCGGCCTTTCCAACCTCTCAAGTCCAAGCCCTCCTGGTTCGACGACACGAAAATTTGCTTATATCATCGTACACCAGGACACGACACCGAGACTTGTTGTGCCCTCAAAGCCGTCATCCGCCACTATATGGAGAAGGACACTCTTCTCCTTGAGGACACTCTTGACCAGACCCTGACTCCTTCCCATCCAACCCCTTCTACCACGTCAACATCTCACCAGCAAGACACGACCCCTTCTTCACCTCCTATTTTCGAAATCAATGTTATTCGTATAACCACTAGGTCGCAAAAGGACAAGGCAAAAGAAAAAGCTGCCATTCCTTGGACCTATCCCTTCGTCAAGCCACCTCTTGCGTCCAAGCCTAAAATTTCTATCCTTGGCGCATCCCAGCCTTCTTCGTCTTCCTCTTTTGGGCCAATTCACGACTCCATGCTGAAGCAGCTTCACCAGACACCTGTAAAGATGTCTCTTTATGACCTTATCCAAACCTCACCTCAGCACCGACAAGCCCTCATCCAAGCCTTGCAGGCAGCGGAGGTCCAACCCGAGGACCCCCAACCACTAGCTGCCCTCGTCCATTCTTTATCTCCTGTCACCTCCATCACATTCAGTGATTCTGAGATTCTCGCATCTAACACGGAAGATCAGGATGCCACCCTCTTCATCACTGCCTATGTTGATCAGACACGCATTAAATGCGTTATGATCGATGGCGGCGCTAGCATCAACATTATCTCTACCCATGCCTTTGATCAGCTGGCTCTTCCCAAGAATTGCGTCTCTAAAACTGACGCGATCTTACGCTCTTTCAATGACACCACCGCCACGACCATTGGCACAGTCATCCTTCACATTCGCGTCGGTCCACGCACAGTCCCGGAGCTCTTCTATATCATCGAAGGAGAGTTTTAATACAACCTTCTACTGGGCTGACCTTGGATCCGTGCCATGGCCTGTATACCCTCCATCCTACACCGTTGTGTGAAGTTTGAGCATGACGGGCCAGTCCACACCATTTCCGCTGACCCTTCACCCTTTAAGACTTGCAACACAACCTACCGTCCCAATCATGTCCTCATTCCCATCAAGCCGTCAACTCCGGCACCGCCTCCATTTGCGGAAGCTTTGACCAATTCGCAGTCGGCGGTCGCCCTTACCCTCCCTCTTCAAGTGCCGACCAAAGACCCCATGGAAGACATCTTCCAACGACTATCACTTGGGGAATATCGCTTGTTGACCCTAGACATGTTCCAAACTCTGCAAGAGTATGGACGCCTTCACCTCAGTCCCAATTACGACCATCAGATCGGGATGGTCGTGCCTTATGGTCCTCCTCACTTTCGAACCAACTTTGTCTATGGGGGGCTCAATCAAGCTCCTACCAACGGCAATTCCCTCTCTTCACCCCAACCTTTCA
This sequence comes from Torreya grandis, assembly GCA_037957365.1. NCBI lineage: Eukaryota > Viridiplantae > Streptophyta > Pinopsida > Cupressales > Taxaceae > Torreya > Torreya grandis. The sequence continues at coordinate 216,251 of JARHVA010000967.1, forward strand.
CATATGATTTCTCATTTCTTGGCAACCCCGCCTTTGCACACACTTACCTTCACAGGTGTGCATGGAAGGGTTTTGGTTTCGGACGTTATGAGCAGGGCTCCCATCAGCCCATCAAGCCGCTCAATAATCGCGATGTCAAGAAACGGTATGGCCTGGGATATCATGACCCCACTCAGGTTCCTTCTGACTTTTATCCCGAGCCAACCATTGACCAATCTCCTCCAAACTCACCCATTTCTCTTTCGTCACCTACGGAGTCGGTGGTTTCCATCCCTCCTAGTTTTTTTTCCATAAACACCATTCGCCTGGAACCCCTGACCTATCAGCTCAATGGGGTGTCCAGGTCTCTCCCTCTCATTTTTCCTAGCATGGTAGAGGATGAGTCGGCAACCATTCACACTGTCCACTGCGTTGACGATGACGCCATCCTTTCCTACATGGGTGCCGATGACTCTTTCATCCAGCGTTTCCTCCCTTTCGAGACCCAGGTTATGTTAAATGAATCCACCATTGACATCAACCTCCCTTCTTCTTATGATGTTCCTCACGTCTTAAAGATTGGTCAATCTTTAGACGCTCAGGAGCAGCTTGACTATGCCCAGTTCCTTTCCAACCATAGCAAGGCCTTTGCCTAGACTTACAGCGACATGCCTGGCATCGACCCCACTATTGCTACCCATAACATTGTCACCAAACCAGAGGCTAAGCCTGTTAGGCAAAAGCTTCGAAAGATGCATCCTCGCATTGCGCTCTTTGTCAAAGAGGAGCTTCAGCGCCTTCTTTCTGTCTCCTTCATCCAACCCATCGATTATCCACAGTGGGTCTCTAACATCATCCCAGTTACTAAAGCAACTGGGGGATTCAGATCTGCACGGACTATCGTGACCTTAACTTAGCCTATCCCAAAGACGACTTCCCTCTTCCTAACATTGACCAGCTTGTTGATCTCACGGCCGGCCATGAGATGCTATCTCTCATGGACAGGTTTTCAGGATACAATCAAATCCTGATCGCACCGAAAGATCAGCACAAGACTACCTTTATCACCCCGTGGGGGACTTTCTGCTATCGAGTCATGCCTTTCGGCTTGAAAAATGCTGGCACCACATATCAGCGCGCCATGACCTACATTTTCCATGATCTCTTCCACAAAATCATGGAGGACTATGTGGATGACCTTCTCGGCAAGTCCAAACTTCACCGCGACCACTTGACCATTCTCACAATCATCTTCTCTCGCCTTCTGCAATACAATGTCCGCCTTAACCCCAAGAAGTGTGTCTTTGGGGTCCTCTCAGGCAAGCTTCTCAGCTTCATCGTTTCCTTCCGTGGTATCAAGATAGATTCCTCCAAGATCCGCGCTATCCTCGAAATGCCACCCCCGACCAATCTCAAGCAGCTTCGCAGTCTACAAGGGAAGCTCCAGTCCATTCGCTGTTTCATCTCGCAACTTTCAGACCGCTGCCAACCTTTTCATCATCTCCTTAAGAAGGACGTCTCCTTTAAATGGGATGAGGACTGTCAAGAGGCTTTTGAAGCCCTCAAAAGCTATCTAGTCTCTCCACCAGTCCTCATTCCACCTAAAGATGACCAACCCTTCTACCTTTATATCTCTGCTACCAACCATTCGTTAGGTGCCATGATCGCGCACCGAGACGAGCATCATCGTGAGCAAGCAGTTTACTACATCAGCTAAACACTGGTCGACTATGAAACTCGGTATACTCATGTCAAGAAACTTTGTTTGGCATTAGTCTTTTTCGCCACCAAGCTCCGCCACTATCTCCTCAACCACAAAACCTTTGTCGTCACTCACACCAACCCTCTCAAGTACATGCATTCCAAGCCATATCAGAATCAACGTATGGCTCAGTGGCTCATGCTGCTTGCTGAGTTTGACCTCGAATTCATTCAGCAAAAATCTATCAAGGGGCAAACCATCGCTGACCAACTGGCAGATGCCCCTCTTCCCGACAATTAACCTTCACAGTTTGAGTTCCCTGACGAGTTTATTGCCACGCTCTCCACCGATGACACCGTCTACCAAATGACCATGTTCTTTGACGGCTCCAAATGTCAACTCGGTGGGGGTGCGGGGGTCATCCTCATCCCACTCGAAGGGGAGCCCATGCCTCTATCTTTTAAGCTTGACTTTGATTATACCAATAATATGGCCGAATACGAGGCCTTAATTTTGGGACTTCAAACTGCCTTTTCCCTCCACATCAAGTCTATCAACATCTTCGGCGACTCGCAGCTCATCGTCAATCAAGTCAACGGTTCATACCTCTGTAAAAACAAAATTTTACAAAGGTATAAAAATCGTGCTAACCTTCTCTTGGCATCTTTCGACCATTACCTCTTGCAAACTGTTCCACGCTCTACGAACAAGTTTGCCGACACCATGGCTTCTCTTGCTTCGCATATCCCGTCTTCATCATCGTCATCTCGACTTTTTGTCATAGTGCATCGTGTACCTTTGCCTTCATACATCTCTCCTCACATCGACCATATCAACACTATCAATTCTAGCCTACGAAATGACTGGTATAAGCAACTTGTGGACTACTTGTCTCTTTCTGTCACTCCTCCCAACCTCTCTAGCAATGCGTGGCGAGCTTTCATCAAGCACACAGCTCGCTATACCATGCTAGGAGGTCTTCTCTATAAGCGAGGCTTCGATGGCCTCCTCCTTCACTGTCTAACCTCCACTGAAGCTTATCAAGCCATAAAGCAAGTCCATGATGGGATTTGTGGTGGACACTTCAGTGGAAACTCGGTTGCCAAGCGCATCCTTCGCCTGGGTTATTATTGGCCCACCCTTCATCAAGACTGTAGCGACTATGTTCGGCGCTGCATCAAGTGTCAGCAGCTCTCTAACCTGCTTCATCTCCCCAGCCACGCCTTGCAAGTCGCTCAGGATTTTTGGCCTTTCTCTCATTGGGGCTTGGATCTCATCGGTGAGATCAACCCTCACTCATCCCTTCGTCATCAGTCCATCATCACTGCCACTGAGTATTTCACCAAGTGGGTGGAAGCCATTCCTCTTGTTTCCACAAAAGCTGACAAAATTGTCGACTTCATCAGCAACCACATCATCTGTCATTTCGGTGTCCCTCACAAAATCATCACCGACAATGGCAAATCCTTCAAAAACAAGACTGTCCAAAAACTATGCGACTCATTTGGCATCAAACTCAGCTTTTCTTCGCCTTACTACCCACAAGCAAATGGGCAGGCTGAGGCTTCCAACAAAATTCTCACCAAAATTCTCATGAAGGTGGTCAACGATACAGGAAAGGATTGGCACATTCATATTCCCTTCACTTTATGGGCCTACCGCACTAGCATCTGAACCTCTACGGGTGCTACTCCCTTCTCCCTCGTGTACGGAACAAAGGCTATCTTACCTCTCGAAGTACAGATCTTGTCTCTCCGCATCTCCCTGCATGGCATTCTCTCCAACGACGACTTTCATCAAGATCGCTTAGCTCAACTTGAGTTACTCGATGAGCGCCGTCTTGCTGCCCTCAATCATCTTCGTGTCTACCAAAGTCGCATCAAGCGGGCCTACGACAAAAATCTGCGAGAATGAGATTTCAACATTGGAGACCTCGTCCTCAAAGAGAATCAGCACGTGACCAATATGGAGCGAAGTAAACGAGGCAAATTCGCCCCCAATTGGCTTGGACCTTTTATCATCACGCACAAGTATAGGTCAGGGACTTATCATCTGTCCTCCCTCGATGGATAGCCAGAACCTGAGCCTCTTAATGCGTTGCATCTTCGACCATTCTTCTGTTAGTCGAGTACTCGCCTACTTGACACGTAACTTGAGCTCGTCCCTTGAGCAATCCTCGTCCTCTTAATCCTCATCCCTTTCAACCCTATTCCCCTTTAACAAGTCCTCTACAACCCTTTTATGACGCATGCATGCTTTGCCCTAATGAAAGGGAGTCCTTAAACTTCTACAGCCTTGTCCGTGACTCAAAAAAAAAAAAAAAAAAAATCAAAAAAATATATCAAGATGTCAAAATATAAACAAGGTCACAAAATCAAATCAAAGAGACAGACTGCTCCCTCGAAGGACAGATGTACTATCATTGCTGTAGCTAATAGACTGATCCCTCGAAGGACAGATATTAAAACATTATATAAAACAAAAATATAGACCACTCCCTCGAAGGATGGCTATGACTAAATCTTGCTACAAACAGCAACCTTTCTTAGAAGCTTCCCGCATTGATCAGCTTCGCAACATGACCACTAAATCAAAAGACATCTCTATGTAGGCTTTGCGCATCGATCAGCCTGCACCAAAAAAAAAAAAAATGGGTCATGGACTTGGCTTGTAGTTGTCTCAGGGTCTCCTATAAAAAGGGGCAAGGTTATTCCTGCTCTTAAACTGGGTTACCCTATCCACCTCCTATCACCTGCTCAGGGGACTTCGAGCTCACTTTAATGTCAAAGTGATTCGATTACCGTCCTAACACCACACTGGTCAACGACGTAATGCATGAACGGGGCTTTGGTTCTAATAACCCCTATCTATGCTTCCTTTCTGGTCCTTGTCAATGAAAGAGCAATTTGCCTTTCATCTTTTCTCTACACTTTGGTCACATTTAACCACATCAATTGTCGACTCATCTTTAACCAAGCCATTTTCATCATTTTCAGCTGACATCATCCTAGTCCATTTCACATAGTTTCTATGGACACCAATACACATGGAAATTACCAACCAGACCCAATTTATGTTAAGCATAAACCAATACTTGCTGAAGCATAAATAGACTTCCATTCATTTTTAGCATACATCCATCACGATTATGAAAACTTGTTAGGGATGAAAGCCTCTCGACCAATATGACATCAGTAGCATCATCTTACCCTCATCATTTTGACACTTGACCACATTCAATCATTGATCAATCAGACCTTTTGTCTGAACTACATTGGTCTGAGGCCCTATGACCAGGGCTATGTAGGCAGCACTCAGATACCACATCTTCTGAGGTTAGCTCAACCACCCCCGTTTGTTCGTCTCTTTGATGGACAAACCTTCTCTTCTACGACTTTGACCAAGACCAATCAATCTCTCTGACCCTTCCTCCCTTTTAGGGAGAACTACATTGGCCTGAGGCCCTTCACACAAGGGCTATGTAGGCAGCACTCAGATCACATGACGTCTTCTGAGGTTAGCTCAGCCACATCCTTTCATCCATCCATCCCCTTGACCAATGACCATTGGAGATCCTGCATATCTCCTTCGACCTTCGACTACTTCCAAGCCAATGTTGCCTTGGTTGTTTTTTGCATGTGTGCTACCTCACGGCTGGTTAGCAGAATTGTCTGTAGACCCTATTTTTTGACCCTTCACAAGTATAGGATCGCAAGCCAGTTGATCCCTACTACTTGTGGATTTCTCGTGTTTCTGGGAGCACTTCCTGGGCCTGGGATACCTGGAACACGACGACCATTTGGAGCTTCAGCTTAGATTGAGTGACCCGATCAGCAGACGACTAAATGTTGGGGCCCGGTTACCTCAATTTTGGCACTCCTTGACCCTCGACATGCGACAATTTGACCTGACCATCCCGTGAAGTGGACTACGTGCAATCACAACTATTGCAGTATTTTTGCTCACTCTCTTCTATCCATTTCTCTGTCAAATCGACACTCGATCTTCGGTTCCCTTCTCTCGACTATCACTTTGAGGGGGGAACACCTCATCCTTTTCCTGGGACAACCAACTCCTATTTTTGTCTTGCAATTCGTCAAGAACAACCAACAAGACAAAAAGGGGCAAATGTAGACATCATAAATGTGTCTACACCTTGGTTCTCCCCCCTTGTCCACCTCAAACCCCTATCCTAACCCTTGGCCTTAGTCCCCTCCATTTATTTGATTAAAATAACTTAAATATTTTAATTAAGTGGCCCCCTTTCCACCTCACCCTTGCCACCTTGGATCCTCCCTTGAATCCCTCCACCTTCCCCCTAGCATTTATTATGCCAAATCTCCTCATTATCTTTCCCCCCACGCCCATTTAAGCATCCTCATGACCGTTCTTCCCACAATCCCTCGCTCGGCGGCGTGCAAGAATGGGCAGAGGCTATTTTTAGTCTCTGTCCCCATTCTGCCACTGCCGACGTCGGCGACCCTTCGGCCGACGTCGGTGAAACTGCCGGCGTTGGCAGCCTTCAAGACCCCTTTCTACATCCGTTGCAGCCCCTGGACCCTTGAGCTCGCAAACTGAATTCTCTTGGCATTTTGGCATTCGTCTCTTCTCCATCTGGACCTCGTGCAACAACAGCAATAGAGGCAGGGACTCTAGATCAGGGATTTCCTCTTGCAACAAGTCTTCCGTGGCTCCAACAATAGCTCCTCCGTCCTTCAGTCAGCAAGCCAAAAGGTAAGCAATTTCATTATTTTATTCCATTCTTTCATTTAGTCTCAGTTATCTATCCTATCTACTGTCTTCTACTTGCTGTGTCCTTCCCCTGAGAGGCTGAAAAGCCTTCTCAGACCCTGTCCCCTGTCCATCTTCCTCTTTCCTGTCCCCCTTTTAATCTAGTCCCAGACAACTTCCTCGTCCCTCCTGCCAACAAAAGACCCTACACAGGGCACCCAACCAGACCCAGACCATTCTCCAAACCATCCAAGCACGTCCATAAACTCTGTCTCAGACCCATCCACGGACCAAAACCAAACCAGACCCGACCACAGGCCACAACCCCGACCGACGCCGGTCACTTCCCCAATCGATGTCGGCAGATCAGCTAACCGACGCCGGCGACATTTCTGACCTCGGCGACTGTCATCAGCCCGACAACTCCTTCAGGTAATCATTTTGTCTTTTCTTTCCTTTTTAATTTGTTTATCACTTCTGTATTCTAGCATTCTGTATTTCCTTGGTCTTTTATCTATCTGTATTCAGTGGGTTGACCTCCCTTGAAGAAGTTTTCACACTTCCGGGAACAAGCTTTCGCTTGGCAACCCACTGCCTATCCATCTAACATTTTCTTGTCCAAGTTCTTTTTCTTTGCAGGTGTCATTCCTCCACAGCCAAAGAGGGGTGCTCACAAGCGTCTGGATTACGGTGCGCAGTCTATATCCAGGTACTTCTAGCCTTGTCCATTTCCTTAATTTCTTTATTCATCTTTTGAATGTAGAAAGCGAATTAGCGATAGAAAAACTATGACTCACCCAAGACCTATTCTTACTCCTTTCCAACCACCTAACCAACTCTCGTGCGTATTTAGCCCAACCTTCGATAATTCCCCAACGGATTATGCACCTGGCGGATGGAGAACGGGCTTGTTGGCCCTTTTACTGGCTCTGCACCCACCGACGTCGGTCAACTGTCGGCCGACGCCGGCGGGATCACCAACGTCAGTTTACTTAAACTGACTTCTAACCTCTTTCTGGGGGCTAATCACAAATGGAATCAAAAATTTTGAATCTCAGGAGCTAATCACGAATCCTTCAATCTGGACCCTGGAGTCTTGGATCCACCACTCTCCCAATCAATCTGCCAATCTCTTAGCCAAGCCTCTCACTCTCTCCCTCAGGTGCAGCAACAAGAATTCTGCCTTCAACAACTCCATCAACGACAGGGCTTTCACACTAGCAGCACCAACAATAGGTACACCAATCTGCAACACTCCTTCAGCGAGCCACAGGTAAGTATTTTGTTTGTACTTTCATTATGTTTTCTAGTCATTTGCTTCTAAGTATTATGAACTAGATTTAGCGCTTCCTATCTCCAGACCAGACCAGACCTGAATCCTTATTTCCCTGTCTCCCTATTGGCCTCCTCTACCCTTCTGTCCATTTGACTCCCCTGCATCTCTGCACAGACCCTCTGACTGCCTCAGACCAGACCCAGACCTTCAGACTACCTCAAAACCAGACTCTCAGACCTTTAGACAAACCCAGACCATTCTACATGACCAGACCCTGTCCACGGACCACAGACCCGACCAGACCCCGTCCAAGCTTACTTCCCCGACCGACGCTGGCCACTTCCCCAACCGACGTCGGCATACTAACCGACGTCGACAAACCTCAACAATCAACACCGGTAGGACCACCGATGCCGGTGACTGTGACCAGTCTGACAACATCTTTCAGGTAAGCATTTGCTTCCATTTTCCTTTTCAGTCTTTTATCATTTCAGTATTTTAACATTCTGTTATTTATCAGACACTTCTTTTTATTGACTAGTGGGTTGATATCCCTTAAGGAAGTCTTCATGCTTCTGGGATCAAGCTTTCGCTTGGCAACCCACCATCTATCCATCAAACGCCTTCTTTGTCTTAGTCTCTTTCTTCTACAGGTGTCATTCCTCCACAGCCAAAGAGGAGTACCTTCAATGTCTGGATAACGGTGCGCATGACTACATCCAGGTACATACAAGCCTAGACCATTTCCCTCTTAGTTTCTTCATTTTCTCTCTTTGAATGTAGAAAGCGAATTTAGCATAGAAACAACTCAATTGGGGTGAATTGAGCCCCATATCACATTATATAGTCACAATTAGGTTTAAGAGGTGAGATTGTCCTGAATTGCATCCTTGATTGATCCAATTGAGTAATCGATTGAGTTAGGGACTCTATCAGGGCAAATTGAGCTCCAATCACATTATATAGTCACAATTAAAATTTTATAGAGCTCGATTGGCCCAAATGGCACCCTTGAGTCAACCAATTGTGTAATTGGTTTAATTAAGGACTCAATTCAAGGTCTATTGATTCTAAAATCACATTATATATTCAAAATTAATCTCATGAGAGAGATTAGCCCAAATTGCATCCTTGAATGAACCAATTGAGTAATTGGTTAAATTAAGTACATTATTGGGCAAAGTAAGTCCCAAATCATATTTTATAATTGTAATTAGGTTCATAGGGCTCAATTGGCCCAAATTGCATCACTAATTAATGTAATCAAGTGATTGGTTCAATGAGGGACTCAATTGAGGCCAATTAAGTCCCAATTCACATTTTATAGTTACAACTAGGTTTATAGGAAAATATTGGCCCAAATTTCATCCTTGATTGATATGATAGAGTAATTGGTTTAATGAGATATTCTATTATGGCCAATTAAACCCCAAATAATATTTTATAGTTGTAATTAAATTTTTAAGACGATTTATTAGACAAAATTATGTCCCTAATTAAAATAATTAATTAATTGGTCCAATCAAGGACTCAATTGGGACCAAGTGAGCCCTAAATCACATTTTATAATCACAATTAGGTTCATGGGGTTTAATTATCCCAAATTACATCCTTTATTAAAATAATGGAGTAACTAGTTAAATCTGTTGGTGTAGGCCTTTTTCCTAGTGGGTTTTGGCTGCATGGTTGTCTTAGCTTGCTTAGGGCTCTAGAGGTCATGTTGGTTACATGGAAAGATTAGTACCACATTCACTAGAATGTGTGGTATCTTTCCCTCTCCAACCTATATATACACCTCTCTCCCTTTGTATTCTTAATTTAACATGATATTGAGTATTTTATTTGCTCTTATTCCTTTTTCAATATTCCTCTATGCTTAACTTCATTCACTAGCAACCTTATTATGATATGCACTTGCTCGACTCTTGAGATCACTCCATCATATGCATTTGTTGATCTGGTGATCTTGGATGCAACTCTTTCAAAATCAAGGACTCAATTGGGGCCAGTTGGACCCTAGATCACATTATATAGTAGTAATTAAGATTACATGATGAGATTGGCCCAAATTTCATCTTAATTGACTCAATCAAGTAATTGGTTGAACCAATAACTCTATTTGGGATAATTAAGCTCTAAATCACATTTTAAAGTCACAATTAAGGGTTAACAGGGTTTGATTAGTCCAAATTATATCCATGGTTAAACCGATCAAGTAATTGTTTCAATTAGGGACTCAACTAGGGCCAATTGAGCCTCAAAACACATTATATGCTCATAACTTGGTTCATAGGGAAAGATTGACCAAAATTACATCCTTGATTGAAACAATTGAGTAATTGGTTCAATTAGGGACTTAATTGGGACCAAGTGAGCTCTAAATCATATTTGATAGTAGTAATTAAGTTGATAGGGCTTGATTGGCCCAAATTATAACCATAATTTAACTAATCAAGTAATTGGTTCAAACAAAGACTGAACTAGGGATTTTTGAACCCCAAATCACATTTTATAGTGGTCATTATGTTCATGGGGCTCAATTACTCTAAATTTCACCCCTAATTGAACTAATCGATAAATTGGTTCAATCAAGGACTCAAATGGAGATAATTGAGCCCCATATCACATTATCTAGTTACAATTGGGTTCATAATGAGATATTGACCCAAATTCCATCCCTTATTGAACTAATCGAGTAATTGGTTCAACCAAGTACTCAACTGGGGCTAAATAAGCCCAAAATATCTCTTTATATTGTCATAATTAGTTTTATGAAGCATGAATGGCCCAAATTACATCCATGATTAAACCAATTAAGGGATTGGTTCAATCAAGGACTCAATTGGGGCTAATGAGCCCCAAATCACATTATATACTTGAAATTGAGGCTAAAATTACATTCAATCAACAAATAATGTCAAATGGTGATCAAATATGTGTGGTTTCCCCATAAACTATCATATAACACCTTATCATCCTATTATTTGATCTTAATTGCATAAATAATGACATCCAATCACATAAAAAATATGATTGGTGCCTAACTATGACCAAGTCACCCAAAATAAACCTTAATTTATTCAATGGCACTAAATTGAGGTATAATTCCATCAAAATAGTTGAAATAACAACATCTAGTTCAATCAAGGACTCTAGTGGGGATAATCAATTTAACTTCAACTAGCATTATGGATCCATAATTCTTTATCTCAAATATTAACATCTAGTCACCATAAATTTTAATTGGTCAAATTCAATTTAATAATTACCTATCAAAATGAAACAATGACAAATAAATGCCATTTATGTTTTCTTCCTCTCATTTCAATTTTCATTACCATTCTTGCACTTAATTAGGGCCTTTCTCAATATAATTAGGGAATATAAACACAAATTAAAAATAAATTTCATCATTTTGTATGCATGTGAAGTCTCCCACTTAGAAACTTCAGGCAAAAGATTATTCAATGCCCATAAGGTACCTGTAGACACTTAAAATCGGACACTTCATGTCGATTTTAACTATCATCAACTTGTGTTCTAATCATGCTAATACACCCTAATCTATCATCACATCACTTTCAAATCAATCTTATATCCAGACTAAAATCCCTAGATAATTCTTTATTCATACCCCTAATCAATTAATTATTTCTTCCTCAACCATCTTCAATCCCACAAAAATACACATCCCTCTTCATTAGTTAATTAATCCAGATTAACTAACTTTCTTCTAATGATAAATTCCATAGCTTTTTAAAATACATATTTGATCAATACAAATAAGCTAATAGTATTCACATCATGACATCATCCCACTCAAATCATAATACAATCTTATACCAAATCCAAGACCAAAATCCCTTTTCCAAGGTAACTTCAATGCAAAAAGAAAAGTGTGCAAGCAAGGTCTATGACATGCTCTTACACACTCTAAACATTCTTAATAGAATCTCTTGCACACTCCAAACTTTTATGAGTGGTTTCTTTCATATTCAACCCTCCTCATTTATGAAGAGGGGAACCTCTTCTTATCCATTGATCTTGATCTTCATCCAATGGTTCACATCAATCAGGGAAATCTATAAATAGAGGGCTTCCTCTCCATCTTAAATAAGTCTTGATACATAATGAAGTGTTGTCAAAAATTATTATCAATCAAGTATCATTGGCCAAGCTAAATCATCCAATCATCTAGTTTGCAATGGGTTACGATGTTGATTTGTCCACGCATCATCCACAAAGATTTCAACTACACATTCATCACATCTAAAGCAAAATCATATCGACAGGAGGGTAAGTGAAGGTATATCAATTTCTTACTTCACTTTCATTTCTTTTTAGCTCAATTTGAGGGCACTTGCATTGATTAGGTAACATTTCAATTTGTTTTGATTTCTACTAAAGAAACTCATCTTTTGTCTTGATGTTACAATACCTTATGCAAATATGAAGCTATAGCATGTAGGCGCTATAACATGTACATGCTTCTACCCTATTATATTTAAAACATATGCCTTTAGGCTTAGAAATAGCTTGGATTTCCGACCCAGAGCTCTAGACCTACACAAACATAGTTGAATCCATGTTTCATAATGAAAATGAGAAAATTCATGTTTGGCCATGATAATAACTAGGAATTTCAGCAATAGATTTTATGAAAATACGACTCCTATGTCGAGCAAGCTCTCCTCTTTTTAAATATATATATATATACATATATATATATATATATATATATATATATATATATATATGTATATGTATATGTATATGTATATGTATATATATGTATATATATATGTATATGTATATGTATATGTATATATATGTATATATATGTATATATATATATGTATATATATATATATGTATATATATATATATGTATATATATATATATATATATATAATTTAACTAATTAAGGTTTTCATCATTATTCATTTCTAAATATGTCTTTATATGTTGTAAATATACATGTACAAATTTATTTATGTATCTTTCATTACATTCTTCATAATTTAAAAAATATACAGGATAACAAACTAGAACTTATTATATACGCAACAAAAAAAATGATTTTTTTAAGGTAGTTAAGGGAGGCACATTCGATTATCTAGTATTTATAATTTTCAAGTTCTATTTATTTGTAAAACTATTTTTAAAAAGTACTTTTTAAAAAAATCTTACAAAATAGGTAGAAAACTATATAATCTTATTTGAATTCCCAACAAAGGGTTTTAAAAATATGAAACAATTTATATAAAGAGTGGGGGAGGGGAGGGGAGGCAGAGACAACTAGCTATCTACTATTTTTACTTAAAAACATGAGCACCTCTTCGAATTTTAATTGTTCAGTAGACTTATATTTCACCATTTTTAAAAAATTAGTACTTTAGAAAGTAGATTCGAAATGCTACAATTCATGTTCTTATAGTATCTTAAAAGCTTGAGTGTTGGTATCTCTAATAATCTATGAAAGTTCAGGTTTCTTATTTTTCAAAAAAACATGCCCACTTAAGACCCTCTTTTGTCATCGCCCCCTGCCCTCTCACCCCACTTCGCCCGCTGCACACATTTTAAAAATAATAGTAATTTAGAAACTAGATTCAAAATTTTACAATTCATGTTCTTATAATATTTTAAAAGTTTGAGTGTTGATATTTCTGATAATTTTTAAAAGCTCTGGTTCTTATTTAAAATATAATAAAAATTATCTCTTAAAAATTGTCAGAGACAATAAAAAGTATCTTTATTTAATGACGAAGAACTTATATTCTTGAAAAAAAAATTACAAATTTAAATCTTAAAAAAGATAAGATAAATACATTTTATATTTAAAATATAATTCAATACCCCTACATAATAAAAATATGAAATGATCACATATACAATAATTGCAAACATTAAACTTACCTTATTTAAATTGAAATAAAATCCGTAACATTGTAAACCCTCAAAAAGGACATGGTTTTCCCTGTCCTTTTCTTTTTCTTTTAAAGACTTTGTTTTATGTGTCTTTTTCTGTTTTTTTTCTTTTTTCTTTTTTCAAGTAATATGTAAATGATTTGGGTTTAAATAATGAAATGGGCCCCTTTGGGCAAATGAGATGTGAATCTCGTGAAGACATGGAAAGGGGGTTGTATCATGGAGAAAATTGTTCATATTCGCCATTGACAGAAGAGAGCATGTTCATGGAGAAAATTGTCTCAATATTGTTAGACACGTCACTATACTGACAACTTTTGGATTAAAAAATGAGAAATTTGTGGATTGTATAAACATGGTGAGCCCCATGGTATGAACTACCTATATAGCATCCAATGTAAGGGTCACCCCATGTGCAATGACAGAGAAAGTGTTTAACCTGCAATTTTTTCTTTATCTTTATTCCCCAAAGGCATTGTACCTTATCTCTCTGAGGAAGCTAATAACATTTTTTAAGCCTTCTTATTTATTTCATTTTCCCTCTACAATATTATATTACACTAAGTAGTAAGAGTAAGTAATTTAGAGGTAAGTGAATCCTATTCATTTGCTTTGAAATAGGGTAAATTTTAAGATTTTTTATCGAAAATTTTTATGGATTTTGTCGGCGAATTTATAATAATTGTTTTTCAAGTATGGTGAATTTGATATACGTGATGGCGAATTTATTGAGAGGAGAAGTAAACATGTTGGTATTTTATTTTTTTCGTATAATCATTCAATTGCATTAGACAAACATTACTGAATGATGCAACTGAATGGTACAACCGAATAATGCAATCGAACAGTTCAATCGAATAACGCAGTTAGACGACCAATTTATAGTTCAGTAGTGTATTACAACTGCTCAATTGGAGCTATCAGTCAGTGTGGCCAGTCAACACGGATGGCATTTAGCTACATATTGGTTATTCAGTGCAACTAAGTAGTCGATGCTTCCGATATACTTGCCGATGTAATTGTTCGGCTTGATACCCTTTGGTTTCATATGTGACCAGTTACCTTGGTTGTCGTCCTCCACTTATAAATACCTCCCTTTGCCCTCATTTTAACTGTGTATATAAAGCGAATTAAATGGCTAACCACTAAATTATTATAAATATTTGATGAGTCAACTGAGAAATATCTTGCATTCATAATTTTTAGGCAACCCGAACCTATGTAGTGGCCCTCCAACATCATCAAAACCAAACTTTAAAAACAAGAATATTCATGAATTAACGAATTTTTACCACTAAAATTTACCCTGGTTTAGAATTTCACCTAGTGTTAGGCAAGTCATCATATTCAAATATAAAATGTCAATTGGTATTTGCTTACAATTTTCATAATAACATCAGTTTATTGATTATTTAGATTATCTTATTTCTCATAAGGAGAAATGGTTAATTCCAACAATGGAATATTGTCATGGTAAGATAACGAAGCCCACCCACTACGTTGAGTCAAAACAGGGAATGGCCTTCATTCTACAACAAGCATCTTGCATAACTACAAGGATGTTGACAAGAGCAAATGTAATGGTAGCATCTCCACTGCAAAGCACCATTATGCAATGGTGAAGAGGAAGGCACACAATGTAAGGCATATTGCTCCAATGATCTAGCAAAGACTAAAAAAATTATTTTTCTACTTGTAACAAGTGGCTCTCGAACTATAATATTTGTGTAAAATTATCAAATGTGACCAAAAAGAAATATGTAAACAACTAACAATAACTCTCGTACGTTTAATAATCATTAATTAATATGATTTTAGGATATTTTGTCCATTAATCCATTATTGGTTGAAGTTGAGCATTATTTATATGTTTGTTGACGAATTTTCTATTTTTGAAAAACCATAAAAATCCACTTTGGAAAGTCAACCCACTTGAGAAATCAATGGCAGTCGCATACAAAATCTTTTAATGTGACCAATTGATGTCAAATTCAATTGACAGCCCCTTCCACCGGTGACACACTTTGCTTTTGCCGGTCGACGTCTTTGTGAACCACCGGTCGACCAACGGAATCCTCACTCGGAGTTGGAAAGTTAATATTTTATTTTTATTTTTTCAAAATTGTATAGCTAAACTTACATAGTATTTGGAAGGTATTTATTAGTATTGAAGAAATATGTAAAAGAACATTAAATACGAGGGAATTTTAAATAAAAGCTATTTATTAAATATTTGTTAGTTTAATTGAAGTTGTTTTGTTTACAAAGAGTTTATTATGGATCAATTTTTATTATTAGTAAAATTGGATATAATAAAAGCGTTGAGATTGGAATCGTGTCTCGGGGGATTTTCACGAAATAGATACATTTCATTCGTGAGCTCTTAACTTAAAATTACTGCATAAAGCAGTGGTTAAAAAAAAATATAAATTATGTAATTAGTTTATTGCATAGAATTTTCAAATAGATTAAAGGTAAGAAAAGATCATAAATTCATTTCCAAATACTTCATGTAATTATTTTATTGTATAGAGTTTTCAAATAGATTAAGGGTGTGAAAAGATTATGAATTCATTTCCGAGCACTTTGGGTGTGAAGAAAAGTCTAAAAAGATGCTTGAAGTAGTTTGGCTTATTATGAAAAGGATACTTGATGTAAACAATTTCTATGTGATGTAGCCACTTACCTAATGACAACTCTTGATAAATTAAAGACTATAAAAAATGAGCTAACTTCTTCTCCAACTTAACCTCCTAAATGTGGTTGAGGCAAAAAAATCTAAGTTTTAGGTAAAGACTTTAAACTCCCCCTATTGTTAAGCTTGTCAATACCTAAGAAGAAGGGGCCAATAATTGTATATAGTAAGGCATGAGAATAATTTTTGAAAGGTGGATCAAAGTTCCAATGATAATGTTTTTTCCCAAGAAGATGGTGGTTGAAAACTAAGCTTGTGCATCATAACATATGATACAAGTTCTTAGATTCTCGAGAGCGAAGGTAAATTTAAGGCAAGAAGCTTATATTTCTTTTGCAAAATAGGCCAATGAGTTAACTATTATGAAGAAACAAGATCACGAACAATATAAATGCATGTTCTTTAAAAGCCTAGGTGCCTTAATTCCTGGAACTTATATTAATGGCAATGTATTATTTTTAACGATGGGAGGCCATCGTAGGCTATGGTTGTTAAAAGAAAGCCTAGTTTAGAACCCATCACCAACCCATTTGAGAAATGCTTTGACAAACTCAAAATCTTTCCAAATACCACAGGAAACAAAAATGCCTTCAATTTTAACCACAACGATGAATCCCATTCCAAAACTCTTTACCATAGGGAACATCTATAAAAATGCAATGTCTAAGAAGAATTTTCAAGACCTCAGGGCATTCAATTGCTCAAACAACCAATGTGGCACATAAGGAAATACCATGTATGTGGACATTGATAATTCACATTCCTATTTTGTCTTGGGGAATACACTATATCTCCCAAACCATGTTATGAAAACTGTGAGTTTGCTTGGCATTAGCCGAAAAGAAATCTTGTAGTAACTTGGAAAGCTTATCATATGTTGCCTTGGACAGAGCTCAGTAAGAGGAATAATGGAAATAGTAGCTGCAAGAATTTTGGTGCAAACCTAAAATTGAGTAGCAAAGAATAATGACTTGGTAATCTAGTAGGATTTTTTCTTCTCAATCCATTCAAAAATATATTACCAAAGGAAAGAAGAGATATTTATGAGGAAAAGAGATGTTCATAAATTTGAACATATCTTCTCTCTAAATCCACTCTCAGTTAAAATATTCAAGCCACTCAAACCTAAGCATCATAATTTATCAATAACATTAAGTTTATATCAATTACAGGTTTGAACTTGAAGCATTGCAAGAAGCATCAATGCTTGAAAGAGCTTAATATAACAAACCCTCTTTCTATGCAAGTGTTATAAAAGAGTCATTTTTAAAATGGCCATTAAGAAGTTGAATCTTTATATCAAGGAGAGTGATGCCCCTAATAACACCTTTCTCAGCTTTGCAAGTAAGTAGGTACCCAAAGGCCTTAAAAATGTTAAGAACATACATAGGAGCAAGAGAACATCCCTATATGATTTAGTGAAAAATACCAAATATCTCAGACTTATGACATCATTGATAGACAGAAAACCCAAAGCATTTGTAAAGAGTGTTTGAGCGGTCGATAAAAATAAATCCCAAACATTAAAGTTTTCAACATGGAAAGAATGAATAACCATTCAATAGAGTTGTAAGCTTTCCAAAAATAAAGTTTCAGAAACATAATTCACTATGGGGGAGACATGAGCCCCTTCCATTTACTCTCAAATTACAATGATATTTAAATACTGTACTGACTTTTGATTTTCAAAAACATCTTTTCTCTAGTCTAGTATTTGCATGAAGAATATAATGTAGATGGAGTGCAAGAGCTTTGGCAGAGATCTTATAAGACGTTTCAAAAAGTGATAGGCCTCCAACTAACAATTAACTCCAACTTCCCAATCTTGGGAACAAATTTGAGATTGCCTTCATTTATAATGTTTCTTAAGGGATTGAACTATAAATCCTCTCTATAAACTTGAAGCAAGTTTGTTCCTACAAAATTCCAAGTGGCCTTATAAAATTTACAAAGAAAAACATTCAAACTTAGGGATTTATCATTAGCCATTTAAAGAAAAGTTCTATGGAACTCCTCTAAATTAAATGGAACATCATAAATAATTTGGTCATAGAGCATGAACTTGCAAGAGACAACATCAATTAATTTATGAAGAGCTTGGACTTACTTTTGAGATTCAAACTATGCATGAAACACTAATTTAATGTGGTCCAAAAATGCATTAGAAATATCATGAATTTTAGTAAGCCATTGGGAAACTTTGATTTCTTTGACTTGGTCTCTAGTCTACTTGGCATGTAGAGATTTGAAAAATTATTTATAAGCTCTATCCCCAACTTTAAGCCAATAAAGGCAAGCATAGATTTGAGCCCCTTTAGTTGCATGGATCTCCACAAGCTTAAGCTTATATGTGAGATGACTAGCCATGGACTATAACTAGATATCAAACGTATTGAGCTTCAGCTAAGAAGAAACCTATTGAATTCCTTGGCAAGAGAACTATCAATGCTTTTGTGAATTATTTCCACTTGTTTACCATATTGTTTGAGAAAGGAGGTGGTACATGAAAAGGTTTCATTCCACTAAGCAATCCAACTATTAGCCTAAGGATGCTATGGCACCAAATTATAAACTTGGGAGATTAGTCGAATGGTTAATTCGTGCACAAGGTAGAAATTATTTATGAAAAACTGCATGTGAGGTATATTCTACAACTTGTCACTCGAAACAAGATAGAAAGTGATGGCATTATGATCTAAAATGACTAATTATAGGTGATCCTTGATAGCACAAACACCTTTGAATTGTAAGTTGAAAACATGTTGCTTGGTAAGTATTACACAATGCAACCATTTGAAAGCATGATGTGGACCAACATGGAAGTTTTACCACATGAACCATCAATCCATTTCATCAACTATCATTAAAAATTGGGATTTTACAATGCCCAACATATTTTAAAATAAAATTAAGCTTCACACTCGCCAACACACCAATGCATTAGAAAATATCACTATTCCTATGTTAGGAATTTGTTGTTAGTGCTTACATTAGTATTATTAATGTGTGAGACACTTTCCTTATCCCCAAATGCTTCAAGAATATTAAAATAATTGTAAATCATCCAGTTGGAAAGGAGTGAGTCAACAAACCATTGGTATAACTCTTCCAAATCTAGACTATTATTAGGCACATAAATGTTTACAAGGATCAAGACATGACCAGCAATATCAAATGTGACCCACATAACATAGTATAACATTGGATCCTTCCCAAAGAAATAATGTAGAGGTAAGTTTAGGGGAAATAAAAGTTGTTGCAACACCACACTCATCCTCATGTAATGTGGTGTAATTCAAAGAATCAGGGAATATGCACTTCAAAGAAGTCTTTAGAATAAAATTGAAGAGTTTGATTTATTGAAGGCAAATGATGCAAAAAACTCCTAGTTGTTGACAAGTTGCCCTCATAGAAAATCATATTGGAGTATTTTTTAGGCCATACATATTATATGAGATGTGTGTGTGTGTGTGTGTGTGTGTGTGTGTGTGTGTGTGTGTAAGAATCCCCCATGCATACTTCTATTCGCTTTCATTGGCAACTAGTATAGTGAATTAATTCCTAATAAGAGATTGCATATTTGGATGCAAAAAATTGACATTCTAAATCGAGTAGCATTTTACACTACCATCCCCTTGTAGAGTCATTGCAACCACAAGGTGGGTTATGAGACCTCCTATAAGGCAAAGGAATCAATTTAGATGTACCAACACTTAAATTATTTCCTTTAGTGTCCATAACTAGCAAAGTTTGGCTCAATGGCATTAGACGTACCCAAGGACCACTATACTCCATTTTTTTGTAAACATGTTGTTTTGGCTTGGCATTGGCGGATGTTATTATTTCATTTTGGCTTTTAGGTGCCTATATCTAGTATTTATACCCCCAATTATGGTCCATCACTATCATTTCTTGGCCTCTAAAGGAACTTCAATGGCTAGTTTGAGCTCAAAGAGTGTCATAATCACATAATCTTATATGTTTTGGTTGGGAGACTAAAAACATAAATAAGTGTTATGCATTTTGATATAAACATTTTTATGAGAAAATAGTGGGAACCTAATTGAATATCCAAATTTTAATTCAATATTTTTTGATATCCATTTTCACACAAATTCATTTTTTAGGTTGATCAGAATAAAACCTATCACAATCATGACTAATTTTTGGACCTAAAGGTTTGACTATTTCATCAAATAAAACCCTTAAAGGGAATGGAAATCATGGAATTTTGAAACACATAAGTACGTTGAGAGAGGCATACCCTGAGACTACATAATTATGGGACTAATGAGATAACACCATCAACATGTTCCACA
The DNA here is from genome assembly GCA_037957365.1 of Torreya grandis. Classification (NCBI taxonomy): domain Eukaryota; kingdom Viridiplantae; phylum Streptophyta; class Pinopsida; order Cupressales; family Taxaceae; genus Torreya; species Torreya grandis. Next base: position 236,882 of record JARHVA010000967.1, read on the forward strand.
TTACCAATAACAATATTTTTAGAAAATGTTTTCACGTGTTTAGTTCTATCAAAGGAAACACCTTTCATCAAATTACAAACTCCAAAGAGTTTAATAATATACAACACCCAAACATACTTAACTTAATAAGTGAAATATTGCTTATAGGGGATACATCTGATGTAATAATAAATAAGACTATTATTCCCATACCAATGCCATATAGAATTAATAACATCAACAAAGTCAAAGGGATTATTTGAATCATTACCTTGTAAAATTTTAGAATAAACTTTTCTACTCACTTTAGTACCATGCCCTCTGCATTTTACAATTAAAGTTGCATTAGACTAGTTTAGAACCATATTTATAGGCAAAAAACATCATAAAGGTGGTAGTAAATGTAAACATTTAGACAAAAATGACATAGAATGTCCTGCAGAGCTAGTATAACAGCTCGAGAAGACTTGTAATAAAACCCTATAACTGTATGCATACATGAAACCCTGGTAGAACCAAAAAAATTCTTAATATTGTCTCCTAGAAAAAATTCTAAGACAAAAAAAAATATCCTTTTCAATTAATTTGTATTAATTTTAAAACCTTATAAAAATCAAACCAATGTTTTTATTGTTAGGAATAATATGAAATAATTTTATTTGTTAATTTAAAATTATTTTCTAATTTATGATTTTTTTATCAAAATGCATTGATATATAATATTAATCAAAATAAAATAAAACCATGTTTAAGTACAAACAATGGTCAAAAAAATTTAAAAGTTTAGGTACAAAAAGATCAAGCCTTTCAATTGAAGGCAAAGAAAGTTTATACTAAAATTTAAAACTAAGTACATTACTATGCCTAAAACATCAAAACGCTATTATGCATTCTCCTCTTTGGACTCTAAAATCATCACACTCATACTTCTTTCATTCTCTCCATCTTCCACATGTAAGGCAACAAAAAATGCTTCCAATTGTGACTCCTTGAATCAGGAAGTGGAAATATCAAGCCTTGTGTAGATTGCATCCAAATTTTGGCCTTTCTAAAATTTATCCACAAGAAGAGCCTCGAGGAGCACCTAGATCTGGTCCACCCTCCCACTCAAACATAACCTCAATTTTTCAATATCTTCATGCACAACATGTGTGTTGTTAGTACTACAAATCATTGTTTTCACCCTAATAAATTGATTAACTATTAGAGTGCCAAGTCTAGGTGTTGACTTTCTAAGGTCTTTTGTGTCTTGTAAGATGAAATCCATAGAAGTGTCTTCTCCCATCCTCACTTCTAATTGAGCCCAAAATAATTTTTTGGCATTCCACTTCAATATATATACATCCTTGATTCCCTCTACTAAGGCATTTTCCAAAAATTCAATGCTTCTTTGGCAGTAATTTGATTTTTGTAATCACTCAAGCCCTGTACATTAAGAATTTGCCACAATTTAAGATCGTTTACCATCACAAGAAAAAAGTTGTGGGTGGCCTATAGATAATATCTATTAATCATGTCAGCATTCATCTACTTGATAGTGTTAACAACATAATCATTTCCCCTATTTTGTCTAGCTTTTCTAGCTAAACCAACTTTGATGATGACTATGACAAAAAGTAAATTGAAAGAGCAGAAAAGTTTTGATGCCCTTAGCAATATGAAAAAAACATATAGAATGATTTGGAGAAAAAATAGTATTCAAACCAAAGCATATATTTTAGAAACCTCAAAAAGTTCCAAACTTATATAAAGTGCAAGATGAAGATGCCTAAAGTTTTCAGTAAACCAAGTAAAATAACCATCTTAAACCAATTGACCCAAAATATCAAAATCCATATAGATAAAAGCAAATGATGCAAACTATTGACAATGTTTTCACATAACAAAACCCACAACAAAGAGAGATTTATTAAACTTTGTCTGCAAGAGCATCTATGTAAGATAACCAATTAGGTTAAGAAAATCAAAATTTCCTCAATAATCAAATGAGATAAATGTAGACACCTAAAAAGTGTCTAACCCTTGGTCACTTTCCCCCTTAGTCCATTCCTAACCCATTCCTAACAATTACCAATTTAAAATAATTAACTTATTTTGAATTAACCCCCCCCCCTTTTTGGACACATCACCCATGACACCTCGCCTAGGACACCTCACCTTGGACTAATTCCCATCCTATGACTCACTTAAGACCTACTCCTACTTCTCTCTAACCACCTAACAAACTCTCGTGCGTATTTAGCCCAACCCTCGGCATTCTCCAACGGATAGGGCACTTGGCGAATGAAAAACGGGATTAGTGGCTCTTTTTGCCCGTTCTAACCCCGCTGACGTCGGCCAAGTGTCGACCGACGCTGGCGGAATCGCTGACGTTGGTTATACTTAACCAATTTTTCAAACTCTTTCGATGATCCGGATCAGAAATCAGCGAATCTCTGAAAGCGAATCACGAATCCTAGTCTTCGACCATCCGTCAATCTGCAAAATCTCTCAATCAAGCCTCCCACTCTCTCCCTCAGGTGCAGCAACAGCTTCAAGTCCATCAGCAACAAGTTCATGCAAGCTACATCAACAGCAGGTACGGGAATCATCGGTAGCACATCTTCCACAAGGCATAGGTAAGTATATTGTCTGTGTTTTTATTCTCTTTTCAGTTATTGCTTTCAAACAAAATCTCCCTAGACCAGACTATTAATCAACCCAGACCCGAATCTTGATTTATCCACCTCCCTATTTCTTCCGTCTTCTATCGGATCATACATTCTGCCCATTTAACCAGACTCTCAGACTCAGACCCCAGACCATTCAACCAAGCCTAAAAACTTTGTCTCAAGACTGGTAACAAACCTAGACTCTTCCTTGGCCTTGTCCATAGACCAAAACCCTGACCGGACTCTATCCACAGACCACAGACCTACCTGGACCTCGTCCAAGTTATTTGCCCCGACCAACGCCGGTCACTACCCCAACCGACGTCGGCATATTAACCGACGTCGGCACCTTGACCAACCGACGCCTGTAGGATTACCGACGCTGACAACTGTGATCAATCCGACAGCTTCTTTCAAGTAAGTCTTTGCTTCTCTTTTTCATTACATTTCTTTATCATTTCAGTTCTTCATCATTCAGCTATTTATCAAACATTTCTTTCCATTGATTAGTGGGTTTATATCCCTTAAGGAAGTTTTCATACTTTTGGGATCAACCTTTCGCTTGACAACCCATCATCTGTCTATTTAACGTCTTCTTTTGTCCAAGCTTCTTTTCTTTGCAGGTGTCATTCCTCCACAGCCAAAGAGGAGTACTCACAGCGCCTGGATTACGGTGCGCAGACTTTATCCAGGTACACATCAAGCCTTGACCATTCTTTCTTTAGTTTCTCCTTAATTCTTCCTTGAGATTGAAAGCAAAATTTGAATAGAAACATTCTGGCACGCCCGGTGGGACCCCTTTGGGGCCTTCCTTGGGTTCCCTTTCTTCTTTGTTCATTTAGTTGCATTAGGCTTCTTAACCTTCACCTCTTTCTTCTTTTCTAAAAAAATCATAAGCAGGAAATAAAAAGAACTTTTTCTTTCTTTTTCTTGCATTTCTAGTCTAGTAAGAAGATCATTTTCTTCAACCCTTTCTCCGACTTGTCTTCATTCCAATTCAATATTTCGATTTGGGACTTTAAAACTTATTGCATTACATTTCTGCTTGTGCTTGCATCTTCTAGTCCACACTTAGTAATTAGTAAAATGCATATTGAATAAATCGTAGATCACTTGATGTTACACTACTAGACCACGTGCACTCAATAAAACATCAAACTCACTTGAGACAAGGCCCGACTGGGATTTCATCACCTAGCGGACAACCTTACCCAACCCGGCAATCCTACTTGGATTTCACCACCAAGGGGAAAGCCAACTCTGTTCTCTGGCAGAGTCTAAACTATAGTGAAAGTATATTTTGGCTAAGCGAAACCAGCTAACCACTGGAATCGTGAAGTGAGGGGAGCTTGCTCCTTAGCACCAAGCCTGTACGGAAGCTAATACAGATTTTTGAGCGCCTTAACATACCTGAAACCATCTTTAGATTGCCTATTCTAGGACCCTTCTTACAGCCAACTTCCTTAAACATCATATTAAGGCATAAGCCACACGATCTTAATAAAATTGTTTCTAGGGATTTAACGCTAGGCTCTGTCTGTCATCATCATATTTTCTATTTTTTATCTGTCTTTTTTGAGCTGGTAAGGACGTCTTCTCCATTTCCAAAAACTTTTTTTTCTGAGTTTCTGGAAAACACAGTAACCGACATCGGTTCTGTAACCGATGTCGACAACTTTTCTGAACCGGCATCGGTCATCTGACCGACATCGACAGCCTTCTTCACCAACATTGGTTTTTATACCGACGTTGGTCTCTGTCTATTTTCTTTTTTTCAAAAATAGCAAGCTTAAAATCCAACTTTCTGCCTGTTTAAACATCCATTCTGGTTTTCTGAGACTGACAGAACACAGTTTTCTGAAACCTGACCCTTTCTTGCCTTGAATGGTTTTGACACGCAATCAAACCAAGGCCCTTCTTGACCACGCTAGCCAACAACCACTTCCACCTTCACCATCTACAACCAGTCCTATAATGGAGTTCAACTCAGAGACTGAAAGAACTCCTACTCGCCCAACCCCGCCTCAAACTCCTATCGTCCCAGAAGGGGACCAAGACTTTGCACGATTCTTGGACCTTAACGTCAAAGCCTTACAACACTATCTCGCGAATAGCCAAACGCGTGACTCCCTAGGCAATCCAATCTATGGGATGCCGACTTCTTTAGTTGACACAAGAATCACATCAACAGCCCCTACAATTCAGCCACTAGACAATACCTCCACCAATAACCCAACCGTGTCTTACCTTCAAAACGTAACCTCTCCATCTAAACCTACCTCCATGGGGGTTTCGATACTCCCTCAATCTCAAATCACTCAACCAAACCCCACACCTTTCCAAAACCTACTAGTCTCTATTCCCCCTACACTTGCACCTATAAACACAAGAGTAACCGTTTACCCGTCAACAAGCATAGCCGCTTCTCAACCATCCTTGACGGCCCCTATCCAACTTGTGCTGACCAACCCCATAACACAAGTACCCTTGGCCCCAACTTTTGCTCCCATAACCAGTTACCCATACATTGCGTCTATGCAACCATCCACGTCATACGCCCCTTCTAATATTTTTCAAGCGCCTTACAATCTAGGGGGCACTCCACCCACCAATCCGTCAGCAGATATCATCAAAATGCTAATGGATAAAATGTCTAGCTTAGAGACTTTCGTTTTCGGCTCACGCAATGCTCTCTCATACGAGCAAATCTGCAATGAGCCTATTCATCCTTCCATTCCAATTAGACCATACCCCAACCAGTGGGAACTTCCCAAATTTTCTCACTTTCAAAGCAAGGAAGACCCACAGCAACACTTACGGGCATTTAGACATGCCTGTTACCTTATTGCCCATGATGACGTATTACTCTTGCGCACATTTCCCATGTCCCTTTCTGGCACTGCGCTCGACTGGTACAGCTCCATTGCCACCCATTCCCTCTTCACATTTACACAACTGGCCTAGCTCTTTCTTGACCACTTCTCCATTAACATCACCAAAAAGGTTTCGATCACAGACCTTTACACTATCTGCCAATTCGAGGACGAATCAATAGCTGATTTCGTTGCTCGTTGGAGAGGCCTTATCAATCAACTCTCCTTTTCCCTACCTCAACCTGAACTTATTGAACTATTCTCCCGAGCTTGCGCCAAACACATTTCTTCCACTTTAAGGGTTCAGACCTTCCGTACTTTCGACGAAGCCTTCACGATGGCCCGTAAACTTGAATTACGTGCCATCGAGGAGAACAAAGTTAAGTTGCGGAGCAAGAACCCCAACTCTAAGACTAATGACTCTTCCTCTTCTAAACCTTCATCGTCAAATCCTAAGTCTAAAGCTTCAGCTAACGCTGTGGTCGTTAGACCTTCATCCACTTCATCCAATCAGCCTGAGCCATCCACATCTCAGAGCGCCACCCATCAATTCCAGCAGAGATATGTGCAAAGACAATATACTCCTCTTGGAGAATCTTACGCATCTATACTGAAAAAACTTGTTAAACAGGGGATTATCAACCTTCCCCAGATTCGACCACCGCCACATTTGATCCCTCACGCGCCATCCCTGCGTGGTATAGGGAAAATGACTTCTGTAATTTCCACCGTGTCAAAGGTCATGACACGAAAAACTGTAAAACCTTCAAAAACATAATCCAAGACATGCTTGAAAAGGGAGAGCTCGTTCTAGATAATCCCAATGCACCTCCAAACCAGGGCATGGACATATTCAAGCAACCATTCCCCAACCATCCACCGACCCAAAATAATGTCCAGACCTTAATTGACAACACGCATGAACATGATATTCAAACGGTCAATACGGTCTCGCCCTTCATCACCAACCAACCTCAAGAGGTTAACCCATCTACCAGTCCATCACGTGTGGACGAACCTCTTTCCCCGGTCAGTTCTCCATCAACCTCTCTTATCCTGGAGGACGCCTCAACCTTACCAGCGCCACCAGTCTCACCATCTTCCTTTCTTCTGCCTATGGAGGACCTGACCTTACCTACTCCTCGACCGCAAGTGGAGGGCACCATAATCCCTGCCCTTTACCCGCTTGAGGAGTCACACTCTCTAGTTCCTTCTCCACCAAGAGAAGAACCTGACTCTCCATCTTCCTCGACCAACGACAATCCAGCTATAACTCCCACACACCTTGGGTCCGAGACTACTACCACACCTAACACATCTTCTCAAGAATCCAAACCCCATCCAACATCCTCTCAACCATTTTCCCGACTAGTGGAGAAATTAGAACTTCTCCCTTCAAGGAAAGTGGAGCATCGGGGATTGTGGGAGCATCTTAAAATTCTTCAGCATTCCCGTGCCCTCTCGTCTCATGCTGCCAATCCTCCCAAGGCAGAATCGTCCAAGACTCCAAACAAAGACCAAACCCCCACTTCTAAACCTGCATCTACCCAATCCAAACCGATCAAGTCACTTGGCATTCGTCTTGTTTCTACCCTCACTCACCCGCAAGTGAAGGTGGACCTAGAACAGACCTCGACCAAAAGTAGTCTTCCAACCAAGCCAAAGAAGACTGCTAGACCACTAAGACGAGTGCCTCCTCCACCGTCAACCTTGCCTTCCATTTTAGGTCTCATCCTTCTACCCTAATTGGTGTGCTTCCCACTCCGACCCTTAATCAAAACAAATTACCTCCATTACTTCCTTTGCCAACCACAAGTTAACCCCCTCTCAAAAATTCGGCACCACTCACAAAGAAAGTGCCGTCTTCACCTGTCACCGCACCACCAACCCAAAAGGTGGTACCAAAACCTTCTTCAACATCCCCCAAGCAGAAGTCACCAACGCGTCATGCATCAACAAGCACGGACCCCTTAGTAGGTTCACATGCTTTAATATTATGCCAACTTTTACAGACTTCTAGCATTACCCTTCCTTCCATCAAGCCATTCCAACCCCTTGGGTCAAAACCATCTTGGTAAGATGATACAAAGATTTGTTTATACCATCGCACGCCAGGACATGATACTGAGACCTGTTGTGCCCTCAAGGTAGTTGTTTGCCGCTATATGGAGAAAGACACTCTTCTCCTTGAGGACACTCTTGACCAACCCTCGACGCCTTCCCATCCAACCGCTTCAACCGCATCAACCTCTCACCAATAGGCCGTAACCCCTTCTTCACCTACTATCTTTGAAATCAATGCTATCCATATAACCACTAGGTCGCAAAAGGACAAGGCGAAAGAAAAAGCCGCTATTCCTTAGACCTATCCTTTTGTCCAGGCACCTCAACCACTAAAACCCAAGATTTCCATCTTAGGTGCGTCCCAACCCACTTCTTCAGAGGCAATCACAGAATCTATGATAAAACAACTTCATCAAACGCCTGTAAAGATGACCCTATATGACCTTATTCAAAGTTCTCCCTAGCATCGCCAGGCTCTAATCAAAGCCCTACAGGTAGCAGAAGTCTAACCTGAAGACCCTCAACCACTTGCTGCCTTAGTCCATTCTTTATCCCCTGTCGCCTCCATCACTTTCAGTAATTCTGAGATTCCAACTTCTACCGTGGAAGATCAGGACGCCGCCCTTTTCATCACAGCCTACATTGATCGAACCCGTATTAAACGAGTTATGATCAATGGGGGTGCTAGCATTAATATCATTTCTTCCCACGCCTTTGACCAATTGGCCCTTCCCAAGAATTGCATATCAAAAACTAACGCAATCCTTAGATCCTTTAATGACACCACCGCTAACACTATTGGCACTGTTGTCCTTCATATCCGCGTTGGTCCATGCATAATTCTGGAGCTCTTCTACATCATTGAGGGAGAATTCCAATACAACATGCTCTTAGGGCGACCTTGGATCCGTGCCATGGCTTGCATCCCTTCAACACTTCACCGTTGTGTCAAATTTGAACATGACAAACAAGTCCATGTCATTCCTGCCGACCCATCCCCTTTTAAGACTTGTAACACGACCTATAGCCCAAACGACGTTCTTATCCCGCTCAAGGCTTCAACCCAAACATTGCCTCCATCCGCAGAAGCGTCAACTAGTGCGCAAATAGCGGTTGCCACCACATCATCTTCTCAATTACCAACTAAGGACCCCATGGACGACATCTTCCAAAGACTTTCACTGGGGGAATATCGCCTCCTTACTCTAGACATGTTCCAGACTCCTCAAGAGTATGGACAACTTCATCAAAACCCAAACTATGACTGTCAGATCAGAATGGTCATTCCTTATGGTCCTCCTAGCCTTCGAACCAATCTCGTCTATGGGGGGATGGATCAAGCTCCTATTGAATCGAATCCTTCTTCCTCGCCTCAAATATTCACATCTGATTTCTCCTTTCTTAGCAACCCCACCTTTGCGCATACCTACCTTTATAGGTGTGCATGGAAGGGTTTCGGCTTTGGACGTTACGAACAAGGCTCCCATCAGCCTATCGAAACACCCAATGATGATAATGCAAAGAAACGGTATGGACTGGGTTTCCAAGAACCCACTGAGGCTTCCACAAACCTTTCCCCCGAACTAACCATCGACCAATTTCTTCTAGACTCGCCTATTCTTCCATCCTCACCTACGGAGTCGGTGGTTTCCATCCCTCCTAGTTTTTTTTTGCATAAACACCATCCGCTTGGAACCTCTAACCTATTAGCTCAACGGGGTTCCCCAGTCTCTCCCTCTCATTTATCCTAGCATGATAGATGATGAATCGGCAACCATCAACACAATCCACTTCATAGACGACGATGCCATTCTTACCTATATGGGTGCCGATGATTCTTTCATTCAGCGCTCCCTTCCTTCTGAAACACAGGTTATGTTAAATGAATCAACCATTGACATTAACCTTTCATCTTCTGATGTTCCTCAAGTATTAAAGATTGGTCAGTCTTTAGACACTCAGGAGCAGGTCGACTATACCACATTTCTCTCAGACAATCGCCAAGTCTTTGCCTGGACCTATGCCGACATGCCTGGCATCGACCCTAACATTGCCACTCATAACATTGTCACAAACCCAAAGGCTAAGCCTGTTAGGCAAAAGCTTCGCAAAATGCATCCTTGTGTTGCACTTCTTGTCAAAGAAGAGCTTCAACGCCTTCTTTCAGTCTCCTTCATCGAACCCATCGATTATTCGCAGTGGGTCTCTAACATCGTTCCTGTCACCAAGGCGACTGGGGGGATCCGGATTTGCATAGACTATCGTGATCTTAACCTAGCTTGTCCCAAAGATGACTTTCCTCTTCCAAACATTGACCAACTTGTTGATCTTACGGCTGGCCATGAGATGTTATCACTCATGGATGGATTTTCAAGATACAACCAAATCCTGATTGCACCAGAAGATCAGCACAAAACCACCTTCATTACCCCTTGGGGAACTTTTTGCTATCGAGTCATGCCTTTTGGTCTGAAAAATGTAGGTGCCACATATTAGCGTGCCATGACTTACATCTTTCACGATCTCCTCCATAAAATCATGGAGGACTATGTCGATGACCTGCTTGGCAAGTCTAAGCTTCGTCATGACCATTTGACTATCCTCAAAATCATCTTCTCTCACCTTCTTCATTACCAAGTCCATCTTAACCCCAAGAAATGTGTCTTTGGGGTCCTCTCAGGAAAGCTCCTGGGATTCATTGTCTCTTTTCGTGGCATCGAGATAGATCCTGCCAAAATTTGCGCTATCCTTGAAATGCCACCTCCAACTAATCTCAAGCAACTCCGCAGCCTACAAGGAAAGCTCCAATCCATCCGCCGCTTCATTTCGCAGCTTTCTGACCGTTGCCAGCCCTTTCATCACCTCCTCAAGAAGGACGTCTCCTTTAAATGGGATAAAGATTTCCAAGAGGCTTTTGACGCCCTCAAACGCTATTTGGTCTCTCCACCAGTCCTTATTCCACCAAAAGATGACCAACCCTTCTACCTCTACATCTCAGTAACCAATCATTCGTTAGGTGCCATGATTGCGCATCAAGACGAGCAACACCGTGAGCAAGCAGTCTATTACATAAGCTGAACACTTGTCGACTATGAAACTCGGTATACTCATACCGAGAAACTCTGTTTGGCATTAGTCTTTGCCACTACCAAGCTCCGTCATTATCTTCTCAATCACAAAACCTTTGTCGTCACCCACACTGATCCCCTCAAATACATGCATTCTAAACCATATCAAAACCAACGTATGGCTCGTTGGCTCATGCTTCTTGCCGAATTTGACTTAGAATTTGTCCAACAAAAATCTATCAAAGGGCACACAATCGCTGACCAACTAGCGGATGCCCCTCTCCCCAATAATCAACCTTCTCAGTGCGAATTTCTTGATGAATCTATCGCCACTCTCTCGACTGATGACACATTCTACCAAATGACGATGTTCTTCGATGGCTCTAAATATCAACTCGGTGGGGGTGCGGGGGTCATCCTCATTCCACATGAAGGTGAACCCATGCCTCTGTCTTTTAAACTTGACTTTGAATGTACCAATAATATGGCCAAATACGAAGCCTTAATTTTGGGACTTCACACTACCCTTTCTTTAAACATCAAGTCCATCAACATCTTTGGTGACTCACAACTTGTTGTCAATCAAATCAATGGTTCATATCTTTGTAAAAATGAAATTTTACGAAGGTACAAGCACCGTGTTGACACTCTTCTAGCATCTTTCGACCATCACTTATTGCAAACTGTTCTTCAATCGACGAATAAGTTTACTGACACCATGGCTTCCCTTGCCTCGCATATTCCTTCTTCATCATCATCCTCATCAAAAATTTATGTCATGGTACATCGTGTGCCATTGCCTTCATACATTTCCACTGACATCAATCTCGTCCATGCCATAGACTCTAGTTCACAAGATGTATGGTATAAACAACTTGAGGACTACTTGGCTCATTCTCTCATTCCTCCCAACCTCTCTAGCAATGCACGGCGGGCTTTCATCAAGCGCACCGCTCGCTATACCATGCTAGGGGGCCTTCTCTATAAAAGAGGTTTTGACGGCCTTCTTCTTCGCTGTTTAAACTCCACTGAAGCTTCTCCTGCTGTTAAACAAGCCCATGACGGGATTTGTGGTGGACACTTCAGTGGTAACTCGGTTGCCAAGCGCATCCTTCGCCTGGGTTATTATTGGCCCACTCTTCATCAAGACTGTAGCGATTATGTTCGGGGTTGCATCAAGTGTCAGCAGCATGCTAATTTGCTTCATCTCCCTAGTCACGCCTTACAAGTCGCTCAAGATTTCTGGCCTTTTTCACAATGGGGCTTAGATCTCATCGGCGAGATTAATCCTCATTCATCTCTTCGTCATCAGTCTATCATCACTACCACTGAGTATTTCACTAAATGGGTGGAAGCTATTCCTCTTGTCTCCACAAAAGCCGACAAGATTGTCGACTTCATCAACACCCATATCATCTGTCGTTTCGGTGTACCTCACAAAATCATCACCGACAATGGCAAGTCTTTTAAAAACAAGACCGTCTAAAAACTCTGCGACTCTTTTGGCATTAAACTCAGCTTTTCTTCACCTTACTACCCACAAAAAAATGGGCAGGCCGAGGCTTCTAACAAAATCCTAACCAAAATTCTCATGAAAGTGGTCAACGACACTGGAAGGGATTGGCACGTTCAAATTCCCTTCGCTTTGTGGGCCTACCGCACTAGCATCTGAACCTCTACGGGTGATACTCCTTTTTCTCTAGTGTACGGATCAGAGGCTGTCCTACCTCTCGAAGTACAAATCCTGTCTCTTCGCATTTCACTCCATGACATTCTTTCTAATGATGACTTTCGTCAAGATCGATTAGCTCAACTTGAGTTACTCGACGAGCGTCATCTCGCTGCCCTCAATCATCTCCATGTCTATCAAAATCGCATCAAGCGCGCCTACAATAAAACTCTGAGAGAACGAGATTTCAATATCGGAGACCTCGTCCTCAAAGAAAACCAACATGTGACCAATATGGAACGGAGTAAACGAGGCAAATTTGCTCCTAATTGGCTCGGACCTTATATCATAACGCATAAGTATGGATCAGGGACTTATCGTCTGTCTTCTCTTGAAGGCCGACCAGAACCTGAGCCTCTTAATGCTTTGCATCTACGACCATTCTACTGTTAGTCGAGTACTCATCCACTTGACATTTAACTTGAGCTCGTCCCGTGAACAATCCTTATCCTTTTAATCCTTAATCCATTTCACCCTTTTTCCCTTAACAAAATCCTCTACAACCCTTTTCTGATGTACGGATGCTTCATCCTAATAAAAGGGAGCCCTTGACCTTCTATAAGTCTTGTCCATGACTCAATATTCTGTCTAAACTAAATCAAGATGTCAAAATATCCAAAAGTCACAAAATCAAATTAAAAAGCAGACTGCTCCCTTGAAGGACAGCTGCACTATCATTGCTGTAACTAATAGACTGCTCCCTCGAAGGACAGCTATTCAAAAGCCCCTAAAATCTATAAAGCAAAGAATAGACCACTCCCTCGAAGGATGGCTATGCCTAAATCTTGCTACAAATAGCACTTTCTTAGAAGCTTCCCGCATCGATCAGCTTCACAAATGACCACTAAACAAATGACATCTTTATGTGGACTTCCCGCATTGATCAGTCTGCTCTAAAAAAAAAAAAAAACAGGGTCATGGACTTGACTTATAGTTGTCTCAGGGTCTCCTATAAAAAGAGGCAAAGTTATCCATACTCTAAAACGGGTTATCCTTTTCCTCCTATCATATCACCTACTCAAGGGACTTCGAGCTCACTTTAATGTCAAAAGTGATTCGATTACCGCTCTAACATAACTATGGTCAATGACGCAACGCATAAATGGGGCTCTTGGTTCTAACAACCCCTATCTATGTAGTCTTTTTGGTCCTTGTCAATAAAAGGGCACTTATGCCTTTTACTTTCTGCCTATACTTTGGTCACATTCAACCACCTCATTTGTCAAAACGACTTAAACTGACTCTTTTTAAACCATTCACATAAGCCTAATCATTCTAGTTTCCATGAACAACAATACACATGGAAACTATCAACCACCCAATTTATGTTAAGCATAAACCAATACTTGCTGAAACATAAATAGACCTCAATTCATTCTTAGCAAACATCCATCATGAATATGGATGATTGCTAGGGATGAAAAACCCCGACCAATGTTACAGAATACACCATTGGGAAAAGATTGTAGCGTCATCTCCTCCTCATCATTTCAAGCATAAACCCTCAGACATATGGGAAATGCTATATCTTTATCATGACCAAAAATCAACCACTTCAATCTTTTTCCTCCCTTCTTGGGAGAACTACATCGGCCTGAGGCCCTAATGACAGGGGCTATGTAGGCAGCACTCAGTTGACATGGGGTCTTCTAGGGTTAGCTCGGCCATTTTCTTCGTCACTTTCTTCCATCTCCTTCTCTCGTCACCTATCAATCATAGCACAATCAATCACATATTCACATAATCATTAGTAATACTCTCATTTTCATTATAACAACATAAGTCATTAGTCATAAATTTCATCCATCATAACTCATTAAACATTTGCATCATATAATCCACAAGTTAAACATTCAAAATCACATCTATCATCATCTAATCTAAAGTCATCATCATATATCCACAAATCAACCAACATCATCATATAACCATTTCATAAACATTGTCATCATCACATTCGTTTTCATTAACCAACATCATCATATAACCATTTTATGAACATTGTCATCATCACATTCATTTTCATCAAGCATCATCATCATATAATCATTAAACATAACATAATCATTTACATCATTCTCATCATTAGCATCATCATAAAACATCATCATAATCATCATAAATATCATATCAAAACATGCATCATGAAACACATGAAAAATGCTGCAAACATTAAACATCTACAACATCTCCATAACACATCAATAGCTAAAATCTCATCATATATATATATCAAAAATAGTTTTATACAAAAGACACAATCTTTGTCTGTCTCTCTCTCTCATCATACATCTCTCATCTTCGGCTCGCAGGCCGGTATATACATCAAAAATAATACATCACTAGGGCTGCCCTCAAGGCTGTGGCTGTGGTGGTGGTGGCGGTGGCTGAGAAGAGGTTGTATCCTCTCCTCCCTCTGATCTGTGCCATTTGCGTGACCCAGAAGCCGTCGCTCATAACATCGATCTCTGTCGGCTCTACTCTGCCTGCATCTCTGAGTATCGCTATATCTGAGGGAACCCTCTGATGGCTCTCTTAGAATACGCGATCTCGTCCAGTGCATCATTGTATCTCACTAGAGATACAGTCTACAGTGGACCCATCTGCCCTGCTCCTGTGGCCTGTCCTGACCCCTGTGGCTGTGGCTGACCTCGGTGCACTGATACTGATGGTCCTGCCCCCTGTGAAAATGACAGCTGCTGCAGTGGGCCCTGCCCTCCAAAACTCTGACCTGCGACTGCTTATGCCTGGGCTGCAGCCAGCTATCCTTGTAACAGAGTGACCTGCGCTGTCAATGCTGCCACCTGACCTGTCATCTCTGTCAGCTGCCCTGTAACCCTTGCCAACTGTCCCTGCAAAACTGAGACCTAGGCCTGAGCTGCGTCTATCTCCTGCCGTGCAGTGTCCCTCTCCTCGCGAGCTGTATCCCGCTCCCTCATAATAGCCTAAAGATCTGGCTGGGGACCCACCTATATGCCTCTGTACTGCCCTGACCACCATGTCGTGTAGGCCTCTGTACATCCTAAGTCAGCTATCCCAGGTCCTACCGACAACTCCTCAAAATCAGGGTCCTCTGTCTCCTCTGGCAGTGGGAGCAGTGCCTCAATGTCATCCCGCCTGTACTGTGGGAAGGCGGGAGGTACATCCTGTAGCAGCCTGTACTGGCGCCACACTCTCTTAGCTAGAATCCTCTCGAGCTCATTAGCTCGTCTGCCTCTGACCCATCGCCTGCTCTGAACACCAACAAGTTGCTCTCCCTGGTCTCTGAACGCTGGATAGACCAAGTATGGTCTCCAAATGATGTCTGCAGGAATCAAGGCCTCCAGTATGCCTCGATAGTAGTCAATGTCTCTGACCACTCCGTCCACCCGCGTCTGCACCATAACCTCGTACCATCACCTGAATCCCACCCTGAAACTGGCCTGGATCGCCACTGGGAGGCCGAGAGGTCGTGTGACTATGATGTGCTCGTAAGCCCAACGATGCAGAAGGTGACCCACACATAGACTGTACCTCCACCACCGGCTGATACCCCACAGCTCTCTATACACTTGAGCCAAAAACACTGGTGCCCAGGTGAACACTGTCCACTGCTCTATCATCTCAAGCAAAACTCTGGTCATAGCAACCGGGAACCTGCCTCCCTCCGCATCCGGCAACGCATACACTGTGATGCCGATCATCATCAAAATCGCCAGCCGATGTGCATCCTCATCCACTACGTACAATGGCTCATATGCAAAACTGGCTGAATGGTAGCTCGTCTCTGTGACGTGCTCCCCAAACAGCGTGACCATATGAATGTCATGTGCCTCTCTCGAGCACGCATACAGGTCTGCTCTGTGCACCGGCAACTGCAGAATTCGGTACATGTCCTCGACCATGACCGTCATCTCGCCAGTAGGTAGGTGGAAGGTGTTGGTGGCATGGTCCCACCGCTCAATCAAAGCCACCATGAGGCTCACGTACCTCACCACTCTGCAGTAGCATCTCAGCCCGCCTAGCCTGACTGCACTCATCTGCGCCCACTCCTCGATGGACATGCCTCTACGCATCTACGTCAGCAAGGTCGGGAGTTGATCCCACAGCATCAAGGTTTGCTTCGCCTGCATCCATCCACAGTCAATTTCATGATTAGAATTGTTCCTACTTTTCCTATTTTACCAACCATTCTGACTATCTATGCCTACCCCAACACCCAAAAAGCCCTTGGCGTAGCTTTGACCTCTCAGCTTGACCATTTTTTAGAACCATTTCTGACTAGGCAACCATCGACATTGGTTAGCGTACCAGCAACGGCACTCACCTAATCGACGTCAGTCAATTCGTGGCCAACGTCAGTAGGTTAGTGACCGACGTCGGTCGCTGGTCGGCCGACGCTGGCGGGATCACCGACGTCGGCGACTGGTTCGGCCCTAGGGCCGAACGGGGCGAGCCCTAATTTTTAGGGCTTCCCCATTTTAACCTCCTACACCCCCCAAAACCCTCCTAAATGACTCTTAAGCTATCCTAAACAACCTACCGACCTTCCTAGCTACCCTCCCCCTCAATTTATGTCTAAAACAACAAAAATTCAAAAAACAAATTCAAAACAAAAAATGGTCCAACGAAGGTTCAAGCCCCTCTTGCCTCATCCCGGCGTCGCCGGCGTGGTGGCACGATGGGTGCCGCTAGTGGTGGACCTCTCGTGGGTCCTCTACTCCCCTCTGCCATCTCTTCTGTCCCAATGGCTCTGCACACTTCACCTGGTCCACACGTGTCCCTGCAGCGTCCAATCAACTCCTTCTCTCCACCAATGTCTCTCTGCCACCTCACGCTGCTGCACCGCTCAACTTGGAGTCACTTTCACTAACTCAAGTCAAGAGCTCACTTTTTCACTTTGTCAAAAATCACAAATGACTTTTGGTGGGCCACCAATCCGGTTTTGTCAGATTTGGCAGGCCGCCGATGTCGGCATCGGCGTGCCCTAAGCCGTCGACGTCGACCGACTTCCACCGACGTCGATCTCATTTGGACACCAACATCGGTTATATAACCGACATCGGTGGCCTTAAAAACTTCATCCCTTTTCAAAATGACCAAAATCATGTCCCTAATCAAGTCAAGTCCTTCAGACCATGTCATTTTGGCCCCTTGGGGCACACTTGGATCAATTTTGCATCCATCCATCGACCACTAGAAATTGGAGATCATGCCCATCTCCTAAACTGTGACCACTTCCAAAGCGTTTGCCTTGGTTGATTTTGCCTGTATGCTACCTCATGATTGGTTAGCAAAATTGTGCGCACACTTTTTGACCTTCACAAGTATAGGATCGCAAGCCAGTTGATCTGCACTACTTGTGACTTTTTCGTGTTATCGGGAGCACTTCCTAAGCCTGGGATACTTGGAACGCGACGACCATTGGAGCTTCAGCTTAGATTGAATAACCCAATCAGCAGATGACTAAATGTTGGGGACCGGTTATTTCCATTTTGGCACTCCTTGACCCTCAACCTATGATAATTTGACCTGACCATCCTCGTGATGTAGTGTATACGCAATCACAACTTTTGCAATGTTCTCACTCTCTCTTCACCCTTTTCATCCACTCTCTGTCAAATCAGCACCCGATTCCAGGTTCCTTTCTCTCGACTCCTGCTTTGAGGGGGGATACCTCATCCATAATCGAGACAACCAACCCTCACCTATTTTTGTCTACGAAATCAACTTTATCCCATACCTGGGGCAACCGACTCCTGTTTTTGTCTTGCAGTTTGTTTAGAGCAACCAACAAGACAAAAAAGGGCAAATGTAGACACCTAAAAAGTGTCTAACCCTTTGTCACTTTCCCCCTTAGTCCATTCCTAACCCATTCCTAACAATTACCAATTTAAAATAATTAACTTATTTTGAATTAACCCCCCCCTTTTTGGACACATCACCCATGACACCTCGCCTAAGACACCTCACCTTGGACTAATTCCCATCCTATGACTCACTTAAGACCTACTCCTACTTCTCTCTAACCACCTAACAAACTCTCATGTGTATTTAGCCCAACCCTCAGCATTCTCCAACGGATAGGGCACTTGGCGGATGAAAAACGGGCTTAGTGGTTCTTTTTGTCCGTTCTAACCCCGTCGACGTTGGCCAAGTGTCGATCGACGCCGGCGGAATCGCCGACGTCAGTTATACTTAACCAATTTTTTAAACTCTTTCGATGATCCGGATCAAAAATTAGCGAATCTCTGAAAGCGAATCACGAATCCTAGTCTTCGACCATCCGTCAATCTGCGAAATCTCTCAATCAAGCCTTCCACTCTCTCCCTCAGGTGCAGCAACAGCGTCAAGTCCATCAGCAACAGGTTCTCCATGCAAGCTACATCAACAGCAGGTACGGGAATCATCGGTAGCACATCTTCCACAAGGCACAGGTAAGTATACTGTCTGTGTTTTTATTCTCTTTTCAGTTATTGCTTTCAAACAAAATCTCCCTAGACCAGACTGTTAATCAACCCAAACCCGAATCTTGATTTATCCACCTCCCTGTTTCTTTCATCTTCTATTGGATCATACATTCTGCCCATTTAACCAGACTCTCAGACTCAGACCCCAGACCATTCAACCAAGCCTAAAAACTTTGTCTCAAGACTGGTAACAAACCTAGACTCTTCCTTGGCCTTGTCCATAGACCAAAACCCTGACCGGACTCTGTCTACAGACAACAGACCTGCCTGGACCTCGTCCAAGCTATTTGCCCCGACCGATGCCGGTCACTACCCCAACCGATGTCGGCATATTAACCGACGTTGGCACCTTGACCAACCGACGCCGGTAGGATTACCGACGCCGGCGACTGTGATCAATCCGACAGCTTCTTTCAAGTAAGTCTTTGCTTCTCTTTTTCATTACATTTCTTTATCATTTCAGTTCTTCATCATTCAGCTATTTATCAGACATTTCTTTCCATTGATTAGTGGGTTTATATCCCTTAAGGAAGTTTTCATACTTCTGGGATCAAGCTTTTGCTTGACAACCCACCATCTATCTATTTAACGCCTTCTTTTGTCCAAGCTTCTTTTCTTTGCAGGTGTCATTCCTCCAAAGCCAAAGAGGAGTACTCACAGCGTCTGGATTACGGTGCGCAGACTTTATCCAGGTACACATCAAGCCTTGACCATTCTTTCTTTAGTTTCTCCTTAATTCTTCCTTGAGATTGAAAGCAAAATTTGAATAGAAACAATAAATATAAATCCACTCACCCTTGATCTCAAAATTATTCACTAAATCAAATAAAATTCCTTTATCAAGTCCAATTCCACAAGGCATCTTAACAGTCCAAACAAAGCAATTATAAAAGCAAAGACAAGAAAAGAGTGCATAGTTGTGGGAGAGCCTTAAGGCCACCATACCAACTGCCACTTTCCAAGAATGGCAAGAGTGGATATGGGTGATAAGCCTTAAGGATCCCCACATGTGCCACTTGTCTTTTCCCAATCAATTCAACCATCACTCTCAATATTTGAGTGGATATTGAAATTAATAGAAAACAGAAAAATCCCATCTCCATATGCCAAATCATAATTAACATCATGATTATGGGTCCATATTCTTGTCAACTAAGGTTCTAATCCTACCCCCAAGGAGAGGAGGGGTTACAAATTTTAAGGATTTTTCCTAAGAATTGAGATCCACACTAACGTTTGCAAAATAGTATGCAACTTGATGACCCTTATATCTGATGTAAATGAAATCACAATTATTGAAATTTTCAAGGATGATTTTACAATCTTCTATTACATTAGAGAGTTGGCAATTTTTTATGCTTCCCTTCCTCAGAGCCTCCAAAATCACTCTTGAATCTCACTCAATAGCTAAGTTAGTCTTTTTATTGTTTAAAGGTGAGTTTTAGACCTCTCCAATGTGATTTCCCCTCTAACATAATTTGTAATGCACTTTCCTAAAGCTACATTGTAGCCAAGAATGGGTGAGCATTTTTTATTTCAAAAGATGCCTCCAATTCTGACCCATATAATTTCCTTTTGCAGCCTCATCAACATTTAACTTGATAATTATGCCTTGTGGATGGGTCCATATAAATTTCAAACTGCCTTTGCTAATTTTTATAACCCATTTATCAGGGACCCCAACAAGTGAGATTTTCTAGTGCTTAAAGGGAGCAAAATATTATGGGGTAATTTTCCTTCTTTTGGGGGCCATTTAAGGAAAATTTATTTGATTGAAGTTAATATGGTAATCAAGGCTCATTTCCCCTTCGAATATTCTTTTGCTTCTAAGCCACATATTCAAGAAAACTAAATTCAGAATGGAATTCCAAATCTGTAGTAGTGGATGAGATTTGAGATTTAAAGACCAGAAAAATACTAGGTCTTTGATATTTTGAAGAAGATCATTTGAAAGGTTTAACTTGTGAAATAAAGAGTTCAAAATTTAGTAAAAGAAATGACAATGTATAAGGAGATGATTAGTACCAAGAGGGACCTTGAAAAACCATTTTCCTTGAATTGGTATAGGGTATCTTATCATTGCATATTGTCCAAATAAAGACATTTGCTTTTGGAAAGACTGTACCTAAACCAAATTTGTTTTGAGGTAAAATGATCAAAAGACCTACAGTTCCATAGTAATATAAAAAAATTAACCATATTTTACATTATATCTTGCATTATTAAACCCCGTCTAAACTAACTTATTTTATTGGTTTGAAAAATTGAAAGATCTAAGAAAATTTAGAAGGGCTGCTTTTTCATCAAGTGAAGATGAGCAGGAATTTATAGGTCTTTCCACCATCAATGTTATTAATCATGTAGTCCTTGACATATATGCTAATTATATCGATGAATTGGGCTTGTAAATTGTTTAACTGATTTAAAATGCTTAGTTGAGAAAGTGTGATCCAACTTCTATCCAAAACTTTGCTTTGTTAATTTTCCACATCCCATCTTAGATGGGGTCTTAAGATGATCTTAGAACTTTGGTCATCAAATTCCAAATGTGAAAGCCTTTATTGCACATTGAAAATGCAGATTTGTAGGATTCATATTGTCTAGGTATTTATTTCTAAAGTTTTTTATCCAAATGGATTGATGTTCATAATGCAGCCTCTAAGTCAACTTTAACTCATAAGTCATAGTTCATTTTTAAGTTGATTTGAATCTCTAAACGCCACCTGCTCCCGCCCCAATCTTCAGGAACCTTAATTTGATTTTATTTTATTAAAGGAATCTTTATGACATCATTAGTACCACCCCATAATAATCTAATCTAAATGTATCTTATTCATTTTTCAACTTTGAAATAGATATGAAGTATTGAGATCATATTATAAGCATAGCATGTAGACAAGACTTTAGCAGGTGTATTCTACCTACAAAGGAAATCCATTTTCCATTACATCCTTCCAACTTCCTGAAGATCCTATCCACCATGTGATTCCATAGTCCATATGATTTTCTCTCTTCAAGGATGCATATACCCAGATAGGTGAAAGGTAATTTTCCTGAATTTATATCTAAAATTGTGCATATGGCAGTTTGGGCATACATGTTAATCTTAAAGAAGAAGATTTTAGACTGTTTTTATTGACTTGATGACCGTATGCTTATTCATAAAGGCTAAGGACTTAATTTAATGTGTGTGCTTCAAGTATGGATGTAACTCTGACTAAACAAATCTCATCAACAAACTATAGGGAAAAATCATAGGAGTATTGTTAGCTACTAATGCTCCTTTCAATGTGTCTGCTTCTTTGAGATGAGTTAGCCATCTACCATGGGATTTTGATACTATGATGAAAGGGTAAGGAGATAGTGGATTTTTTTTCTAAGTTCCTTGTAAGATCCAAATAACCCTATTGGTTCACAATTTATCAAAATAGATAACTTTGGTGAGTTTATGTAGTTGAAAATCCAATCTCTCCAATCTTTTTTAAATTTGAATCTCTCCATAATGCATAGCATAAAGCCCCAATTAACCTTATCAAAATTTTTGATCAAATCCAATTTGATAAACATGTTTATTTGGTTGTGAAAATAAAAATAATTGATCAATTCATGGGTAATGATCATTCCATCTAAAATTTGTCCATAAGGAAGCAACAAAGCCACCTTGTTATGGGGAAATGATTTTGGATAAAAGATTTTTCAATGTGTTGGACATCACTTTAGAAATGACCTTCTAAATTACATTACAAAAGGAAATAAGCCTATAAGAATACAAATAGCTTGCATTTTATTTTTTGGGAATTGGGACAATAAAAGTGGAATTCGGTTGTTTCAAAATATCCTTAATTATATTGGACTCTTGAACTACAAAACTAAAATCATTCCAAACAATGTCCCAATAAAATTGAAAGAGACCAATAGGAAATCCATTTGGTTTAAGGGATATGTTTGGTTTGAGAGAGAATACAACTAACTTGACTTCTTCATTGATGATAGTATTAAAGAGAAAATAATTGTCAACATCATAAAATAATAATGGCATATGGATCAAAATTTTACTATTAGCAGCCAATCTATCTTGTAGAGTTTTAGAAAGAAGAAAATTACAAAAGCTTTCAATTTTTGAGTTGATTTCCCCCATTTCCACTATATTTCACTTACCAGGGTGATGATTTTGGAGATATTATAAAAATTTCCCCTCATTATAGTTGTTCTATGAAAAAACTCGTATTCATATCCCTTTCTTTTAGCCATCTCACCCTAGATTATTTTTGCCAATGTAATTCTTCTGTAAATGTAGTTTGTTCTAATCCCCAATGAGTTTTTCTTCTCTTATTTTCAAAACTTTAGTCATGCCATTCTGTTGAATGAGGTTTTAAGCAATGGAAATCTTGTTCTGAAGATCAATTTTTTTTGTTATTAGCTACCAAAATTCCTTTTTGTCCTATCTTTTAAATAGTTTTTTTCTATCTTAAATTTTTGGGCTATCACTTACATAATTGTCCCAGTCAACTTTGAGTTCCACCATTCCTCAATTTTGTACTTTAGGGAGTCTTCTTTGGTCCACATTAATTATAATTTAAAAGGTATTCTCTTAAGAGAAGAAGTTGAAGATAAAGAGAGGTTGATGGACCAGTGACTAGAACCAACTACCAACAGAATTTCAGATTCAAAACAAATACTGTGATGTATCCAATTTAAACTTATAAAAAGCATGTACAAAGGCATTCCTTATTCTTCTATTAAGCCAAGTGTGTGTTCCTTATTTTAAATTTACATCAAACATTGATAAATCCTTTTTGAATTGAGAAAAGTTTGCAGTAGATTGTGAGAGAAAACCTGAGCTCCCAAATTTTTTGAAAGGGGTAAAGGATGGTTTTGAAGTCCCCACCTAAAATCCATTTTTCATTATGGTAGATGCTCCTAATAATTTTTAGTGATAAGCAAAAGAAGCTTTGAATGTGATTTGTATTTGGGCCATAGACATTGATACAAGTGAGGCTTTGATTTGTCCCTATCTCATCAAATTTGAGTACTTGCCAATTTATACAATAATCTAGAAATAATGAATGGGTTCTTGACAACAAGTAACCCACTTGAAGAGCCTAATATAATTTTTGTTTCAAGGTTGTTAAATCTTCATATTTCCTTCATACTTTTGTTGGAGAGATACATCCATATTTATTTTTTTAAGGAGTAAGATATCTATTTTTCAATCTAAAATATGCTTTTTTTAGCAACTTATGCTTGTGTGGGGCATTGATTCCTCACAAATTCCATGAGAGAAATAACATGAAGGTTTTAACCTATTGTTTTTGTGTGTGATGGGATTATCCCACCCTAGAACTAGAATTTGTTTCTTGCCTGATTTTGAGGCTTGTTGATTTCCATCCTTTTTCCCCCTTTACCAATTGGATCTTAAATTATATTTATTGAAGTTTAGCTCTTGTGATTTAGGTAACATGCGTGAGATTTATATCTAATTGAAACCATTTTTTTATAGGAATAATATGAATTAATTTTTATTTAAATTCAAAATTATATTTTTATTTATGAATTTTTTTATTAGAATGGACTAATATATATATAATTAATCAAATAATAATAAATCAGATATATGGTTACAATAAAAGAAAATTTGTTGGTATTCACAACAAATATATGCCTAAAAAAACATGACAAAGCCACCCAAAAACTAACAACAATGTTGGCTAAACATGTTTATACAAAAATAATATCAAAATTGCATAGCAAATACCAAGGCAAGTGTGAAATTCATGCACAAGCAATAGCACCAGACGCTGGTGGTGGCAAATCATCCTTAGAAGGCTAAACAACCCAATAAGAAAACTCTTATGAAAGAAAATATGGGGTGACCAACCCATCTTAAGCATTCTCTAAAGGAGTCAAAGGTACCATAATGCCACACGTAAGTAACAAAGGCATCATAACACCCGTTTGATCAATGCCATGAAATGACAATGACCAAATATTTGTGTAATGAAGTGAGAAATATTATCCAGGTTATTGATAGTTGATTGGTTGATTAAAATAAGTTAATAAATATGAATAACTATATATACTAGTACCTATACATATAATTAAAAACCTTGCACAATTTTTTCGTAAAAGTATTTTATTGGTGCCTTCACAACACAATACTATTCAAATCATTTTTTATATTAGTCTACATCGTAAAATGTGCAAATAAATATTTTTCCACATTCTAAAGTTTAAGAAAAAATTGGAAAAAATATATATATTTGTTGGTTAGAGGGCAATGACAAGAATAATTTCCTAGGTAAATTCAACAATTTTTCAAAGCAAGAAATTAGAATATAGTTTTCTTATTTTTTCTCACTTAAATTGCACTTTACTTTCAATAATTTCAATAAAATGAAGTGTAAACTTTTAATTTTTGCTTCATCATGCCCTGACAAAGGATAGAGTGCAAATGGTACTCTATTGTTGCTCCTAAATGGAAAGGCATGTAACAAAGAAAAAATCCATTTGTAAAACCCATCTTTTTTAAAAATATCATTTTGTTTTTAAGTTTTACTGTCCACATGATCAAAATGCCACAAAAAGGGGTTGCCATGCCTTTATATAGATATAATGCAGCCATAAGGAACCATAGATCTACATGCCACCAAAAGTGCCATAAAACCACAAAAGTTCTTAGGCCACATCAAATTATAAAATATCTAACAAAGTGGTCACCATTCACATCATACAACGTTAGTCACATTAATAATATAATATAAGAAGTTATTCCATGTGTCAATACCCGTAGGGGGTTTTAAGTACCCATGTGGACCAAATAAGGTCACTATTCACTCGATTCACACCTATCAGACTCTCCATGTATTCATCATGACCCCAAACCATATTGTATTTGCATAAAAAAGTGATTAAGGTTAGTTTCCATCCATAGACCTCAAACAAAAGAAATGTGATCGAAACTCTAAAGCATTTGTGCCTTTGCACACATCAATATCACTAAATTTTAGCAAAGAAAGGCCATGAGTGTGATGTTGGATGGGTGGCATGTGGAATGATCACATATTTTTTATGATTCAACAATAAAAGGCTAAATCTTGTTGGTCCATATAATTATATAAAAGTGACTCGATGTGTTCGTGTGGCCCCACAACAAAAGTTAATGTCATAGCAATGATATAAATCATGTGGTGGTTCACACATTAAAAAAAATCTATATTCCAAAGAATCTGCAAACTAAAACAAATAAGACCTACTCAAATCACTGGGGAGGAGAGTCTGTCGTGCGAGGTTTTGAGATTATGACATGTGTTGTGACCACAATACCTACACCCTAGCTCAAAACGTAAAATGCTAATACCTTATTAGTTTGAACTATTGTCATAGACTTCGCATAATTTGATGAGTTTACATGGTCTTGCTTATTAAATATTTAGAATACTTTATAATATGTAAAGGTCTTTATGGTGTTCATGTATCCCCACATTATAAGAGCTTAATCAACAGTGACTTGCAACATATGGCTTGTTCATGGACTCAAATGAAATAAAATAAAATAAAATATGCATTCTAATACATTTGCAAATCACGACAAATACGAATCACTCAATTCTATACAAGGAAACTCTGAGAGTGTGATGTTGAAATGGGAAACACATGTTGTGATCATGTGCAACCTACGACTCAAGCCAAATATGTAAAGTATTTAAGTCTTCCTAATGGCCACAGAGTCCGCTTAAAAATATTCACATTTATTCATAGAGACCACACCTTCCTACAAAATGAACAAACATGTCACATTCATAAAAAATAATAATATACACACATCTCTTTAATGAAATCTATAACATAAGAAGAGAACATGTGGCAAACATTATGGGGTCACGAAGACACGAAATGTCTCTTTTATTTTCAAGGTGGCCTCAGGGACTCCATAAATCCATTGGAACTTTAAATTCATTTTATCTTCATGTATGTATGCAACTTTTCCTACACACAATGCATACAACATACCTGAGATCACATTTAATATATGCGATGACTTTGATCATATCTCAAAAAATAAATAATACAAACATAACGATTTAACAAGACCTTTGATATCAAATGAGGACGGATGATGATTATAACATGTCACAACATCATGGGGTCACAACATCACAAAGGTCTCAAAACACAAGTTTACTCATTGAAATGAAAAGAGGATTCTACGGACGCGTTTGTTTATGAAACTCATTTAAAACTATGATCAAGTTTGCTTGATACAAGGGTCACAAGGGGCATAAAATGCAAACTTTAAAACTTTGGATAAATGCATGTGGCGTGTAGAATAAGATGTGAACTACGACGTCTTCACCATCTCTTCACCTTTACCATTCCTACTTAGAGTGAAGCACATGGTAATATGTCATTGATTCATAGGGATGGGGTCATAGAGTAATTAAATAATACGCATGCATAACACTTTAGTAGGGTCTGTGATATCAAAAGAAGACACATGGAAATCATAATGTAGTCACGAAGTCACGACATCATGGAGGTATACTATCGAAAATTGTAAAGGGTGTGTGCGTGTGTGTGCGCGCGCGTGCGCTCGCTCGCGTGTGTGCGTGTGTGTAGTCTCTAATGGTTCCTTTTTCTACTATGAATTATACAAGCATTTGACAGGGAATGTTGAATAAATAAATGTTATCAAAAAAATTCATGGTAGACAAAGTTGACGGTCAAATTTAGCCCCTGCTCCTACTACTTATTTATCCAATGATGTTGAAAGCTTTTGGTTGTAACTATGTAGGTGCTTTTGATTCAAACGCACTTATATAGTTATAATCAGAAGCTTTCAATACTTTACATGGATTGTGGAAACACTATTACTCTTATCATCTAATGATACCGAATAAAATCAAGTAAATCTTCTACAACACAATTGTTGACTAGTCTAAATACTTTTAAACTCTAATTTATCACACATAAAACATTATTAAAAAACTTAATCCATAAAAAAAAATTATCTTAACAAAATTAAATAATATATATTTTTATAAAAAATCTCAAAATAAATTCATACTCAAAATACATTTTCTTCAGAGCAATACCAATAGCACAGATTAATTTGATAATACCTAAAAATGATTGAAAAAACCAGGCCAGGACTTTAAGACTGGTAGAACGCTTATTATCAAAAATAATCATGAACTTTAAAATCCTTTAATCTTTAAAATGTTAGTACCAGTCCGTCACATCTCCCTTATAAGTTGTTTAATAATGAGGAGAGTGGACAAGTCATCCCTTAAAGAATTATTTAAAGTATATGTCATGTCATTAAGATGACAATGAGAAAGCCTCACTAACAAACAAACTGAGTGCATCATTTAAACTGGCATCACTTTTAAGTAAAATAATAAAAAATATAATCAAAATCAAAAGATTTTATTTACTTTTAACTTTTCGTTTGGTTGTCATTTCAAAACTCAACTGTACATATGAGATTAATGAGTATATATATATATATATATATATATATATATATAATATTTGATTGGGTGAATAGGTTAGTTTTTTTTTTTTGATTGAATGAATGGATCAATTTTTTATTCAAGCCAACGAAATTATTTTGGAATATTTATTATTATGGGTCAAATTAATGTGTTGTACATATGCAATAAATCTTTGGGTCATTGAGCACACTCGTTGGAGACAGGGGGGCGCCCACTCACCTCCTTTCCTGCACATGAATATTATAAATGTCCACTCAGTTTAACATTTCGAAAAACTTAATGTCTGGGCAATTCCTTAAAAAGTATGTACGTGGCATTATTTTATTTGAAAATTATCAAAATAGTGTCAGAAAGAAGTCATAACTCCAAGCATACAAAGGCGCCCAGACGGGGCTCCTTCACTAACCCTGGACAACAATCCTCACTACTAGAATGCACATACGGATGTGCTGAGATGGGCCTCGAGCGCACTCCAAATGTGCTTTTTGGGCTCATGTGCGCAATGTATAAGTCACCACATACATTCTAAAGTGTGATTCTTTTTATTTTTATGTAATTGATATTGTATTATTATATTTTCTTAATAAAAATGTGTTTTTTAATTAAGAAATTGTCATAATTATCGTAATAATACATTTCTTCTACAATATTTAAATTTCTTTTATAATTTTATAAAAAGTGAAGATCAATTATTTATTGTAAAAAATTTAATCAAATCAACACTTAAATTAGAGTCCTCTTAAAACCTTCGCAAACCCAAGATAAACCAACTCTATCTTCATAAACAAATAGTTCTCAAGGTTAATTGATAACCTCTCCTCTTGTAACTTTTGCATTACTATTCTCAGATACTGAAGATGATATTCCTTACTTGGTCTATAAATCAATATATCATCTAAATATACAATGAAAAACTTACCAATGAAATGATTTAAGACTTCATTAATGAGTCTAATTAATTTTGTTAGAGAATTATTGAGACCAAATGGCATAACAAACCACTCATTCAACCCCTCATTGGTCTTAAAGGTAGTTTTCCATTCATCTCCTTCCCTTATCCTTAACTGATGATAACCACTCCTGAGATCCATCTGAGAGAAATAGTTAGAACCAATCAAATAGTCCATTAAATATTCAATTATTGGAAGAGGTAATCTATACCTTATTTTAATTTTATTTATTACTCTAGAGTTAGTACACATTCTCCAATTTGCCTCCTTATTTGGCACTAATACAACTAGCACTGCACATGGGTTGAGGCTTTCTTTTATCAATCCTTTATCTAAGAGGTATTGTATTTATTTCTTAACTTATGTATTCTCTTGAGGATTAATATTATAGGTAGTTTTGTTGGGAAAAATTTCCCCTGGTACAAAGTCAATATGGTGACTAATGCTCCTAATAGGTGGTAGCTCATTGGGTAGTTTATCCACAACAATATCAACAAATTCTTTCAACATGTTTTGTACTTGTCAAAGTAGCTTGTTCAACTTGGTGGATGGTATAAAATTCCTTAGTCTAATTGCCAATCCAAAACCAAGCTCTTCCTCTTTCATAGAATTCAATAACTTTTTCTCACTCGCCATCATAACACTTGCAATAGTCCTTTGTCTATTTTCTTCTTCTTTTAGAGGCAACAATGTATGACTTATGCCATCCTTATCCACTGTGTAAAAATTCTTCCTTCATCATGAGTAGTATTTATATCATATTTCCAAGGCCTCCCTAAGATTACATGGCACACATCCATTGGAATTATGTCACATGAAACCTTGTTTGGTATCCTTCAATCTAAAACTATACCTAACACTATTCATTCACAAGAACTTGCTAATCTTTATAAATCCATGAGACCTTATATGGGTTTTTATGTGGTATTCTCCTTAAAACAATATTTTATACTATTTCTCCTAATTCTAGGTTATTTGTACTACCTAAATTAATCACCAATTTGCAACACTTACCTTGAGATTTATAAGTTTTCTTAAATAGTGTCTTTCTTTGGATAGGCTCTTTCTCCTTGGGTGGTTTTATCAGCACCCTTATCATCAACAAAGACTCACCAACTTATGGTTCTTATATGTGATATGGATAATCCACACTTTATTCCTCTACTTAGACTACTTTACTTTTACTTTCAATTATAAATCTACTAGCTTGATAATTATTTGGACACTCCCAAAATATATGACCTACAAATTTATTACATTTGAAACATTTGCTAATAAATCCATTGAATCCTCTTCTTCTTTGTGTGTATCCTCCTATGAAATAGGGTATCCTTCCTATGAATCCACCTCTTGAATTATATGAATGTTCTTGACAGGTAATTGGTTTTGAATTGGTCGTTTGAGATGTGCCTCTTCCTTCTTACGAACCTCTACCTCTATAACTTCTTCCCCTACCCATGTTTTGTTGAGTTTTCCTTCTTTTTATTTTATCCTTTGCCTTCAAAGCATATTGATAACATTCATAAAGTGTCATTGGGATAACTAGGTTGAGTTACTCCTAAATATTATATCTTAATCCATTGAGATATCTATCAATATTCTCCACATCCTCTTCTACATGTTCTAATCTAATTATCAACTTGTATAAATCCTCAATGTACTCAACACTAATATCTTTTTGCTTCAAATTATATAATTTATTGAAGAGGTTTGTATAGTAGTCACTAGGTAGAAATTTGGACTTAAATTTTGCTACCATCCTATCCCAAGATTTGATCTTGGATTTTCCTTTATTCCTTCTTTCATCTTGTATGTAATCTCACCAAAGGGTTGCATGTCCTTTAGTTTTGCGCAAGAAAATTTGACCTTGTTTTCATCTGGTACATTCTCATAGTCAAAATACTTGTCTAAGTTCCTCTCTATATAGGTTGACTTCCTAAGTATGAAGATCTATCTTTGGTTTAGACCTCTATTCCATCACTTCTTTTAGTATCATATCAATTCCTTCTTCCTCATGCTCTTCAACTTATTATTCCTCCTTTGGAGCTTGTGATTTTTATTATTTATCATTATTTTCTCCTATTATAACTCCACTTATCTAATTGGCCTCTACTACAGTAAGCCTTGAACCAAAACTTACTCTTAGGTTTCTTACCATTCCTACTTAAAGTGAAGCACATGGTAATATGGCATTGATTCACAGGCATGGGGTCATAGATTAATTAAATAATACACATGCATAACACTTTAGTAGGGTCTGTGATATCAAAAGAAGACACTCACGAAGTCACGACATCATGGAGGTATACTATCAAAAATTGTGAAGGGTGTGTGTGTGTGTGTGTGTAGTCTCTAATGTTTCCTTCTTCTACTGTGAATTATACAAGTATTTGATGGGCAATGTTGAATAAATAAATGTTATCAAAAAATTTCATGGTAGACAAAGTTGATGATCAAATTTAGCCCCTGCTCCTACTACTTTTTTATCCAATGATGTTGAAAGCTTCTTGTTGTAACTATGTAAGTGCTTTTAATTCAAACGCACTTACACAGTTATAATCAGAGGCTTTTAATACTCTACATGGATTGTGGAAACACTATTACTCTTATCATCTAATGATGCCAAATAAGATCAAGTAAACTTTCTATAACACGATTATTGACTAATCTAAATACTTTTAAACTTTAATTTCTCACACATAAAACATTATTAAGAAACTTAATCCATTAAAAAAAAAATCTTAACAAAATTAAATAATATATATTTTTATTAAAAATATCAAAATAAATTCACACTTAAAATATATTTTCTTCATAGCAATACCAATAGCACAAATTAATTTGATAACACCTAAAAATGATTAAAATAAATTCATACTTAAAATATATTTTCTTTAAGACTGGTAAATTGCTTATTTATATCATGAACTTTAAAATCCTTAAATCTTTAAAATGTTAGTACCAGTCCGTCACATCTCCTTTATAAGTTGTTTAATAATAAGGAGAGTGGTCAAATCATCCCTTAAAGAATTGTTTTAAGTAAATGTCATGTCATTAAGATGACACTGAGAAAGCCTCACTAATAAACAAACTGAGTGCATCATTTAAACTGGAATCACTTTAAGTAAAATAATAAAAAATATAATCAAAATCAAAAGATTTTATTTACTTTTAGTGGGGTTGTCATTTCAAAACTCAACGGTACATCTGAGATTAAAGTATAAATAAGTATATGTGTATATTAATTATTTGATTGGGTGAATGGGTTAGGTTTTTTTTCTAATTGGATAAATGGATCAAGTTTTTAATCGAGTCAACGAAATTATTTTGGAATATCAATTATTATGGGTCAAATTAATGTGTTGTATATATGCAATAAACTCTTTGGCAGCTGAGCACACTTGTTGGAGACAGGGAGGCGCCCACTCACCTCATTTCCCGCACATGAATATTAAAAATGTCCGCTTAATTTAACATTTTGAAAAACTCAATGTTTGGTCAGTTCCTTAAAAAGTACGTACGTGGCATTATTTTATTTGAAAATTATCAAAATAGTGTCAGAAAGAGGTCATAACTCCAAGCGTACAGAGGCGCCCAAACAGGGCTCCTTTGCTAACCCTGGACAACAGTCCTCACTACTAGAATGCATATACGGACGTGCCGAGATGGGCCTCGAGCGCACTCCAAGTATGCTTTTTGGGCTCATGTGCGCAATGTATAAGTCACCACATACATTCTAAAGTGTGATTCTTTTTATTTTTTATGTAATTGATATTGTATTATTATATTTTATTAATAAAAATATGTTTTTTAATTAAAAAATTGTCATAATTATCATAAGAATACATTTCTTCTACAATATTTACATTTCTTTTATAATCTTATAAAAAGTGAAGATCAATTATTTATATTATTATTTATTGTAAAAAAATTAATCAAATCAACACTTAAATTAAAGTCCTCTTAAAACCTTCACTAAGCACCTTGGTTAATATTCACAGTCCAAAATAAATGATAACGAGTTAGAATTTACATAAGTAAAATAAAAGTCTTAAAACATATAATCAAGAATAAAGTATCAACAAATAGGATTAAGCATAAGTTGTGGTGTTACTTTAGCAAACATGATTAAGTATAAGTTGCGATGTCAGATAGAGGAGGTCGCAGATCATCCCTAGGAAGGATGACATCACAAGAAGAAGGCTTCCTCGATGATAGACTCAACACCACCCATTCATCTTGATTGACATTAGCTTACACAATTAGAAACACAATCACTCCACACCTAGGGAGCGAGGGAACGAACAAACCAATGTCCACACCATTACGAGCATGAGATGTCCATCTTTTAATGGAACTCTTGATAGACTATGCATCATAAATAACAAGTAATTTTAAGCATCAATATTTTGGAATTTCTTTACTCACTTTTTGTGTATACTTTTTTTTTTTAATTATTATTATTATTCTCTGCGAAAAAATATTATAATCAAATATAACTATATTTTTTTCTTTCTATTTTTTCCTTTTCTTTTTAATTGAAGTTAACCTTTATATCATTCTCCATCACCCCATTAACATTTAAATAAAAATTATTTAAATCAAATATGAGTATGGGTTGCAAACCTTACATTGAAATGGAGGTGAACTAAAAGTATAAAGATAGTTTACCAAAATCAAGGGTAAACTTATTTAAATAAAAGTTTAACCTTTAGGGATATTAATACATAATTCTATTGAGGGAATTGTTAAAGAGATAACTTCATGAAAAATGAAAGGTATAATTTATTTATTTATATATATATATATATATATATATATATATATATATATATATATATATATATATATATATAAGTTAATGATTTTTTATTGGGATTATAATCAGTTTTGTTTATAATTGGGGGTTCAAATCTTTATTTTGTATGAGTATTACAAGTATAAGATATTATCAGTGATTACCAACAATTATCAAATTATAATTGGTTTAAGAATTGTACTTAGGGTTAAGTATGGCCTAATTTTCAACAACGGCCACAATCAATTCAAGAATCGCTCCAATAGCTAAGGATGATCTAAGTTGTAATAATATCTACAACTGGCCTCGAGGATGTAGATGGCCACAACCGCCCTCATATGCCTTTTTAGAGATTTGACCCTGGGTGGGGCTTAGAACAACCAAACCACTTAACCAACTCACCCAAATCTCATTGGCTTAAATTTTGGGTTAAGTCATTTTTTATAACCAAAATGTCATCAAACCAATAGTGAAAAGTATTCCTAGCCATGGGTTGTAGACTTGCCTCGTTGCACAGAACACAGATTTCAAGTCACATGCCGACCCTTATCGGATTAAAATCGAGTCAATAGTCCATTGTATTTGGATACTTTTCATGAATAACCCGTCATAGCTTAGTGTGGAAACGACACTAGAGAGTGGACATCCCAGGGAATGGACCTTGAAACCTCCCACTCCTAACACTCAACTCACTCACCACTAAAATATCATCATCAGTGCTTTTTTTGTTTCAAAAAAACTGTTTAAACCCATAGAAACAATACCCCCTGAAGAGTCAACTACCTATGATAAGAGAGACTAACCATAAAACCTACCACCTTCTTTACCTAAAATCACTTTCAGTACATCCTCCTAAAATTACTCTACAACAACACTCCTTCCTAGGCCACTTACTAAAACGTAACAGATTGAGCCGTAAAAATAAATTAAAAAATAAAATAAAATAAATCAAGCATAAATTGGTTCCTCTTTCTGCAAGACACCATATTCCATCTGTGAATGTGACAACAAACACTAATGGGTATGGCAGCTAAGTTTGCAACATTCATCTTGCCACTGCTTCTCTAACTCTCTGTAACATTTTGTACACAACTAGATAATGAAAACAATTCCAATGCCAATTCCAATTTCATAGCCATTCCTCTTTACCACGAAAGTGCTTTTTCAAGCTCAGATGTCCAAGGTACGAGCCTCAACGAAGATGGAGCAGTCCAAAAAAAGGCGAGGGCAGTGCAGGCCAGCAAAGCTCATGCTACAGCTCTCAAAATGGAGTTTTTCAGAAATCAAATACCCAAGAAAAAGAAGGGTGATGCAACTCCACGCTCAGGCTTAGGCTTCGTGAAAAGTCTATACACTCATAGCTTTGGTGACTATTCAATGAAAATTAGCCTAGGAACTCTGCCATAAGAAATAATAGTAATTATGGACACGAGCAATAATCTTGTGTGGGTGCCCTGCACCACCAGATATGCTTGCATCCACTACAAAAACTCCAACGAGCTAGTTTATCTGCCAAGAAACTCCTTTTCTAAAAAGCTCATAACCTATGTTGATGCCAACTACAAAACTCTTCATGGCAAAAACATCGAGCCTCACTATTTTAATAGTGGTAAGTGCTCTGGTAGTCTCAACAGATGCTCCAATGTTATCTGTCCCATTTATGGCATTTAGTATGCAAAAAGTAGCATCATTGGGTTTCTTCCATCTGAAACCCTCACCTTCAAAGGACAAAATGAAATAAAAGGTTTTGCAGTGGGCTATTTGTTGGCCTTGTCACAACAACCTAACTCTACAATAGGCATTACAGGCTCCGACTAAGGAAGTATGTCTTTCCATCACAACTTGGCAATGCAGACAATAGTTTTTCCTATTGTCTTCAGAGCCACCGCTTTGATGACAATGAAAAAACTAGTAGCATTCTTTGGCTAGGTAAGAGTCCTCCTCTTCTTCATTTGAATTACACTCCATTCATAATCAATCCCAAAGGAAGCCCATTCGATGTATTCTACTAAATCGGGCTGAGAGGGGTAACTGTGGGAAAATTGCATTTGAAGCTTCCCTTCAAGCTCATGAAATTTGATGAAAAGAGCAATGGATAAGCGATCATAGATTCGGGCACTACTTTTACTATTGTGCATGAAAAAATCTCTGAGCAAATAGCTGGTGCCTTTACTTCTCAGGATAATTAAAGCCAACTAAATTGAAACCCTGAATGGTTTAGGGTTGTGTTACAATCTATCTGGTATAGAGAAGCTTCATTTCCCCAAATTTGTGTTTCATTTCAAAAGCAGTTAAGACATGAAGCTACCTCTTCCAAATTATTTTTTGGGAGTGGTTGATCATGTCATATGTTTGGCCATTGTTAGCAGCGGCAAGATATTAGAAATTGATTTTGGGCCTACTATGGTTGTGGGAAATTATAACCAGCAGAACTTTTATTTGCTATATGATAGGTACATAAATCGACTCGGCTTCGCTCATCAAAATTACCTAGCTTTTTAATACAGTGATAACTGCATTATGTTTGGTTTTCATTTTTACACTAATTGAATATGGAGGTTACCACTCAGTTATCAAATTCAAAAATCTTATTCCATAATCCTATTTGTGACACATAAACTTCAGTTTGAGATATATTAGAGGTGCATATGCATGCAAGTACACCAAAAATTGAAAATTTACCAATTATATTTACATATGTCTATCACCATGGAGCACTATTTTACATGAGAAAGTATTGTTGTCAAACCTTTTTTGTCTACAACATATCGTTATATTTATAAGTTGAATTGATTAAATAATTCAACCTCGCCAGATTTATAGGTTGGGTTGATTAAATCACCCAACCTCCCCAGATTGATAGGCTTAGTTGATTAAATCACTCACCCTCACTAGATTATGCATTCATACTTTAGTGGTGTGATTGAGGTTTAGTGATCTCAATGGCTATGTCAGAATTCATGATTACACCAGATTGGGGGCATAATACCTTCTAACCTCCCTCTTCAAATTTTCAATGTTTAGTGTAGATGATTTTTGAGCTCTAATGTATTTAGCTATATAAATTCAAACCCAAAGATCAAACTACTAGGTAAAGTGATAGAGCCATTAGAACCTAATGCCAACTAATGAAATTACAATTCAAAACAACATTACAATTCTAAATCTAAATGCTCTACACCATGATTAAATAGAATTAAAATAAGAGGATTGGGATATGGATTACTATAACTTGGACTCAGATTTTGACACTATGATATTGCTTGATCAATGATGTTGGATGTTGGATGTAATGACTATTTGGACATGGATTTCTAAGTTGGCTCTAAAGGAGGAGCGGCCTTGGTTAAATAGAGAAGGAGGTAAATATTCAAACTTGGTTTGGGGAGATCAATGGATGAGGATTATCCAAGGAATTTAAAATTCCTTGGAAGCGTCTAGATTTACAGGCTTCTAGAGAGGAGGGGTTAGAATAGAGAAAGTTCTACATTTGGAGGGTTCTAGAATCTTTCTTAGGGACTAATGATGATTAGAATAAGGTTAGATAGGGATTCGGTAGGGATTTGGGACTAGGGGTGTAAGATAGCCTAGGAATAGGCTAGTAGGTGGGCCATTGAGAATTTTAAATTTCTAAATAAAAGGTAAGTGGCATTAGGATAGGATAATAAGGATTTAGGATAATTAATTGATTGGTGGGGATGAATAAGCTTAGTGAATGAAGAATTATTGAAGGGGGCTATTAGATAAATGGACTAGGAAGAGGGGATAAATTAGTGGAATAAATTAAAATAAATGAGAAAAGTGAAATTAGTATCAACTAATAAGAGTATTAGTGACAATAATGTAAGTGAGAAAATTTATATGCATACATTTTGCCCCTCTTTGAAAGGGCATTGCGATTGAAATGAAGTAAAAGGAGTAACGGTTTTTTAAAGAAAAACCATGTCATAGACTAATGTTAGTAGACGATGTTAGTATATATGACGCCCCTTCGAGGGGACATATAGGGAAGAATGAGATGGATGGCCACTCAAAATAAAAAATGATAGGTCGGATGATATGAATAGACGAGGGAATGGGATGCAAAATGTGAGATAAAATATGAAGAAGATAAGTCTGACTTGAGCAATGAGCTAAAAATTGATGATGTCCCTAGCAAAGACACATGCATAGGGAATAAAGATGATGGGTGTCATGGTTGTCGACAGATCCCAAGGAGGAATCAATTGTAACATGATGATGATAGGACAAAAAGGTCGCAAGCTTTAGATGTATCCCAAGCAAAGATGCATGAAAGAGAGATTTGTAGGTCAGGATAAGACTGGTTTCATAAGACTAATGATGGGTATGGATCAAAGCTAAAGTTGATCAATATTATGAAGAGGATAAGAGAGAATAAATGATGTGATCGAATGACCAAAAGACTAGGGGATGAGTATGAATGATAGAGATGTGATCAAGGAATCCAAAGAGGGTGGTTAGATCATATGTTATTTCAAAATGAAATCAACTCAAAATGATCCAAAATGAAAACTAGCACACTAACAAGCAAACACTACCTTGCCTAGGTCAAAGAGGGGAGCATAGTGAAAAAACAACAAATGACAAAATATCAACAATAATTCAAGAAAACATATATTTTTACCTTCTTTGAATGCTCCAAGAGGTTTGTTCGATTGGCTTGCTCGTATTATGCTCAACAGGTCTTTATCAGTGGAGTGTGGCTACCTTCATCTCCTCTTAGCACCATGTTCAATGTTTGGCTTGGCTTGATGATTCAATGATTTGGATCAATTTTAGCATTATAAATTTATGCATTTACTTCATGAATGAAATCCTGAATTATAATGTTACTTTGATTAAGCTCTCAATTCATTTATGCATAGTAACTTTGCACCAAAATAGCTTGTTAAATGAAGAGGTCTAGGCATGCTTTTATATGTTTTGAAATCAACTTGGAATGGGTTAAATCCTAACCTTGGTTGAGTTTATCAACCATGGTTGAGATTAAAGGTGTCCAAATGGTCATGATTAGCTTGAATAGGTGTGCTTTGAGATATTTTCCATTTGAGACAACTCACAAAGGTAATGATTCATTCTTAGGATATTTTAGATGCTCTTGATATTTGAATTTTCTTTTTTGATAATTGATTTAATTGCTTTATTTGTTCAAGGATGAATTCAATTAGGATTAGGATTTGGATTTGGAAGTTAATTAATCCCTTTTAGGTATTTGAACATTTGTTTGATTTTTTATTTAATCTAATGTGCATTTAGCCCAAATTAATTGATTTATGGGCCAAGTTGATTTATTTGCATGGTTATGAAGCTAAATTTGAGACACTTATAAATTATTGGGCTAGGTATTCAATGGTTGGCAAGAATTGGTCTAAAGTTGGGTATGAAGTCATTGGTGGTCAATTTTAGACGTTTATAGTTTGCCCCTATTTGGGAAGGCATTACAATCTGTAAGCACAGTAATGGTTTCTACAAGAATATAAATGTTTTGTCTGCTTATGAATTTAATCGCAATGGATGAACTGTAGTACCCCCCCTCGAGAGAGCAGTTGGCAAAAGGAGTGGCAAATGATCCATCAAAATAAATAAGTGAAACGAGGGGACAAAACATATGAAGATGATGGAGTGAGAACACAAATATTTACCCAAAGTTGGTTAGAATCATTGAGAATGCAAGTGGAATGGTGTACAATGGTTTGCCCAAAGGTGGTTATAAGCATTGTACCTCGATTATGAGAATGTGGTATGATAAAACAATGATTTGTCCAAAGGTAGTTATAATCATTGAGAAGATGGATCTTCCCCTGTTAGGATAGATAAATAAGATAACAACATTCCCTAGGTGGGTAGAGAAAGTAAATGATTGGTGATGACATAATGATTCATCCAAAGGTGGTTATAAGCATTGAGAATGTAGGTGGAACAGTGTACAATGATTTTCCCATAGGTGGTTTTAATCATTAGACTCTGATTATGGCAAATAGGATTGATAGCTGATGAATGAAAACATGATGATGATAACTTG
The DNA here is from genome assembly GCA_037957365.1 of Torreya grandis. Taxonomy (NCBI): domain Eukaryota; kingdom Viridiplantae; phylum Streptophyta; class Pinopsida; order Cupressales; family Taxaceae; genus Torreya; species Torreya grandis. The sequence continues at coordinate 276,980 of JARHVA010000967.1, forward strand.
ATACAGAGGTTAAAGATGAATTGGGATAACCTGCTAGTAGGGATATGCTCATCTGAACTAAAAAAAGTTGAAATTATTTCATTGTTTAATTACTCTGTTTGGGATATGATTGGGATTGTTGCTAGTGCTGGTGTTGAGGAGATGTCAATGATGCCATTGATGGTGTAGACCTCTCGAATCTAATTTTTGCTATAAAATTTGACAATAGGCATCATGATAAAACACCATGAGGATTTAGCTAAAATATGCATAAGGATCGACTCTTGTGATCTAATACTCTAAGGAAAAGAATGCACCAATGATAAAAACCATGATAATAATGTTGACATATGAATATGGATGGATTCAAGACTAAGTACACAAGGAATCACCCAATGAATGCACATAGATGAAATCAAGGAAATAGTACTAAAAATAAATAAATAGGTACATGAACAAATAAAGAAACAAACAACAATTAGTCCCAGTGTTAGTACAAACAATACGATGAACATTGCCCCTAGAAAATAAGTGATAACTTAACAAACAAATAGGATGGGGGGAATAGAAGAAAAGGAAGGGGATGGTTGAGATGTCTCCATATGCACTAGGCAAGTGAATGTTGCCTACATAGTTCTATGGATGATATATCCAACAAAACTTTAGGCTGAATGTAGTTCTCCTAGAAACTGGGAAGAAAATGATAACTAATGAAAAATAAACATGATGGATGTGATAGAAGAATAAGATAAATCTTTAAAAATAGTAAGTGTATGGGATAAAAGGCCAAACATGAAGAGGAAACTAAGGAACAAGTGATTTCTTGTGACTTGGTAAGGGTTCCCAGAATCCTAAAGGCAAAGAAGTGATCAATGTTTTTGGTTTTTCTAAATGATTTTCAATTTTTTTTGGAATTTTTGAAGTATCTCAACTCGATCGAGAATGATGAGATACTAAACGGTCTAAGCTCATAAAATGGTGAGAGCGTAGTGGAAAGGGGGAATGAGCTGACATCAACATGAATTAAACCTGACCCATATAGTCCCTAAATGGCCCTACGTCATGTTGATGCTATGAATTGCACCCTTGAAAGAAGGTTGGGCTTATCTCTTCCACGCAACACAATGGAGACTCCCCTCTTGCTGTGGGCTTGGCAAAATTGAGGGGAGAATATCTAGATAAGGGCTAGCTCCCTTTGATGCATCTCTGAGTTCTTTCACTACTAATGCTAATAATAGGGGGGTGAAAAGGGAGAAGGATATAACCAAAATAGAAATTATCTAAATAGTGATGATTTTGATCTACTCAACTATTTTATCACTTCAGACCAAATGGGGGCAAACAGACACTTTATTTGATAGAAAGATCAGACTATAGGGAGCTTTAATAGGGGCTTAATGAAGACACATAGAAAATGAACTTACCATAGGTGCTATATAAAATACACTGTCAGATAACTACTCTTCTGTCTCTGTGCTCCAGATGCAACACTTCTTCTTAACCTATAGCAATGGTGCTTTGGCTACACTAGGTATGTTGGTGTCAATCTAAGAAAGAATCAAGCTAAAAATGACTGAGCATAGAATTGATACACAGACACACTCAAAAGTATAACTAATTGGATAGAGGTAAAAAGCATTCTTATTGATCAAAGGTAAAATTTTGGCAGGGCTTCACCTTACAAAATAAGAGATCTCCTTCTCAACTGAGAGGTTACAATATATAGCATAAAGGAAAAGACTTTGGAACCTTCCAAAATAAGTGGCCCATACTACATTAAACACCTAGGAAGTTCACTGAAGGAACCATGCTGTGGCAATCACAAGTCTTAACTTTTGGTGCTTAACCCATATTAAATGTCACTACAAGAGCATGGGTCTCACATGACTGTCTGCTAATTAATGTAAAATGAGGAAAAAATGGACCATTATATTGAATGCTTGTGCTCCCCTTGGTGGCCACTTGGTGGAGATTGTTTCATTCGCAGCAATAACTTCTTATGTCACGCTTTCTGTGCCACTTGGACTATTATGTTTGCTCCTGCACTTGACTTTTGTCTTTTCTGGCTCTAAGGCCCTCGAGTTATCTTCCATAATTTCTTGACTCCTTGAGCTCCTTGATCAGTGGTCTTTTCCTTTTGGCCTTAAGGCCTTTGAATTCCTTTAGGTTCACAGTTATGAATTCTTTCAGTGTCTCTTCTAACCCATTTCCATACGCGGGCTCATCTTTAAACATTTGAGAATCAACAAATATTTCATTGTCCTAAATTTGACGTCCATGGGGACGTCATCGAATGTTTGAACCTCAAACGACTAGTTCACTATGTTAAAGTTGACATTCTCGGGCTTGTCACCCCTTTGGTAATTTCTTTGTCCTTTTGTAATTGAACCTTCCTGAAGGGAAGGTGTCCCTTCAAAAAACTAGAAAAGGTCCCCTTTTTGGGCACTAGGAGTCCCCCGCAAGGGCACCTAGCCTTCGGGCTCATTCGAGTTTCCCTTGTCTTCTTAATTCCTTCGAACAAAATGTCCGAAGGAAATCTTCCCTTCAAAGTCTTGGCCCTTTCTTTTGTGAATTTCTTTGGATAAAATGTTTGAAGGAATTCCTTCAGGCACTTTGTCCGAAGGAATTCACCTTTGGTTCTACATGGATTTTCTTTGGACAAAAAGTCTGAAGAAATCTTTTATCCTTTTTGCTTTGTCATTTCTTCCGAAGGAAAACTTCCCTTTCAGCCTTCTCTTTGATCTATTTTCAAAATGTGTTCCCTGCCCTCCACAAGGGCACCTTCGATCTAAAATGTCCTTTGGAACTTGCTTGAATGACCCCATTTGGCATCTTTCTACCCTCTGTAAGGGCACTTGCCCTTCAGAGTGTTTATAAAATACTTGCATTTCTTTAAAATTGGCCCATTCCTTTGCAATAAAAGGCATGCCGGAGGTAATTTTCTGAAGTGAAACAAGCCTTAGATCAACCTAAAACCTACAGGACTCAAATCATTCAGTTCTTTCATGGAACAGGCCTATGACAAAGGGAAAAAACCATGATTGCAGCAAGGTGAAGGCATCAAAGATTGGGACAACAAGGAAAGAAAGGTAGACTGATTTTTTTGGCCTATAAGAGCAAAATTGGTCAATAATTTGGTGATTCATAGGGAAAACATGCCTGCTATGCTAAATAATATTGGTAGCCTCAAAGTCCATTGGGCATGGAGTCAGGATGTAGCTTGAAAAGTTAGCAACGGCATTTTAAAGACCTATGAACCAACAAAGCTTTTCCTCAAGCAGCAAGGAAAATACAACACATAACAAGGCTGAAAAACACTACACCTATGCAAACGGCACTTAGGGAAAACAAAGATAACTGAAAGAAAACTACTATGTACATCTAACTAGATATATTTACCTCCCTCCTGGATCAAAGGGAAAACTTCTCAAGCCCCCATGGCAAGAAAATTTATGGTGCCAAACAAGTGACTAAATAGAATGGAGACTTGGTGACTTGCCCTTCTTGCCTGCCACCTTGATTGGCTTGTATCTGAGTGGATCAGGGTAAAACATGTCTCCAACATCTATGTATTCACTTTTCCCTTTGAAACCTGATTCATGTTGGCCACTCATGCTGGTGTATTTCATCAAGAAATCAATGGCTGTAAGCTTATCACCATAAGCCTCATTTAGCTCATCGCCCCCTTGACATGCATCATGGATTGACTTGTTCCCTTCTACCTCATTGAAGACCCTGTCAAACTGATCTTCTACTTCATCATGGCTTTATTAAAGAAGGGTGACTGTTGTGATGTCTAAAATGAGATCACAAACTACTTGCTTATCCCACAAAACATCACCTTCTTTCTCAAATCTCTCTTCTTCAAAGCTTTCAACAAGATGGACAGGCCTCTCCCTTTCTTGCTAAAAAACAAGAGTCTCTAGTTGTTCCAAGACATGCTTCTAATCGTCCTCCAACTCAAGTCCCATGGCATGGTCATTCTCTTCATCAAAGCAACAAGGAAGTTCATCAAAAAAGGGAGGAGAGAGCTCACTATGCTTACTTTCCTCATCGTCCATTGTTGACAGATACAGTTTGTCAACCTCTTCTTCATATTGCTGGAACATCTGCATGTATACATGACCTGTGTCTTCTCTTTTGTTGATGATGTCTTCAAAGTCAGCATCCATGATGATCTCATCTTTATTGTCACTCATGATAGCCTCTTGAGTAGCTACAAATTGGATCCTCTCTTCTTCACTTGCCTCTTTCAAAATAGGTCCCTCCTTGAGAAAGATTGGAGTGGAGGGTTGATGGATAGACTCATGTGGAAGAGGAGGCAATCCTTGAGCTAGAATCAAATGATTCTTCCTTCCATTTGGCCATCACTTTATCTACATTATATGTGGCTTGATAGCTCTCTTGAAGGAGTTTAGATGGGGTGTGTTCAGACATGGAATCTACTATTTCGTCTAAACCATCCATCACATCCTGGCTGAGGAATCTCATTCTAGACTCCAACTCTGTAACTTGCCTGGCTATACTCTCTTGGAAGAGCCTTTCTTAGAGATCATGAAGATCACCATGAGCAAGAGTACCTTCATCATTTCCAAATCCCTGAGTTGGTTCATGGTATTCCCTCCTCCAACTTGGATTCTTAACATCATGTCAAAAGACTTGAGGGGGTTGAGGAAGACTAGGAAGAGACTGTTGATGCACATGAAGAATTTCTTAAAGAGAGATGTGCTATTTTTCAAAAGGCATAGGATGATTCCCTTCAAAGGAGGATTCACAATCTAAGGAATTGAGAAGGTTCATTTCCATGGGAGGTTGATCTAATGCCTTTTGATGTTGAAAAGCTAGGTGCAAGGGATTAAGAGCAGGAGTGGTTACTGCATCAGACAAGCTAGAGTGAGTAAGTGGTATTTGGTAGAAAGGATTTGGTGCACAAGAGGGGGATTTATTTAGAATAGGAGGGGGTTGCTTTAGAATGGGAGAAGGCACACAAGGCTGATTGCCTTGAATGAATGGACTCTCCCATTTTGCTACTTCCTCCTTCATGGATTGCAAGGCTTGAGCTTGCCTAAACAAGCACTCCTCTTTGTACAGAAAATCTTGCTGATATTTATTCTGCTCCTCCAATCTATTTATCTCCATCACTTGCTTCTCAAACTCTCGCATTACTTCCTTTACACTAGGTGAAGGGAAATCGGGAGAGCTACTTGAGGTGATTCCATGAATAACCTGAGCTTGATCAAAGTTACATGAAGGAACACAAGGCCCATGCTGCTGAGTAATGGAATTATACATACCAAAATGTGATTTCTTGATGGCACCAAGACTACTTAACTGGCTAATTCAACTCAGAGTCACCATTGGTGTTGGTTGAAATGCCTATAGAGGCTAATTGGTTAAAGAACACACCAAAAAATCCTTCAACTCCTCGAACAAATGAGTCCCACCGAGCATGCCAAAAATTGTTGACATTGTGGATTGCACCCTTGAAAGAAGGATGGGCTTCTCTCTTCCACACAGCACAATGTAGACTCCCCTCTTGTTGTGGGCTTGGCAAAACTAAGGGGAGAATCTCTAGATAAGGGATAGCTCCCTTTGATGCATCTCTGAGGTCTTTCACTACTGCTAACAATGGGGGGGGTGAAAAGGGAGAAGGATATAACCAAAATAAATATTATCTAAATGATGATGCACTAAATGATTTTGATCTACTCAACTATTTTATCACTTCAATCCAAAAGAGGGCAAATAGACACCTTTATTTGACATAAAGACCAGACTGTAGGGAGATTTAATAGGGGCTTAATGAAGACACACATGAAATGAACTTACCATAGGCACTATAGAAAACACACTATTAGATAACTACTCTTCTGTCTCTACGCTCCAGATGCAACACTTCTTGTTAACCTATAGAAATGGTGATTTGGATACACTAGGTATGTTGGTGTCAATATGAGAAAGCATCAAGCTAAAAATGACTGAGCATAGAATTGATACACAAACACACTCAAAAGTATAACCAACCAGATAGAGGTAAAATGCATTCTTATTGATCAAAGGTAAAATTTTGGTAGGGATTCACCTTACAAAATGATAGATCTCCTTCTCAATATAGAGGTTACAATATATAGCATAAAGGAAAATACTTTGGCACCTTCCAGAATAAGTGGCCCATACTGCATTAAATGCCTATGAAGGAGGAAGTCTACTGAAGGAACCATGCTATGGCAGTCACAAGTCTTGACTTTTGGTGATTAACCCATATTAAATGTCACTACAAGAGCATGGGTCTCACGTGACTATCTGCTCATTAATGTAAAATGAGGGAAAAATGGGCCATTTTATTGAATGTTTGCACTCCCCTTGGTGGTCACTTAGCAGAGACTATTTCATCCACAGCAATAACTTCTTGTGTTGATGCTTTCTAAGCCACTTGGACTATTCTATCTACTCCTGCACTTGGCTTTTGTCTTTTCTAACTCTAAGGCCCTTGGGGCTATCTTCCATCATTTCTTGGCTCCTCGGGCTCCTTTCTCGATGGTCTTTTCCTTTTGGCCTTAAGGCCTTTGAATTCTTTCAGGTTCACGCTTATGAATTATTTTGGCTTCTCTTCTAACCCATTTCCATATGCGAGCCCATCTTTAAACATTTGAGAATCAATGGCTATTTCATTTTTCTAAATTTGACATCCACGAGGATGTCACTAGATGTTTGAACCTCCAACAACTAGTTCACTACATTAAAGTTGACATTTTTGGGCTCATCACCCCTTTGGTAATTTCTTCAGCCTTTTGTAATTAAACCTTCCTGAAGGGAAGGTGTCCCTTCAAAAAACTAGAAAATAAGTGGCCCATACTGCATTAAATGCCTATGAAGGAGGAAGTCTACTGAAGGAACCATGTTATGGCAGTCACAAGTCTTGACTTTTGGTGATTAACCCATATTAAATGTCACTACAAGAGCATGGGTCTCACGTGACTATCTGCTCATTAATGTAAAATGAGGGAAAAATGGGCCATTTTATTGAATGTTTGCACTCCCCTTGGTGGTCACTTAGCGGAGACTATTTCATCCACAGCAATAACTTCTTGTGTTGATGCTTTCTAAGCCACTTGGACTATTCTATCTACTCCTGCACTTGGCTTTTGTCTTTTCTAACTCTGAGGCCCTTGGGGCTATCTTCCATCATTTCTTGGCTCCTCAGGCTCCTTTCTCGATGGTCTTTTCCTTTTGGCCTTAAGGCCTTTGAATTCTTTCAGGCTCACACTTATGAATTATTTTGGCTTCTCTTCTAACCCATTTCCATATGCGAGCCCATCTTTAAACATTTGAGAATCAATGGCTATTTCATTTTTCTAAATTTGACGTCCACGAGGATGTCACTAGATGTTTGAACCTCCAACAACTAGTTCACTACATTAAAGTTGACATTTTTGGGCTCATCACCCCTTTGGTAATTTCTTCAGCCTTTTGTAATTAAACCTTCTTGAAGGGAAGGTGTCCCTTCAAAAAACTATAAAAGGTCCCCTTTTTGGTTACTGGGAATCCCCCGCAAGGGCACCTATCCTTTGGGCTCATTCAGGTTTCCCTTGTCTTCTTAATTCCTTCAGACAAAATGTCCAAAGGAAATCTTCCCTTCAAAGTTTCGGCCCTTTCTTTTGTGAATTTTTTCAAACAAAATGATCGAAGGAATTATTTTGGGCACTTTGTCTAAAGGAATTCACCTTTGGTTCTAAATAGATTTTCTTCAGACAAAAGTCCGAAGAAATCCTTTATCTTTTTTGCTTTGTCATTTCTTCTAAAGGAAAACTTTCCTTTTGGCCTTCTCTTTGATCTCTTTTCAAAATGTGTTCCCTACCCTCCACAAGGGCACCTTGGGTCCAAAATGTCCTTCAAAACCTACTTGAACGACCCCATTTGGCATCTTCTTGCCCTTCGCAAGGGCTCTTGCCCTTCGCAAGGGCACTTGCCCTTCGAAGTGTTTATAAAAGACTTGCATTTCTTTAAAACTGGCCCATTCCTTTGCAATAAAGGCATGCCCGAGGTAATTTTAAGAAGCAAAATAAGCCTTAGATCAACCTGAAACCTACAGGACACAAATCACTCAGTTCTTTTGTGGAACAGGCCTAAGACAAAGGGAAAAAACCATGACTACAGCAAGGTGAAGGCATCAAAGACTGGGACATCAAGGAAAGAAAGGGAGACCAATTTCTTTGGCCTACAGGACCAAAAATGGTCAACAAGTCACAAGTAGTTCCACCTTACAATAGAGGAATCTAACTAGTATAGCAGTCAATTCAAACAAAATAGTCATAGTTGATATGATGGCACAATACGGCATATGAATGGCTAGTTGGTATGCCAAGGCACAATAAACAAATGTTTCCCCTAATTTACCCATATGCAATTATAACTAGGATACAATGGATTAGATCAAGACTACTAATTTGCCCATTAGGTGGTTATAATTAGCAGTAAGACTAGTGAACACTGATTTGCCCCAGTGAGTGATATAATCAGGCTCACATAGACAAACATGATTTCGATTGGAAACAAGAAATGAAAGATGCAATTGCCAAACTTTTTTCATACTACCTTTGTCTAGAATACTTGAAACAACTATTGAAACTGATATGATTCTTTGTGTTAAAAATGTGAAACCAATGGATGAACCAAGGTCAAACAGGCTAGGGTAGGATGGATCAAAACATGCTTTGGTGGAATGGAATGGTAGAATGGATAAGTGGTCAGATAGTGATAGGCCGGTAGGATACTAATGTGATAGGAAGGATGGTAGGATGATAAAGAAGAACGTTGAGAGGCTTTCCCCTAAGTGGTAAGGTGACTGGTTGGGTATGCGATAACAACAAAAGGAATGGTATGGTACATGTTTGTGTTTGGCTAATGATTGGTTATTGGGTTGGATGTGTTTGGCCTGGGTGTGGTTTTTGGATTCTATTGTTCTTACTGATGGGAATATGCACATCCTGATCAATAACAATACAAATAAAATACTTAATAGTTTTAATTTATAGCCCTCGCCTCATTTGAATAGTTGCTCTGTCAAGAACCAACTGTATATTTAGATACAAATGATGTTGTGATCTTCATTGGTCATTGATTTTTCTCCTTTAACCATCGAGATAAGGTATCTTTGTATCCTTTGCAAAGGAAAATGTGGCCATGGATGGTAAATAGGGATAAATGTTAAATGATAGGTTTGATTTGACAATTTAATGGTGGATGATAATGGAATGTGTAGTGGTTGGGAAATAAAATAAGATCAATATTTTTAGGCACACACAATGTTGTTGATTTTATATTTGACATATCTTTGGATGTGTCAGGGCCGAAGACTTCTAAATATTCTCTCGATAGGACCACTAGATTTTTCTATTGTTTGGGCTTGAGAGTAACTACCATTTGATTAGGCTGTAGATAGGAATACATTTTGATTTGATCTTTGATAATGTCTTCATTATGTAGTGAAGAACTTTTGTGCTCAACTATTGGCACCTCGATGAGGTTTCTGCCAATGAATTTGACTTGATTTTCCCATAGCATCTCCAAGAAGGTTTCACTAAGGGATGTTAAATTTGAATTTGATTGTATTCTAGCTCCTTCAGAGGGGTTTTACTAAAATATGTTGAGATTGAACTTTGATTGTCCCCTAGCACCTCCAAAAAGGTTTCACGAGGAGATTATTTTTGTACATGAATTTGGTCTTGGCCTCCTTGTTGTTCTTCAACTGATATGTCAACATGAATGTAGCTCAATAATGTGTGATTATGTTAGTCCCAATTGACACTTGTGGGAGGTGGAATGCCAATAAAATGGCTATGTTGGTTGGTATTAATGGAATTGGGGTTGGCAGCATAATCCTCGTAGAATATACTAGGAGAACTTGTGTTGATGCTGAAGTAATCATCCTTAAAAACTATAGAAGGATCAAAAATGTATTCAGATTGATTTTTAAGGCATGCATAACCAATATTATAATATCCATAAACATATTCTAATTCTAAATCTGATTCTGAATTAATAAACTTTGAATCTAGTGTTGATACTGATGTTGATTCTATTTCTAATGTTAAATCTGATGTTGGTTCAAGAATAGAATTTGGCTCTAATTCTAATTCTTCATCTAGTATGGATGCTACTACAAAGATGTCCTATTGAATGTTTGGTTTCAGACAAGTAATAGCTTGTGATGGTAGAATGGGATCCATAGAAACTGGTTTGTCAAAGTGAGACTCCACAATGATGGGAAAAAGGTTAAAAGAAAAATCCTTAAAGAATGGCTTGTCAGTAAGAGGCTATTGAAAAATAGGCATAGGATTAGAATGTGATTCATCACATATTAACTTATCACAAATGGTTGGTTCAACAAAAACATCTCAGATTAGTTGGTTGTCTTGCTTTTTGTTTACAAGTAGTTGTAAACTACCAGTTTTGAATACAGCTTGGTCCTCAAATGATTGGCTTGGTTGAGGGACTGATTGGCTCAGTTGGGGTATTGATTAGATTTTTTATGGTATTTATTAGCTCGGTTGGAGATTGGATTGGATTGGTTGGGGTTTTGATTGGATTGGTTGGGATTTTATAAAGTGGGGAACAATGGGCATTGGAAAAGGGATGGTTGGTAGTTGGATAATGATAGGGCATTGTGGAGCTTGATTACTCACACAATCCAAAGGATGAGGGCTTGGAAGGACAAGTTTGGGGCATTGTGGAGCATGATAGCTTACACAAGCTAAAGGATGAGGTTCTAGAAGGATAATTTTGGGGAATTATGGATCTTGGTAGCTCATACAAGCTAAAGGATGAGGTCCTATAATTTTAATGGTATTCTTTGGATATTTTGGATTTTAGTAATTTGTATTATCCAAAGGATGAGGTCTTAGAAGAACAAGTTTGGAGAATTTTAGAGCTTGGTAGTTTGCACAAGCCAAAGGACTAAGTCCTAGAAGGATAAGTTTAGGGCATTATGGAGGGTGATTGATCTTCCCAAGCCAAAGCATCCAAATCTTCCTCATAAACCATATCATCCCAATCGGGTCTTGAGTTGGATTGTAATCTAGTTCTTATCTTTGTTACTTGTATTGATTATTGTAAGGAGGGTATGGATCCATCTCCCAAACAACATTATCTATAGTTGGGTCTTCAACAAAGTGCTCCTCACAAACCACTTCTTCCTCAAAGAGGTGATGATTATAGTCAATTTTTGTGGCCATTTTATCATAAGTTGGATTTTACATGACTCCACCATAAGTGTAGCTATACATTTCCACATCAATGATGAAAACTCTGAAATAAAAAAGGCTTAGAGTTAGACAAACTCTGAAAAATAATGTCTGAAAAGACAAAGGGTTCAAACATGATCTAGATTGGTCGAAGGTGGAGCTAAATCTCCAAAAAATTTGATGCAAAGATTTGGTAAAAATAGTATAACGTCAATATGTCTAACGTTAAATATTTTACACAAATAAGGTCAAGTAAAATGACCTAAAAATAAGATGCCAAAGTCTAAGGTCCAAATGTGTTCCAAATAGGTCTAAACTAGGAAAGGGAAAATTTGTTAGGTCTTTCATCCAAATGTGGAGTCAAAAGATAGGCTGAAACAGGATGTGCTAGGACTTTTGGCCAAACGGCGTCAAAATCTAGGGTTTAAAAAGGATGATGATAATGATTAATCTAACAAAATTGCTATAGTTTGGCAAAGATGAAGCACATGATTCTAGACATAAATGTGATTTGATTGATGAAAAACACTAAATAAAAGCCACTTTGAAGAGAGACTGACTTTATCAAACAAAGGCATAAATAATAAAGTTTTTGAATTTGAGTGACAAATTAGCCCAAGTTACGTAACCCAAAAGAGAGAAATGTGTATCATCTCCATGAATTGAGGCCTAAATAGAAATCAATTAATGTTTGAATCTGAACTTGTAAAATTTAATCAAAAACTCAACTAAGGATAAACTATGGATTTGATGATAACAGGCTAGATGAATTCGAACAACATGATTGGGCTTAGATAGAGATCCAACAAGGCTCAAATGATTACTTGAAAATAATGATAGTTGAGACACATGATGAGACAAGACAAGAATTTTAAAATAATTTGGGTAACATAATGGCATTAACACTTCTAAAAGATGTGACAATGGTTGGTTGTTTCAAAGACTTCAAAGGCACAAGATTTGAAATGATTTGGGCAGCATAATGGTACCTGCCTCAATCAAGTGCTACTCACAATGTTTTGACACAAATGTTTGCCAATTTAAATTGAAGGGTCAAATGGATGGCATAACTCCTCCTCAAACAACGGAGTGATGTTTGACACATGACTCATTCATAACATGGTTTAAATAATAAGTTTTAGTTCTAACACACCAAACACTAAATGACCAAAATATAATTAAGTATAATCATTATAAATCCTATTAGGGTGTGGCAAAGTGGGTTTGACTAAAAATAGTTTGTTTTTTATCATCTAGATTAATCCCATGTGTACACAATGTCACATGTATACACAAGAGAAGCAACACATCAATTGAGTCCACATTGATTGACTTGTCATGAAATGGCCTTATCCTTCTCACAACCACTACATCCATTACTTTCTTAGTGTAGTGTGATGTCTAGATCGATCATATGTCTTAGGCTTAGCCTACACTAATGGAGATGGTTTAATCGCTCAAACCACTGTCTTAGTGAGGGGATCTCAATTTATAGACCCCCCCCCATAGAGAGGGGTTGAAGACAATACCAGGAGATGAAAACCTAGGCCAAATCTTTCCTAAAGAACTTATGGGAGGTGATGAAATCCCCCTCACAATCCAAGATTCATGGAAAATAAAAGACTAAGTATAATGGCTTTATGGTTGTTTCTAAATCACCCAAGCCATACGGATCTTGGGGATAGCCTTAACAACATCCTTTTTATGCCGTTGGACTAAGGCACAATTTACAATGGAAATAACACTTTTAATCCCACAAGTTCCCTATAGGGGATGAGGGGAGAGCATACACACACAAATCCCCTCTTTGGTAAACAAACAACTTGCATGAAAATGAACTTGCTCAAAAACATGTAAAATAACATGATGTTAAATTCATTTTAAGACACCAAAACAAAATGTGTTGTGAAGTTTGTCCCCTTAGCTTTGATTAAAAACTTGTTAAACATAAAAAATCATCTAAGGCATAAAAAATGAACTAAGCTCTTTTTAGATACCCAAAAGATGATGTGAGCAAGATTGATAGCATGTTCAAGTTTGATTAGTTTTGCTAGGCACTAATTGAAATGATTTGGTTAAGTTCATGGCCCCTGGCAAATTTACAAATTTGAAAAAACTTGTACAAACATAAACTAAGCAAAAACACAACCATGTTTGTTTTAAGCACCTTAAGTCCAAATGTTTAATTTAGCCTAGTTCATTTTAAACACCAAATTTAAGTGTCAAAAACCATTTAAGCATGCAAATTGATGTTCAATGTCTCCCTTCACCCTGTTAAAACAAGATTATAATGCCATGTTTAGAAGCACTTTTGTGTTTGGGCAAATGAACCTTAGATTTGAGCTCTTGGGTTTTTAATTAAGTTTTACACAATGACCATAGTCAATCATAGACAACCATTGGTGGTTCAAATGCAACCATCTCCAATTGGTAAGAGATAACCATCATTGGTTAAGTATAATCATCATCGATCGATAAATATTGTCGATAAAAACCTATCGAGCCAAAGGCAAAACCTCAAAAATCAAATGTGTTAAGTTAGGCATCATTGGTATAAAGATCAATTAAACCTAAAGTTTAAGTCTATAAATGATAGTTAGATGATCTTGAAATTTATAAATCGATAAATGAGATAACAAAAAAAATCAAAATGGAAGCTTTAGGTTTGTTTCTCCCCTACAAACTGACTATCGGTGGTTACACAAAATCATTAGTGGTTAGGCACAATCATGAATGGTTAGGGCATAACCATTGGTAGTTTCACCTAATTGATGGTAGTCACTGTGTAAAGCTAAGAATTTAACAAAAACTAAATTCAGCCAAATCAAGGTTACAAAATCAATTTTAGAGAGATTCAAGCATCCAAATGAATATTTAAAATATGCATAATGATCTCCTTGCTATGTAGGATGTGTTGGTCCCACCGGGCATGCCATTTATGATCAAATAATTTGAGGGTGGTTATATCATATGTTAGTTCAAAATGAAATCAACTCAAAATGACCCAAAATGAAAACTAGCACACTAAAAAGCAAACACTACCTTGCCTAGATCAAGGAGGGGAGCATAGTGAACAAACTACAAATGACAAATCTCAACAAAAATTAAATAAAACATATATTCTTAACTTTATTGAATGCTCCAAGAAGTTTATTCGATCTGGCTTGCTCGTATTGTGCCTAAAAGGTCTTCATTAATGGAGTTTGGCTACCTTCATCTCCTCTTAGCACCATGCTTCATACTTGGCTTGATATGGCTTTGATAAATTTTGGCATTATAACACTATGCATTGAGTTCTCAATTTATTTGTTCATGGTAACTTTGCACCAAAATAGCTTGTTAAATGAAAAGGTCTAGGCTTGATTTTATAGGTTTTGAAATCAACTTATAATGGGTTAAATCCTAATGTTGGTTGAGTTTATTAACCTTGGTTGAGTTTAAAGGTGTCCAAATGATCATGATTATCTTGAATAGGTGTGATTTGAGATATTTTCCATTTGAAACAACTCACAAAGGTAATGATTCATTCCTAGGATATTTAAGATGCTCTTGATATTTGAATTTTCCTTTTTGATAATTGATTTAATTGCTTTATTTGCTCAAGGATGAATTTAATTAGGATTAGGATTTGGATTTGGAAGCTAATTAATCCTTTTTAGGCATTTGAACATTTGTTTAATTTTTGATTTACTTCAATGTGCATTTAGCCCAAATTAATTGATTTATGGGCCAAGTTAATTTATTTGCATGGTTACGAAGCCAAATTTGAGACACTTAGAAATTTTTGGGCTAGGTATTCAATGGTTGGCAAGAATTGGTCTAAATTTAGGTATGAAGCCATTGTTGGCCAATTTTAGATGTCTACAAGAGATATTGGCTAAGTTATCCTTACGTACTGAAATGTGGCCAAGTGTTGCCTACATCGACTGAAAAGACCTCAGGCTGATGTAGTTATAACAAGAGGATAGAGGATGGAGATGATTAGTGATTGGAGGATGATGACCCAAATGATGAGGTGAGGATAAAATATTAGATGTTAGTTGGTTGGGTCAAGATAATTGGATTAGTTATGGGAAGAGGAATGATTAGATAAATGATGAGGGTGAAGGTGATCAAGCCATCACAAATGTCATAAAGATCATCATAGTCTAAGCAATATAATAAATATGGAACTTGCCAGGATGCCCCATGATATAGATATGACCAAGAGTACATTGTGCTAAAGTGCATGGGCAAGTAGTGAACTTTTCATCCTCAAGGGCACTTTTGGTGTCCTCATAGCATCCTCGCTTATTGCCTAATAGACAAAAAGAGATATGATGCAAAAAAAATATAATACAATCAAGATATATACATGATAGTTAAACAAGACAAAAAAAACAAACAAATATCTTCATGCAATGTCACAATGTCTTGTCTAAGGATGGGATGATTGATTGGACTAAGTTAGTTATGATGATGATTGGGGACTTGGATTTAGATAGGATGATCACAATTAGGATTAGGATGAGGTGGTGTCCATAGTTGAGGATGGAAGGATGGGTGACATGATAAGGTATTTGAATATTGGTTTGGTCTTAAAATCAAATCAAAAAGTGGCCAAGAAAGGTGATTGAGAAAAGTGATGACCAAGGATTACCAACAGACAAGGCCGTACAAGAGTTCAATCTAGCAAGGAAACTAGAAGATGATGGGATCAAATACCTTCATACTAGCAAAGAGTGATTGGATGGTTGTTAAGTATGAAGAGGCAATGATAAAGAAGGTGATGGGATCAAGTACCTTCCACACTATCAAAGAGGTGATGTGATGGGTGTTAGGTGTGAAGAGGCATTGATAGGGAAATGATGGGTGTCAGATTAATTTTTTTGAGAAGGTTATGTGTCCTAATAATACCTAGGCCAAGGATGAGATTAAAGATATGAAGGGTGGGTGACCACTAGGATTGGATTTCAAGATGAAATGTTGTATCCAAGGATGACAAATGGGAAGATAGACAAATGACATAGAGATGGATATCAAATGGTATGGAGGTGGATGTGACCATGGGATTAGGCATAAGACAAAACACCATGGACTAGGATTTTTGGTTTTTTCAAATTTTATATTTTTTAAGGTTTTTTGACATTTTTCAAATTTTAGTGCTTTTTTGGAATACGTATGTATAATGTAGAAATAGGGTTACTATCAAAGGGAGTACCAAGCATAGTAACTAGGATGAGGATGGATGGAATGATGGATGGGATAATAAAACGATGAGGGTGATGGGGACCAAAGAGGAATGGACTAGGGAACCAATGACCACATCATGAAGGAACCATATGTCTAGTTACCCAAGTGTCCATTGGAGGATATGCCAAGATGATGTGAGAACATTTTTTAAGACACCTTCTACTTCCTTATGAAGGTCAAGAAAAGACGGAAGGAGAGATAAAATATATGATAGGATGGCGGATGATGGGTTAGACCAAGGGATAAGAAGTGACATGGATGCATGATGTAGATAAGGTTGACAAGGGCTATGACAAGTAAGATGGAAAAGATGGATTTTTCCCCCATGTATTGAGGTACAATGCAAATAATTGATTATTTTACCATGATTCTAAAAATTGGTTTTCATCATTGTACTTGCCCAAGGCACCAGAAGATTGGTTTTCACCATTGGATGAATGAATTTTTTTTTACTTTTATTTGTGCATCTTGATTTATTAGATATGGGGATGGGATGTAGGTATGCAGGCATTGTGGTGATCTCTAGCCAACACCTGTTTTAGGTATGTGTGATTTTATGACCATGTTATCATTATTGTTGGATGTATGAGGGTCTGTGTGACCTTAGATGATGCTTGATTGTGACCCCTCCAAATATCTAGACCAGGTGTCTTCATTGCCCCTAGGAGAGACAATATTGCCTGAGAAGGTGATGGGAGGTATGGATTCGATTAGTTCTTGATGGGGGTGTATAATAGGATCAGGATAGGATGGTATGATGGGTGATAGAGGATTAAGACTAAAATTAATGATAGGATCATGATAATATGGGGTGATGGGTGATGGAGGATTAGGACTGGTAGTTGCATACATCATTGGAGATGTAGGGCATACTTCATTATCACTTGATGGATGATTGATCGTGATTTTGACATTATTTGTATTTTGACTTCCCCCTGGTGCTTAATTTTGGGCTTCACCAAGAAAGATTGATTTTTGACTTGATATATAATGATTATTTTGAATTTGATAGTCCCCTAGTGTTAAATAGTGGGCTTCACTAGGAGAAGACATATTTAGATTAGGCTGATGATTAGAATTTTCTAGATTTGGACTTATGGAATCAAAGATAATTTGATCATGATGATTGACATTTTGAATGTGGTATTGGACCTCTGTACACATTATATTACTTGAGGAAGACTCCAATAATATATGTTCATGTTCATCCTTATGGAGGGAGGTGATTAAGTGATCATCGACGAGGAGAAAAGGGTTTATAATGGATGATGGTGGTGGTGATGGCATGATAAGGTGAATGAGTGGCGATGGGAAAGCATAGTCTTCATAGGGGTTCCTAGGAAACCCAATTTTGACATTGGAAAAAATCTCCTCAAGATCAACAAAAAGATCATGAAGACTAGTTGTGATAGATGCATCCAAAGGAGGATCAGATTCACTCTGATTATCTTCAAAAGATAAAGCTTGTAAGAATTGTATTAGGAATTCATCATCCTAATTTGGATCAAAATATATGCTTGGTGATATATTGAAGGTATCTAGATTAGGAGTATCCTCAAAAAGATAGGCATTATCAGTAGTTGTTGTAACATCAATGAGGGATGATGCTTTTGATGAGGAATCTGAGTCAAATATAGGTATTGAACATGATCCTGATGATGATAAGACTTGTGTTGGCTCCAATGTACAAGATGTAATGTTTCTAGTAGGAGATTCATCATCTGTAATTGACCTCTCAATAGGGGGTGTTTGATATGATGGGTGAGAAGGAGATGATGGAGGATCAATGGATTCATCAGAGATAGGCCCATGGGATGGTTCATAAGGACTAGATTCATTGGGAATGGACTTGTGTTTGATGGAGGATTCGTCAAAGATGGGAAGATCATGGAGGATGGAGGTGATGTCTTGACCTTGGCTTGGAAGGGGAAGGGCTTGATCAGGAATGGAATCTTTGCACCCTTTGTTTTGTTTACTTAGGGATTTAGACTCATCAAATTCATCCTCAATTACTATGTCACCATGGTTAATGAGGTCTTGGACAAAGTCTTGAAATTCATGACATTGGTTAATAGTATACCCCCAGGTTCGGTGATACAAATAGTATTGATTTACTTTACACCAAGAGGTCTTACACTTGGTGGGATCAAGATATCAAATAGGCATGTAAACCATCATGTTTACAGTGAATAGAAATTTGAAAAGGGGTTTCAAAGAAATAATAAGGGAAGTATTAGGGCCCAATTCACTTTGTGACCTGGATGTGGAAGTATTGGACTTTAGATCAAATGATTATTTCTATGATTGGGGTGAATGGACTAGTAGTAGTTGAGGTGGCCAAGATTGGATTCCCTTTGCTAGTATGGGAATGGATAATTGAGGGGTTATGGCTAGTGGGTAGAGGATTGGTATGGGACTCACATGAAGGGGCTTAGGTGAGAGGTGCAATGAGTTGAAGGGGGTAAACACCTTCAAGAAGTAGTACACCCATCATAAGGAACTTCAAGAGGATCTCATCCTTATGGGCAATTATGTATTAGTCAATAAAAGTGGGATCTAATTCCATGGTGGTGATTGAAGAGTGATGGATGATGGGAGGGAGCCTAAGGATTAAGTATGGTTCTTTGAACAAAGTGGGTCCAATGATCGAGCTAGTATTGATAAGTGATGATGAAGATGAGGTGGACTAAATGTGATGAGGATGATATAGAACTAAGGTTAGATTTTAGATGAATAGTTCAATAGGAATTAACATCCTATAAACAATGCCTATTTGTCAAGATAACAAAAGGATTGAGGATTTGATGGGTGCCTAAATTCAAAATAGCAAGAGGATGATATGATGGGTGTTATTTATAAGTAGGCAAGGATGATAGAGACTAGCTTAATGATGGGTTTTCTAGATTGAAATTTGACAAAGTGATAAGATGTTAGCAGAATATTGACTAGAGATCTAACCAATGAGATGAGTGATAGTCAATTAGGATGATAGGAGGATGTGGATAAGAAGACTAGCTTAACTCTTAAAACTAATTTACCCAAGATGGAGATTGGATGGGATTATGTGATGAAGGTTATTAAGATAATAGAATAAGGATAAGTATGATAATAGGTGATGATGAAAGGATAAAAGGGTAAGATGAGTGAGGTGGAGATGGTTTAGACCCATATGTGACCTAAAAATCCAACTAGGATAAGATAGGATGAGATTAAATTAGATAGGTGATGAAGACAACTGATGGAGTATGGACTTAGAACAAGATGTGGATGAGAGATGATGTGATTAGGATATGTAGGTGATGGGAGGATGACCAATGATGGGTGGGGTTAAGATAGGATATGTCTAAAAGGATGTGTAAGAGAATAAAAGGTATGTAGAAGTGATGAGATAAAAATGTAAAAGACAAGATGTATGTGATGAGGATGTGGATTAAGATGAAGGTGGATAATGGTTAGACTAAGATGAGAGTAAGACAAAAAGATAATATGTATAAGATGATGTATAAAATGATGTATAAGATGTACAAGATGAAATATTAGTGATGGGGGTGTGACTAATGATGAGTGGTTCTAATGATAAGAGGGGATAAAAGGATGTATAAGAGAATAATGATATGTATAAGAGGGTACGACAAGGATATACAAGGTGCTGATTAGAACATGTAGGTGATGAGGGATGATCAATGATGAGTGGAGATGATTAAACTATGAGGAGATGAAGACAAGGTCAAGATAAGTGATGGGGTAAGAACTTAAGACAAGATGTGGATGATATATGATTTAGGATATGTAAGTGACAAGTAGGGTCTAATGATAGGACGTGATTAGGAAGATGTACAAAGTATGTTCAAGAGGGTGATGAGATAAGGATGTATAAGACAAGATGTAGGTGATGGGGAAGATGGAACAAGGAAAAGTATGATGAAATGATGAAGGGGTAATAATATAAGATGGGGATAGTTTAGACTAAAATAACTAACTAGGATAAGATGAGGATGAGGTTAGACTAGATGGATAATGATTGGCTAGGATGGACTTGATGTGAATGATATGTTATGGGGTATGATCGATGATGAGGGAGACTAGAATAGGATGTGACTAGAAGGATGTATAAGAGAAAAATGATATGTACAAGAGGGTAAGACAAGGATATAAAATATGATGGTTATGACTAATGATGGGGGGATATGATTGGACTAGGAAGGGATGAGGTGATTATGTGAAGAAAAGTAGTTAATGATGCGGACTTGGGTAAGGATGTAAGATGGATTGGGGTATGTAGGTGATAAGGGTATGATTAAGGATGGGTGGATATAACTAGACTAGGACATGGTGAAGACAAGACAGGACATTGCAAAGATATATAAGATGGTATGTATAAGAGGATGATGACAAAATGATGAGGCAAGTATATACAAGATGATGGATTATGCAAAGACCTAAATAGGTGTGTATAGGTTCGAGTGAAGGCTGACTTGGCTGACAAATAACAAAATTTTAACACAACACACACCCAAAAAAGTAAGTCACAAACCTATGATTAGTAAACAATTAAGAGTGTGTAATTTGATGCCCACACCATCCAATGGCTTCACAAGTGACATTGTAGGTTGGTGACCCATTACAATATCAACTGAACCCTTTCAACCCTGCTTGCACATGATGACAACTTTGGAACAGATATTGACTCCTATAATTATACATCTATTATAACTGAAGGCTCCTAATCTAGGTATACACAAGGATTTCTAGATACGTCCCCTATATACGTGAAGGTATAGTGGGGGCCAAGTCTATATAGGATGTTATTTGACTACCTTGCATATTGAAGCTTAACCGCCCCTCACTCTACATAACCCTTTATGGGGAATTCTGCTTAGGCACCTAACGACAACTTTCCTAATTTTTAAACTCTATTGGAATACAGAGTTTGGACTAGTGCATGGTGGTGAAGTCCATGTCACCAATCTCCTAAAAAATAAAAAGGGATGGAGGGTTTATATGCAGTTTTTGATCCTCTAAGAATCACCACAAAGATGCAAGGAGGAGAGCATACACCAACCATAGCCCTTGGGATATAATTAGACAAATTAAAAAAAAAGATTAATTAACTGATTAAGATTAAATGTGATGTATTTACAAGATGAAAAATAATGATATAGAAAATAAAGAGATATACACAAGACAAAATAATAAAAATGATATATATAAGACAAAAAGATTTAAAAATGATTTTTAATATGCTAAGGGGGGTCTTTGATAGGTGACATGTAAGACAAAGGTCATTAGTTTGATTTTCCCCCCTCTCCCAAAGAGGTAACCTGTGTTAAGGTGTGGAGCTTAAAAGCTTCACCAAGGCGTGCATTTTAACAGTTGCAGGTTTACACAGTCACCAGTGTCAGTCAGGAGCGACCGACGTCAGTCGGGAGCAGTTCAGGAGACGCCGGTGTTGGTAGGGATCAGTCGACGTCGATCATAGGCAAGCAGGCAGGAATCGGCGTCGATTACTTATGCGTCCAGAGAGCTATTTCCGAGGACAAAACCGAGTGTTTGCATGATGAGATTAAGTCATAGTCTTAAGTCTGCGTCTCTATTATTAGTAAGACTATTTTTAGATCCCTTGTTCAAGAGGCTTAACTGTTAGTTGTAAATGCATGCTCAAGTCTCCTAATTCTATATGTAGAATTAGATCTTCTTAGCTTATTGGTTGTATATGAATGTTGAAGAACAGTACAGAATTGAATCAATCTAGGTTGTTGGAGTTGATTGTACTTGAGAGAGAGAGCTCTTGAGGGAAAGAGATCTAGAGAGAGATCTGTACATCTAAGAGAGGTGTGGAAGAAAGAAGTTTCTTCAATTGTATTCCTTCTGTAAAGAGTTTAATACAAGTTTTCAGGGTGGTTTCTTGTATCTCTTGTTCTTTGCTATTTATCATTTTAGTTACTTATCTATCTGATTTAATTCCACGGTTTATTGCTTTCATAAGTGTAATCAAATTGTTGGTTGATCCCCAACAAGTGGTATCAGAGCGAGGTTGTTGGCTCATAGCTTGATACCAACAAGTGGTATCAGAGCCTTGGTTGTAGGTTTGGAGCTTGATATCCAATAAGTGGTATCAGAGCTCAGGTTCACTAACAGGTGGTTCAGATCTATGTAGTGTGTATTGATTATAGGTTACTCATAGGGGTTTCTGCAGGGATTCCTGTTTGAGTGGGAGAAGCAATGGCAAAAGAAAGTAAACTAAGAATGGAGAAGTTCAATGGAAAAAATTATCAACATTGGAGAATGCAGATAGAGGATTATCTGTATCAAAAAGATCTATACTTACCGTTAGCTGGGATTGCAAAGAAGCCCATAGACATGGATGATGAAGAATGGGAAGTTCTTGATAGAAAGGCTCTGGGGTCTATAAGACTTAGTCTAGCATCTACTGTGATATCTAATTTATCACAGGTAAAGTCTACGGTAGAGTTAATGACTACTTTAGCAAATTTGTATGAAAAACCCTCAGCTTCTAATAAGGTATATCTTATGAAGCAGCTATTTAATTTGCGTATGCAAGAAGGTGGATCTGTATCTAATCATCTGAATGATTTCCATGGAATTGTAAATCAATTAAGTTTAGTCAATATTGTGTTTGATGATGAAATTAAAGCTCTTTTAATATTATGTTCTTTGCTTGAAAGCTGGCATAGCTTAGTAATGGCAGTTAGTAATACTGCATCTGCTTCAAATATTTTAAAAGTAGAGGATGTTGTTAGTGTTATCTTGAATGAGGAAATTCGTAGGAAAAGCACAGAGGAAACATCAGGGAACGCTTTAAGTTTTGAGAGCAGGGGAAGGCAAAAGAGAAGAGCAAGAAAGGGAGATCAAGATCTAAGTCTAAGGTGAGAGGTAGATCCAAATCCAGAAATGGCAGGAAGCCACAATGTTGGAATTGTGGAAAGATGGGGCACATAAGCAGAGATTGTTGGTTAAAGCCTAAGGAGGACAATCAACACGAAGGAAAGGAAGAAGCAAAGGTTGCAGGTATTGCACAAGATGCTTTAATATTCTCTTTGCATAATAATATAGAATCTTGGGTTTTAGATTCTGGTGCATCTTTTCATGCTACCCCTAATAGAGAATAATTTAGTGACTATATCCATGGAGATTTTGGAATAGTGTATTTAGGGGATGATGAGCCTTGTAAAATTATTGGCAAAGGTAAAGTGCAACTGAAAATGTAGAATGGCAACACATGGGTGTTGAGAGATGTTATGCATGTTCCTAGCTTGAAGAGGAATTTGATTTCTGCAAGAAAGTTAGGGGATGAGGGTTGTACAGTAACTCTCACAGCTGAATCTTGGAAGGTGACCAAGGGTTCACTTGTTATGCCCAGAGCTAAGAGAGTAGGTACTCTCTATTTATGTAATTGTGTTACTAACAATTCTCCTTCTGTATTATCTACTTCTAGATGTGGATGCAAAATTGTGGCACTCAAGGTTTGGCCACATGAGTGAGAAGGGAATGTCAATTCTTAAGTCTAAAGGTAAGCTTTCAGATTTGAAAAGCATAGATCTGGATATTTGTGAGCACTGCATTTTTGGAAAATAGAAGAGAGTGAGTTTTCTCAAGACTGGGTCAACAAAGAAGAAGCATAAGTTGCAGCTTGTTCACACAGACGTGTGGGGACCGGCTCAGGTTGCTTCTATTGGAGGATCATAGTACTATGTTTCGTTCATAGATGATGCTACAAGAAAGGTATGGATCTATTGTATTAAGAAGAAATCTGATGTATTTGAGACTTTTAAGATTTGGAAAGCTATGGTTGAGAATGAAATAGGCAGAAGATTAAAGTGCCTGAGATCTGACAATGGTGGTGAGTTCTGAAGCTATAAGTTCAACTGGTATTGTTATATGCATGGAATCCATAGGCAAAGGATGGTTCCAAGGACACCTCAGCAAAATAGAATTTTTGAAAGGATGAACAGAACAATCATGGAGCATGCAAGGTGTATGAGATTGCATGCTGGTTTGCCCTTAGAGTTTTGGGCAAAAGCTATTGACATTGCAGTGTACCTGATTAACAGAGGACTCTCTATAGCTCTAGATGGTGGAATTTTAGAAGAGGCATGGACAGGTAAAAAGGTAGATCTCTCATTTCTCAAAGTTTTTGGTTATGAAGCCTTTGTGCACGTTGATAAGGAAAATAGAAAGAAGCTGGATGCTAAGTCTATGAGGTGCACATTTATTGGCTATGGCTCTAATGATTTCAGTTTCAAATTTTGGAATCTAGGAACTAAAAAGATAATTAGGAGCCGTGATGTTGATTTCAATGAAAAAGTGATGTATAGTGATCAGCTGAATAAGTTAAATCAATCTGGGTAGAGTAATGGAGA
Source organism: Torreya grandis (assembly GCA_037957365.1). Classification (NCBI taxonomy): domain Eukaryota; kingdom Viridiplantae; phylum Streptophyta; class Pinopsida; order Cupressales; family Taxaceae; genus Torreya; species Torreya grandis. Next base: position 301,815 of record JARHVA010000967.1, read on the forward strand.
ATTGGACGAGGTGACGGTCCAAAATGAGCTCACGAGAAAAAGAAATAATCACTTGCAGGAAAACACAGAGACCGACGTCGGCCACGTAGGAACCGACGTCGACAGAATAGAAACTGATGTCGGCCATACAGAGACTGACCTCAACAGGACAGGCATCGACGTCGGTCAGGCAGAACCAGCATCGGTTAGTAACAGGTCTGGAGGTGATCGAGGTCAGTCACTGTCAGAGAATTTGGGTGGACAGCGTGTTGTGAATGAGTCTCAGACACCCATCAGGAGGTCAGAAAGGGTAAGTAAGCCTCCAATTAGATATTCTCCTTCATTATTCTATTTATTGCTTATTGATGGTGGAGAACCAGAGAGTTTTCAAGAAGCAATACAGGTGGAGTCCAAGAGTCAGTGGGAGCGTGGCATGGTTGAGGAAATGGAGTCCTTGAAAGAGAACCAAACATGGGATTTAGTTGAGTTGCCAGCTAGTAAGAGGACACTGAAGAACAGATGGACCTATAGATTGAAAGAAGGTGAGAATGGACATATGAGATATATGGCCAGATTGGCAGTGAAAGGATTTGCACAAAGGCCAGGTATTGATTTTGGTGAGATTTTTTCTCCTGTTGTTAAAGTGACTTCTATACGGACTGTACTGTCTTTAGTTGTTATTGAGGATTTGCATCTTGAGTAGCTTGATGTTAAGACAGCGTTTCTTCATGGAGACTTGAATGAGGAAATATACATGGAACAGCCGTAAGGATTTAAGGTCAAAGGTAAGGAGAAATTAGTGTGCAGATTGAAGAAAAGCTTGTATGGACTCAACCAAGCTCCTAGACAGTGGTATTTGAGATTTGACAGGTTTATGACTGAGCATGGCTACAGTAGGTGTCAATCTGACCATTGTGTGTATTTTAAGAGATTGGATAATGGTAGATATATTATTCTATTGTTGTATGTAGATGATATGCTGGTTGCAGGATCACACATGCAGGATATCTCTGAGCTTAAGGTGAAATTAGCTCAAACATTTGCCATGAAGGATTTGGGAGTAGCAAATAAAATCCTTGGCATGAGCATTAAGAGAGACAGGAAAAATCATAGGTTGATTTTGTCTCAAGAGGATTATGTGAACAAGGTGTTGAAACGGTTCAATATACAGGATGCAAAACCGGTAAGCACACCTTTGGCTGGACATTTTAAGTTGAGTAAAGAACAATGTCCTAATTCACATGATGAGGTAGAGTACATGAGTAGAGTTCCATATTCTTCTGTAGTAGGGAGTTTAATGTATGCAATGGTGTGTACTAGACCGGATATTGCCCAAGCAGTGGGAGTTGTAAGTAAGTATATGGCCAATCCAGGAAAGGAACATTGGAAAGCAGTTCAGTGGATCCTTAGATATCTGAGAGGAACCAACAATAAGCATTTATGCTATGGAGGTTTAGATACTTCTCTACATGGTTATGTAGATTCAGATATGGTAGGTGATTTGGATGGCAAGAGGAGCACCACAGGATATGTTTTCACTGTTGGTGGAACGGCGGTTAGCTAGATATCAAAGTTGCAGAAGGTTGTTGCCTTGTCAACTATAGAAGTAGAGTATATTGCAGTCACAGAGGCTAGCAAAGAGATGATATGGATGACACGGTTCATGGAAGAGCTTGGAAAGGAGCAAGAGAGTTACAGATTATACAGTGATAGTCAGAGTGCAATTCATTTGGCTAAGAATTCAGCCTTTCATTCAAGAACAAAGCACATACAACTTAGGTACCACTTCATAAGACAGGTATTAGAGGATGGTGAGTTGAAGCTGGAGAAGATCCATACAGACAAGAATCCTGCTGATATGTTAACCAAGCCGGTTACAAAGGAGAAGTTGAATCTTCATTCAACTTCTGTTGGTCTTCATGATTGAGTTAAAGATGGAGGAGCTAGAAGATGTTGTTGTACAGGTACTGGTGTAGCTGTTTATCTCCAAGTGGGAGATTGTTAAGGTGTGGAGCTTAAAATCTTCACCAAGGAGCGCATTTTAATACTTGCAGGTTTACACAGTCACTGGCATTAGTCAAGAGCGACCGACGTCGGTCAAGAGCAGTTCAAGAGACACCGGCGTCGACAGGGATCGGCTGACGTCGGTCACAGGCAAGTAGGCAGGAACCAGCGTCGGTTACCTGTGCGTCCAGAGAGTTATTTTCGAGGACAGAACCGAGTGTTTGCATGATGAGATTAAGTCATAGTCTTAAGTCTGCGTCTCTATTATTAGTAAGACTATTTTTAGATCCCTTGTTCAAGAGGCTTAACTGTTGGTTGTAAATACATGCTCAAGTCTCCTAATTCTATATGTAGAATTAGATCTTCTTAGCTTATTGGTTGTATATGAATGTTGAAGAATAATACAAAATTGAATCAATCCAAGTTGTTGGAGTTGATTGTACTTGAGAGAGAGAGCTCTTGAGGGAAAGAGATCTAGAGAGAGATCTGTACATCTGAGAGGTGTGTGGAAGAAAGAAGTTTCTTCAATTGTATTCCTTCTATAAAGAGTTTAATACAAGTTTTTAGGGTGGTTTCTTGTATCTCTTGTTCTTTGCTATTTATCATTCTAGTTACTTATCTATCTGATTTAATTCCACGGTTTATTGCTTTCATAAGTGTAATCAAATTGTTGGTTGATCCCCAACAACCTGAAAGACAAAGATTAGTAGTTTTGATAAATCAATCTTGAGGGGTAACCTGCAAGACAAAAGGTTAGACCCAAAATATAACTTGCAAAAAGATGATGAAGCGAGCCAAAATAACCTCTATAAGAAAAAAGAATTTAGCCTTAATAAAACAGCCCTAAAAAATCATGATTTTTCTCTATAATTCCTTTGGGGTGAGTGGGCCATGATACAGGGGTCTATGGGTGGCAGCTCCCAACGGGGTGCAAGGGAAGTGCCCCTTGTGGGGTCAAGGGGCAGATCCCCTTGCAGTCTCCCTATGGCAGTACAGGGTGGGGTCGAGGGGTGGAACCCCCCACACAAAAGGCAATTTGGGCCTTGTGGGAGGCTCAAAATGACTCAAAAAATGCACTCAAAAAAGACAAAATTGAATGCAAAATTGTAATTACACAATGTAAAATCACAACCAAAAAGTGCAAAGTCACAACTCAGGGGAAAAAATCATAGATTACAAGTTGTGATTTTGTAGATGTTAGTTAACTATGATGGTTAGCCTACAAAACTGTGACAGTTAGATAAAACTGCAACTGAATGTGCCAAAATTGCTATTAGCTATAAAATGAGAGTTGCAATTTTGTGATAAACTACAAAAGCTCCAGATTTTCATATTTGACACAAAATGGTACCTATACAAGTTACAAAAAATTGTTCAGGTGTCTAAAAATGTTTAAAGATGATTATTTATAGACAGATAAAAGACCAATTATCAAAATTTTATAAACAACAATTAAGATGTTTGATATGAACAAGATCTAAATAACTTGAACATTAGTGAGAGTATTTTAGTGAAATTTCTTATCCTAAATCTGCCTTATATGATCCAACTATAACCAATTTATCTGCCAAGAAACTCCCCTTCTAAAAATATCATAACCTATACCGATGCCAACTAAAAAAATCTTCATAGCAACAACACCGAGCCTCATTGTTTTAACAGTGACAAGCGCTCCAGTAGCCTCAATAGATGATCCAATGTTATTTGCCCCATTTATGGCATTCAATATGGAAAAGGTAGCACCATTGGGGTTATTCTCTCTCAGACCCTCACCTTCAAAGGATAGAATGAAATAAAAGGTTTTGCAGTGGGTTGTTCATTAGCCTCATCATAGCAACCTAACTCTGCAATAGACATTACAGGCTTCAATCGAGGAAGTCTATCATTTCCATCACAACTTGGCAATGTAAGTAATATTCTTTCCTATTGCCTTTAGAGCCACCACTTTGATAACAATGAAAAAACCAACAACATTCTTCTGCTAGGTAAGACTCCTCCTCTTCTTCATTTGAATTACACTCCATTCATAATCAATCCTAAAGGAAGCCCATTCGATTTAATCTACTACATCAGGCTGAGAGGGGTAAGTGTGGGAAAATTACATTTGAAGCTTCCCTTCAAGATCATGAAATTTGATGAACATGTACATGGAGGAGTAATCATAGATTCGGGCACTAGTTTTACTTTTGTGCATGAAAAAATCTTTGAGTAAATAATCGGTGCCTTTACTTCTCAGGTTAATTATAATAGAGCCATCCAAATTGAAATTCTAACTAGTTTGGGGTTATGTTACAATCTATTTGGTATAGAGAAGATTCATTTCCCTAAATTTGTGTTTCATTTCAAGGGTAGTTCAGACATGGAGCTACCTCTTCTAAATTATTTTTTGTGAGTGCTTGAGCATGTCATATGTTTGGCCATTGTTAACAGTGATGGGATATTGGAAACTAATTTTGGGCCTGCTATGGTTATGCAAAATTATAACTAGTAGAACTTTTATTTGATATATGATAGGTACAAAAATTGACTCAACTTTGCTCATCAGAATTGTATAACTTTGACCTGATCATTCTTTAAGCCTGTCGGTTGATTAATAACTACATTATGTTTGTTTTTCATTTTTACACTAGTTGAATATGGAGGTTGTCACTCAGTTATAAAATTCAAAAATATTATTCTATAATCAAATTTGTGACACTTATACTTCAATTTGAGACATTTTAGAGGTGCATATGCATGCAAGTGCACCAAAAATTGAAAATTTACCAATTATATTTACATATTTCTATCACCATGGAGCACTATTTTACATGAGAAAGTATTGTTGTCAAACCTTTTTGTCTACAACATATGGTTATTTTAATAATTTGAATTGATTAAAGCATTCAACCTCACCAGATTTATAGTTTGGGTTGATTAAATCACCCGACCTCACCATATTTAAAGGATTAGTTGATTAAATCACTCACCATCACTAGATTATGCATTCATACTTTAGTGGTGTTATTGAGGTTTAGTGATCTCAATGGCCATGTCAGAACTCATGATTACACAAGATTGAGGGCATATACCTTCTAATCTCCCTCTTCAAATCTTCAATGTTTAGTGTAGATGATTTTTTATTTCTAACGGATTTATATATGTAAATTCAAAATCAAAGGTCCAACTACTAGGTAGAGTGATAGATCCATTAGAACCTAATGCCAACTAATGAATTCAAAATTCAAAACAAAATTACAATTCTAAAGCTAAATTATCTACACCATTGTTAAACAAAATTAAAATCAGAGGATTCGGATATGGATTAATTTACCTTGGACTCAGATTTTGACACTATGATGTTGCTTGATCAAATATGTTGGATGTTGAATGCAATGACTATTTGGACATGGATTTGATATGGATTTCTAAGTTGGCTCCAATGGAAGAGTATCCTTGGTTAAATAGAGGAAAGAGGGAAATATCAATGGTGGATATTCAAACTTAGTTTGGGGAGATCAATGGATGAGGATTATCCAAGGAATTTAAAATTCCTTGGAAGCCTCTAGATTTAGAGGCTTCTAGAGAGGAGGGGTTTGAATAGGGAAGGTTCTAGATTTGGAGGGTTCTATAATACTTCTTAGGGATAATGGTGATTATAATATATTAGATAGGGATTAGGTTGGGATTAGGGACTAGGGATGTAGGATAGCCTAGGAATAGGCTAGTAGGTGGGCCATTGGGAATTTAAAATTCTCAAATAAGAGGTAAGTGGGATTAGGTTGGGATAATGGGGATTTAGGATAATTAATTGATTGGTGGGGATGAATAAGGTTAGTGAATGAATAATTATTGAAGGGGCTATTAGATAAATGGACTAGAAAGAGAGGATAAATTAGCGGGATAAATTAGAAAAAATGATGAGCAGAATTAGTGTCGACTAATAGGAGTATTAATGATGATAATGTAAGTGAGAAAATTTAGATGCATAAATTTAGTTTTGAACCTCTCTCAACTCCAATACTTCATAAGTAAGCATATTTACCAAGCAAAGTAAAAATGGACAACATGGTTGCATCAACATGCATGTGTACTCCTTCCTTGCTCTCTTTCCTTTCAAGCATTTCAATTATTTCAAATTTTATATTACATGTATTGATTTATATCATAACATGTTCTTGGCAACAGTTCATACACCATTAAAAAAACACTCAAAGTGGGCTCAAACAAAAGGCAAAGTTTGTTTTACACACCCAAGTGCACACTTCTTTCATTTAACCTAGTAATTTCATCTTTATGCGTTACTAGATTAAAGGAGAGATGTAGTTACTAAAACTAATTATCTATAGCATCTTAGTCTTGTAAATTTGAAAAATACCAATTAGGGGTTTACCCTTCAATTTTATACCTTCCCATTACTAAAATGCTTGCTTTCGCCATCTCATTGTGCCTAATTTCTTATCTTATAGTCTGACCCTTATAATTATGATGACCTAGAACTCTTGTACTATACCAAAAGCTCAAAACTTGATATACATCCTTCACTTTTAGTTTCATATCCTCAAATTGTTTCTATCATTTTGAAAACTATTGGCCACAAAGGGACACTAGCATCATTGTTACTGTTCAGATCTTAAACTTAGTATACAGTCCTCAAAAGTCATCCAAATTTGAAATTATTCAAAATTTATAGGTCAACCTATTTTTCTTATTTAACTTTACCATGAGATATTTTCAAAATATACAGTATAAATACAAGTCTAGTACTTATCATTAATCATATAGCAAATACCAAGTAAGCACATATTCAAGCTCACTCAATCAATTTCACAACTGATTTTTACTACCCTATTTTTCTTATTATCATATTAGTCATATGAATAGTCATAAAAAATGTAAAAATTATCAAAAATCTTACCCATGATTGGTATTTTTCAAGTTACAAGCTAGATCATTGTATATATCTACATATAGCATACTACACCATTGTTCACACACACTCCTACACATAAGCCAAAACTACATGAAAGTTTGAGGCCCTCCTTGGAGTATTGGCTATGTAGGTAGTGTTCATTGATAGAGGGGTCTTTGAGATTAGCTTGACACCATGAGTCCACTAACCCATTTTTATAAAACATATCCCAATAGTGAAAAAGGTGAAGATCTATGATTTATCCTTAAGCAAACATATACAACCTTTGTTCTAAATATGAATACATTAGAAGAAAGGTGAGATAAAACCCTGGATAGTGAGGTTAGTCACATTGTAATCCAATGCATATTTTTTATTAGATAGTACCATTGAAGAACATATAGTAGCATCAATAGTAGTGTCCCAAGGTCTATGGTAGTGTCTATAGATCTAAAATTATCATTTTTAGAATCTAACAATTATCTCAGAGTCATGATTTTCTACACTTTTTCATGTGTACAACTCAGATCCACATACACATGGTAAATCGAAGTATCATTTCTCCTTTGCATTGTAATTGATAGAATATATTTCAAATTTGGTACTTTCTATATTTAGCACATCTCATTATTTTAATTTAAAATATTCATTTATCTAAGTTTACAATTAATTGGTTTGCTTTAAAATAGTTTTATCCATGCTTGTACATAAGTTATTCTAATTCCTTAACCCTTTAAATCATATAACCAAAAAAAAATGGTTAAATAGTAATCTTAGGTCACATAAATATTGTAGTTAAGGGATAAGCTAAGATATTAGAGGCTAATGGATTATGTAATAATGCATGAGAATAAATGCCATGGCATACTCTTGAACAACTTTATCCCAACTATAAAATACTAGTTTGAATATTAATAACCATTTACATAAGGATCTGAGCATTAGGCATACAAAACTATGCAATAGCAGGTGGTGTTGCATGAGTAGCAACCATAGGATATATTATAATATGTTGTATAGGTATAATCATAGTAATATGAGGAAAAACTTGTGTTTCCCCCACAACATAAGTGGGCATCATATGTATAATTATTTATGTAGACATAACAATCATAGCATCATTAGTACTAGTATGAACATCTATTGTAGAGTCTAAATATCCATAAGGTATATTAGTATCATTGAAGGGCTCATTTTTTTTCTTTAGATGTGATAACCTTAGCATTCTTTACATTTTTAACTTCTAGGATTGTTCTCAAGACCTTATCTAGATTACTAGGTTGCGTACAAATTCATTATTGAAATTGAGAAAGAATCATAACTTCTTCAGGATCTACACCATTGAGGTCATCAATATTTCATCATGTTATTAAATATTATGTTCATTTTCATCTTCATAAAGAGTTTCAATCTTAGGAATATTATTATTAACATTATGTTGTACTTCTATGTATTCATTATTAACATTAGCGTCAATAGGAGGAATTTGTATTTTTAAATTTTATCCATTTTAGACACACATGGTTGATCTCAAGATATGTTATTATGCTCAATTTCAACACCACTTAACTTAACACTTCACTTTAAAGGGATAAGACAGATCCAAAGTTAGATTGATGTGTTATATGCATAAATCAGAAATAAGAAATCATATTTTAAAACCCTAAGATTAAAATACCACATATGGGGGAAATATGAAATTGTATCTGAAAACAAAATGTAAATACATAGACCCAAAATCCTAGGATTAAAGAATGAAATTCTAATGGAATCTAGGGTTTGTTGTGTTAAAGATAAGGAATGGGTTCACTAGTATGTTTTATCTTATTTTAGATTTAGTGGTCTAAATAATACAAAACATTGAGACTAATTCATATTGTATAATATATGTTTGAATTAATAAAATATGAATGTGACAGTAGAGTATTGTTGATTTATTACAATTACCATTTATGGAAATGACCTATAAGATAGGGTACTTCACTTGTTTAGGTTTCATTATGGTTTGTATCAGTGTAAAGTCATTAACAGAGGTCTATAATGGGTTTGTGATCGTTCAGATCTAGAAATGGAGTGTTTGTTCCTAATACGATGTGTCTAAAAATGTTTGGATGCCTATGGCAGCTAAATATGTATGCACTCTAATATATTTTTCAAGATACCTACAATGATATATGATAATTTGGATCATTGTGCCTATGTCTACAAGTGGATTTTTAGTATTTAATCTATAGGCTAGTGTGATGAATCTTTGTTTTCTTTCTCTTTCCCTCAAAACCCTAACCTGCACTCTTGAGAGTAATGTGACCTAGAAAAATGGGTTAAAAAGATGGGTTGATCTGACATCGACCATCCCCCACTGAGTGACTAAGCACAACCTATATTCTAATATTCTGAAAAGGGGTTAAACTACATGTAGTTCTCCCACCTAGATGTGTGTGTGTGTGTGTGTGTGCAATCAATGTAATACTAACATATTGTGAAATCCTATATATGGATTTTAACACTTGACACCTTGTGATTTTGACCTTGCAATGGTATTTAGATCTTGGTTTAGGTCAAATTCGTTTGAGGAGTTTTATATATGGAAGTTTTAGGGTAGTTCCTCTTAATCTATAGATGAATAATAAATGTTCTCTTGATAAGTGCTAGATATAAGTAGGCTTAGACTTGATATTCTTATATAACTTACTCTTTGGGTAATATCCCTTTGAACTGACTTGCGAAAATTACATGCTCACCTAAATAAAGGATTTAAACTTGGTAAATATTCATTAAATGGTATGTGGACTAGTTTGGACAAGGTAGATGGCTTCAATAACTAAATCTATCTGATGTGGTTGAAAGTGTCCAAAAACTAGGAAATAATGATGTAACATTAGGAGGTGATCTATATAAGATGATAAATTATTCAAGTAGAGACCAGGGAAATATTTTATATGAATAACAATAAGTATGGAAGGTTTTTCCCATAGATAAGAGAATGACTAGGATAGAGTGTGCACAATATTTAGTTATGTACGCACAAGTTGAGTATACTAAGTCTTGGTCAAAACTGACATTGTTAAGTGTCTAATACCAAATATGAGTGTCTAAAGTATATTAAAAACATGAAATATTCTTTCAATACTTTAAAAAATGATGAGAAATATAATAGGGTACAAATAATATTATCTAAAATATGGAATAAATACATTAATATTTGTGTTTTTTTTCAAATTTTAAGAAACACATGCACACTATAATGTGTACGTCTTATAGTGGGTGAGATTTATAACATGCATGTGTCATAACAAGTGCATGTTAGAGTGTTTAAGTGTCATAACACATGCACGCTATAACATGCAAACATTCCTAGTTTCATTTTTTTAATCCCTATTGTTAGGCTTCTATAACTAATGGGTCTACCACAATCGATCACATTTAATTAAAAAAAAAATTATCATAAAAAATTTACAAATATTAGAAATGTTTATTACGTGACATATATTATGAGTTAGAATAATATTTTATGAGAATCGGAATAATAATTAGATGTGTAGTTACCTGAGTTAGAACATCTCGCTCAATATAACTTGAGTTGCTTTAGAAGATAAATTAGAACTCATATTTTATAAGAGATCACAAATGTAATGAATATTTTATTATGTTAATCTCTCTCTCTAAACTTTCTATTAACATCAAAGCAAGTGATCCACTACCTATGATCGAAGGATATAAGGATAAGCAAGCGATAGCTCTATTGAAGGTTTCTTTTTTATTTTTTGTTATTTTAAATTAAGTTATTTTCTGAGTGTTTTGTAGACAGAATTTATTTTTTGAGAGTAAATAATATTGATGTATGAATTCTTGTAAATTTTTTTGGGAAATACATAATACAAATAAAAAAGTTTTGAGTGCAATTTACAACTTTAAAAACATGATAACAATCTAAAAATAAAATTACAAATAGGTTTATATAAAATCATTAAAACTAATATATCTTCTTGTATCTTAGCAAAATTCATTCATTCAAAGTATTATTGAAATATTAAATAGAGTAGAACAAAACCAAAAAAATATATATTGTACATAATACATGAACAGTTTTAACATAAAAGAAGTGTATAGAAAAATATTCTACCTTAAATTGTTAAAACAACACTTAATAATCAACCCATGAGCCATTGATGCACTATTGTTTAGATGCTTGGAGACAATGCAAATGTGGAGGGGCGTTATTCCTAAAGATGAGACTTCAAAAGTATTTTAAAGGAAAGAAATAATCATTGTAATAAAATGTGGAAGAGAAGTAGAAGCTTGAATAATAAGCTTTTGTCTAATCTAAAACTTTTCATATAGTTTTAGATTTATTTATTTAATTTAGGGTAAGATGATTACATTATCGTTTTGAAAATGTTGTTTTCTATTATTTAGCTTTATTTTTTTACATAGAAACATTTTTAATAAGTTTGTTAAGTTTTTAGTTATAAATATTATAAAATAATAATAATAACAATATGTTATATATTTTATAGTTTAAGAAGTAGTTTCAGTTTATTTTATATTGTAGTTCAAATAAATCATATATTTCATTGATTTTTAAAGTTAATTTTTTTTTTTTTTTTTTGTAAAAATGCATATATTATGTATTCTAGCCACTTGAGCTAATATAGTCGTAGGTTAGAGGCAATAGAAGAAGGAGACTTTTTTGCAACCTTGAGTTTGCCACTAACTCATAGGTTGTATACCATATTAGTGTTGGCAGTCTAATGGTCACCCATGCACTATTCCTGCTCACATCCCAACACTCATTCTTTGTGTTGGCATATCACACAAGTTTCCTTACGTGCTTACTCAAGGCACGGAGAGGAGAAACTAGGCTGAGTCAAAGTTAGTTGACAATGGTGAATCCAAGCATTGTCTCACACACAGACCTTTGTGCACAAATGATTTCATAGATCCTAATTTATATTATCCTAGCAACACATATCAACAAATAGATAAACATGTGAACCGAAACATAGAAATAATATTCTAATTAAATATTATCACTTTGATAAAATAAATAGCGTACATGTAATGACTATAATAGCCTAAACAAACTAAAATTACTCCATAGTCATGAACATAGATTATGATAATAGTAATTATAGTTTTTCTATTACTTAGAATAACATAATTACATTCTCTATAAAGTGTTCAAAGGCATTTAGGCAATATCACAAGTTATATAGTCTCTCTCTTTCTCTATTCATAACTCTATCAGCATTCAGACAACATTTCTCTATTGGTTCATCCACTTAACTCTCTCTACCTCCTCAGGTATTTATATTTTATAGGATTCCCAATGGATCTATAAAGTAGCATGTAACTCAAATACCACTAATCATTAGTTAATTTAGTTAGAGTCCATTTGGAAATTAATGTGTTATTTGGTCTGACATCAACTACCTCATCATTTTCCATCACTTCTCATGTACCTATTTAGAGATAGAACTTATGTCATTTATCCCTATGATTTCCATTTACTTGGATGGGTCTGACATTGATGTAAAATCACTTAAACTCTTTCCCTGGCTGCACTATCAAGTGCAAACATATGGTTATTCTATCTGTATGGGTTATGCTTGTTATGTTTGTCAGGCACATGTGTATGGATTGGTTTTGTCAGTGTGTGCCATGCCCTATTTCTTTAAGGTATTAGAACCAGTCTCTAGATGCATTTATCATGCATACATATGGAATGGTCATGTCAGTACATGCCTTGCTTTACTTCCTTAAGGTACTGGCATCTCACTAAACTTGGTCACAGAGAACATTGAACTCTAGGGTGAAAAAGTAGTGACAAAAAAAATTATGCCAAATGACTAGAGCTAGGATATATTTCCAAGTGGTAGTGGTGATCATCTTATATGATTCATTACTAGGTGGAAATGATTATGAATGGTGGCTACAAAAGTGAACTCAATGAGAATACCAACACTCACTAATGAAAATGAGGATCGAGTCCTCAATATTTATATATTTTTTTGTGTATCATATGTTGAAAGTAAAACTATAAATATAAATGAGTATATGGTACTATGTAAGTACTTCATAAGTGATATGTAGGTGAGAAACCCATCACTCACTATAAATGAAAGTGTTAATAATTATGTTTGCATATGTAGTTATCACTAGAAGTTACAAGTGATATTCCAATGCAAAGCCAAACACTCACTAGAAGTGAAAGCATGAACAATTGTGTTTATGTATGTAGGTTATCACTAGAAGCAAAGTGTATACTTATTCTATGTTTTGAACAAATGTTTATGTTTTGACGTATAGATTTATTTCTATTACTTGTGGTGTTATTATTTTCTTATTTTTGTATTAAGGAGGAAATTTTAGGAATATTAAGTTCATGACATATATTATTAGTTAGAATAATATCATATGATGATGATTATAATAATAATAATAATAATAATCATAATAATAATAATTAGGTGTGTAGTTACATGAGTTATAACAACTCATTCAACATAACTTGAGTTGTTTTATAAAATAAACTATAACTCATATTTTATAGGATATCACAAATGTATATATATCTCCATATGATGAATTAACTTGTAATAAATATTTTCTTGTGCTAATCTCTCTATAAACCTGACAGTACTCAAACATTATATATATGTAATTTAGGTTCATGGGGCTTAATTGATCCAAATTACATCCCTAATTGATCCAATCAAATAATCAACTCAAGTAGGGACTCAATCCCCAATTGAGTCCCAAATCACATTATATAATGTAATTATGTTCATAGGTAAATATTGGCCTAAATTGCATCCCTTCTCGAGCTAATCAAGTAATTGGTTGAATCAAGGACTCAATTGGGGCCAATTAAGCTCCAAATCATAAATTATAGTCACAATTAAAGGTTCACATGGATTGATTTGCCTAAATTGTGCCCCTAGTTAACTGAATTGAGTAATTGGTTTAGTCAAGGACTTAAATACGTTCAATTGAGCTCTAAAATCACAATATATAGTCATAATTAGGTTTACATGGAGAGGTTGACCCAAATTACATCCTTGATTGAGCCAACTGAGTAATTAATTTAATTAAGGACTTAATTGGGGCCAAGTGAGCCCTAAATCAAATTTTATAGCCATAATTAAGTTTGTGAGACCCAATTGGCCCAAATTGCATCCCTAATTGAACTAATCCAATCATTGGTTTAATTAGAAACTTAATTGGGGCTAGTTGAGCCCCATATGGCATTATATAGTCACAATTAGGTTCATGTGATGGGATTAGCTTGAATTGCATCCTTGAGTAATCTAATTGAGTAATTGGTTCATTTACGACTCTATAATGGAAAATTGAGCTCCAATCACATTATATAGTCACAATTAAAATTTTACAGAGCTTGACTGGCCCAAATGGCATCCCTGATTGAACTAATTGAGTAATTGGTTCAATTAGGGACTCAATTCAAGGTCAATTAATTCCAAATTCACATTATATATTATAAATTGATTTCATGAGAAATATTATCCCAAATTGCATATTTGAGTGAACCAATTGAGTAATTGGTTCAACTAAAGACATTATTTGGACAAAGTGAGACCCAAATCACATTTTATAGTTTTAATTAGGTTCACAGGGCTCAACTAGCCCAAATTTCATCACTAATTAAAGTAATCAACTAATTGGTTCAATTAGGGGCTCATTTGAGGTCAATTGAGCCCCAAATCACATTTTATAACTAAAATTAGGTTCACAAGAAAATATTGGCCTAAATTGCATCCTTAATTAAGATGATAGAGTAATTAGCTTAATGTGATACTCTATTAGGGCCTATTAAGCCTCAAATCACATTTTATAGTTGTAATTAAATGTTCAAGAGGCTTTATTAGCCAAAATTACATCCCTGATTGAACCAATTGAGTAATTGGTCCAATCAGAGACTCAATTCGGGCCAATTAGACCCTAGATCACATTATATAGTAGTAACTAAGTTTACATGGTGATATTTTCCCAAATTACATCCTAATTGAGTTAACCAAGTAATTGGTTTAATAAAGAACTCTATTTGGGCCAAGTGAACTCTAAATCACTTTCTATAGTCATAATTAACGGTTCACAAGGCTTGATTAACATCAATTACATGCATGATTGAACTTATCAAGAAAGTGTTTTGACCACGGACTCAATTAGGGCTAATTGAGCCTCAAAACACATTATTACTCACAATGTGGTTCATAGATAAAGATTGAACAAAATTGCATCCGTGATTGAAACAATTGAGTAATTGGTTCAATTAAGGACTTAATTAGGATCAAGTGAGATCTAAATCATATTTTATAATAGCAATTTAGTTTATAGGGCTTGATTGTCCCAAATTTCAACCATAATTCAACCAATTGATTAATTGGTTCAAATAAAGATTGAATTAGGGATATTTGAGCCTCAAATCATATTTTATAGTGGTCATTATGTTTATGAGGCTCAATTATTCAAAAATTTCATCCTTGATTGAACCAATCGATAAATTGGTTCAATCAAGGAGTCAAATGGGGATAATTGAGCCCCATATCACATTATCTACTTACAATTAGGTTCATTGTGAGATATTGGCCCAAATTTCATCCCTGATTCTAGATTCATGATGAGACATTGGAACCAAATTCCATCCTTGATTGAACCAATCAAGTAATTAATTCAATCAAGTACTCAACGGGGGATAAGTTAGCCCAAAATATTTCATTATATTATCATAAATAGTTTCATGGAGGTTGAATGGCCCAAATTACATCCATGGTTGAACCAATTGAGCGATTACTTCAATCAAAGTCTCAATTAGGGCCATTGAGCCCCAAACCACATTATATACTTGTAATTGAGGCTAAAATGACATTCAATCAATAAATTATGCCAAATGGTCATCAAATATGTTTGATTTCCCCATAAACTATTAAATAACACCTTATAATCCTATATTTTGATCTTATTTGCATAAATAATGGCATTGAATTATATAAAAAAGATGAATGGTGCCCAACTATGACCAATTCATCCAAAATAAACCTTGAGTTATTCAATGACACCCAATTGAGGTATAATTCCATCAAAACAGTTGAAATAACAACATCTGGTTTAATCATGGACTCTATTGGGGATAATCAATTTAACTTCAGTAAGTATTATGGATCCATAATTATTTATCTCAAATAACATCTAATCACCATAAAACTTGATTGGTTGAATGCACTTTAATAATGATCTATCAAAATGAAACAATGAAAAATAAATGTCATCTATGTTTTCTTCCCCTCATTTCAAATTTCATTTCCGTTCTCGTACTTAATTGGGGCCTTTCTCAATAAAATTTAATCTAATTAGGGAATATGAACACAAAATAAAAATAAATTTCATCAGTTGGTATGCACATGAAGTTTCCCACTTTGAAACTTCAAGTAAAATATTATTCAATGCTCATAATGTACCTATAAACACTTAAAATTGAACACTTTGTGTCCATTTTGACTATCATCAACTCATCTTATAAACATGCTAATAGACCCTAATCTATTATCATATTGTTTTTGAATCAATCTTATATCCACACTAACATCCCTAGACAATTCACTCTCCATCCCCCTTATCAATTTATCATTTCTTCCTCAACCATCTTCAATCCCACAAAAATGCACATCCCTCTTCATTAGTTAATTAACAAACTTTATTCTAATGAAAAATTCCATAGTTTTTGAAAATGCATATTTACTAAATATAAATAAGCTAATATTCTTCACATCATGACATCATCCCCCTCAAATCATAATGTAATCTTGCAACAAATCCAAGGTCAAAATCTATTTTCTAAGGCAAATTCAATGCAATGAGAAAAGTGTGCAAGCAAGATCTATGATATGCTCTTACACACTCTAAACATTCTTAATGGAATATCTTACACACTCCAAACTTTCATAAGTGGGTTTTTTTCATATTCAACCCTCCTCATAAATGAGGAGGAGGACCTCTACTCATCCATTGATCTTCATATTCATCTAATCCATGTTTCGTAATGAAAATGAGAAAATTCACATTTGGCCATGATACACAATATGAATTTCTTCAATAGATTTTATGAAAATATTACTACTACGTCAAGCAAGCTCTCCTCTTTTTAAATATATATATATTTTTTAATAATTTAACCAATTATGGTTTTCATCATTATTCATTTCTAAATATGTCTTTATATGCTGCAAATATACGTGTACAAATTTATTTATCTTTCATTACATTGTTCCTATTTTTAAAAATATACAGCATAACAAACTAGACCTAATTATATATGCAACAAAAAAATCAATTTTTTAAGGTAGTTAAGGGAGGCACACTTGATTATCCAATATCTATCATTTTCAAGTTCTATTTACTTGTAAAAGTATTTTTTATAAAAATATAGAAAAAATGGGTAGAAAAACTACATAATCTTATCTAAATTCCCAACAAAGGGTTTTAAAATTACTAAACAATGCTATACAAAGAGTGGGGGGGGAGACAACTAACTATCTACTATTTTTACTTAAAAACATGAGTACCTCTTCGAATTTCAATTGTTTAGTTGACTTGTGCTTCACCATTTTAAAAGAAATGGTAATTTAGAAACTAGATTCGAAATGCTACAATTCATGTTCTTATAGTATCTTAAAAGTTTGAGTGTTGGTATCTCTAATAATTTATGGAAGTTCAGGTTTCTTATTTTTTAGAAAAATATGCCCACTTAAGACTCCCTTTTGCCCTCCTACTTCCATGCACTTATATTGTGTTTGTGTCGAAAGATCGGAGAACAAGTGACACATCAATCATATGGACTCAAAAATTGAATGGAAAAGACATGTACAAAAGATTATAAGTTTCTCTTGCATTCAACCAATCGATGTAGTTCTGAAACCAAAATATTGTTATCCCTATTTTAAAAATAACTCCCATTACCATCCATTTCCATTTGCATGAGGGAGAAGAAACTCCCATTTAATTTATATTCTCTTTGAGTAATCCAAGAGGTCCTCTACTTGTCCATTATGGATTTCAAACCTTTTTCATTTCATTTTTTTCTTTTTATACTTTTTAGCTAAATATATATAAAATACGAATAAAAATCTTTTATACTAGGGAACATCCCCTCTTAAACATAAAGAAAAATCATCTATATAATGATTATCATCTCACATTTGTTATATCTTTTTTCTCACCCTTTTCATTTCTTTTATGCTTTTTAATTAAATATATATTTAATATTTTAAAAAAAATTGTACCAGAGAACAACCCTTCTTAAATCTAGATAGAAATCATCCATCTAATGATGATAACCCCACATTTGTTGTATCTTTTGTTGATGTTTGTTGGACAAGTCATTGAGATCATTGAAATAATTTTAATGATAGAACAATATAATTGTATCTTTTGTTCATGTAGAAAAATGCTTTCATATTGTTAGTTAGACACGTCACTATACATGAAAACTTATGGAGGAAAAAAATGAGAAATTTTTTAATCGTATGAACATAGTTTTTAGGACACCACTATGACAACTTATAGCATCTAATGTAGGGGTCACGCCATGTGCAGTAATAGAAAAAGTGTCTATCTTGCAAATTTTTCTCTATCTTTATTCCCCAAAGGCATTGTACCTTGAGGAAGCTAATAACATTTTTTAAGCTTTCTTATTTATTTCATTTTCCTTTTACAATATAATATTATTTTTAAAAAATTGTAAAAAAATCATAATATTAATAGAGAGGTTTCATGCTAGAGGTTATTATTTTTATAATTTTAAGTAGAGCAGTCTCATGTATCATTATAAATTTAAAATTTATTTATAAAATATCTTTATTTTAAAATAAGGAGTAGCGATTGTTTAGGAAGAAGTTTTTGAGGAATAGGAAGTAATAGAGAGTTGAAGATTTGCATAGTTGTTCCTATTTTTTTATTGCCAACTGTACATTTATATCCAATCAAGTTCATTCTTTTTTTTTTCAAACAATTTTTTTAGTAAAATACTTCTAATTTTCGTCAACAACATATATTGCACAAAATTTTAAAAATCATAGGACTATTAATAAAGAAAAAGACTCCTATAATTTCTTAACAGTACCCCTTTAAAAATTATTAACTAGCCCCAGCATGGGACCCCTATTTAAGTAGTAAGAGCAAGGGATCTAGAGGTAGGCGAATTCCACCTAGCATTAGGCAAGTCTTTATATTCAGATATAAAATATCAATCGGCATTTGCTTATAATTTTTAGAATAACATTGTTTAATGATTATTCAAATTATCTTGTTACCTATAAAGACCAATGGCTAATTCCAACTATGTAAAATTGTCATGGTAAGATAGTAGAGCCCAACCACTCTATTGAGTCAAAAGAAGAAATGGCCTTCGTTCTAAGACAAGCATCTTGGATAATTACAAGGACGTTGTCAAGAGCAAATGCAATGGTAGTGCCTCCCCTGCAAAGCATCATCACGCAATGGTGAAGAGGAAGGCACACGATGTAAGGCATATTGTCCCAATGATCTAGTAACAACTAAATAAATAATTTTCTACTTATAGCAAGTGGTTCTGGTGCAATTGTATTTTTTATGATATCAATGTAAAAATATTAAATGTAATCAAGAAGAGATATGTAGACAACTAAAAATGACTCCCATGCATTTAATAGTCATTAATTAATATGATTTTAGGGTATTATCAATTGGTCAATTATTGGTTGAAGTTAAGCGTTATTTATGTGTTTGTTGATCTTCAATCCAATTCCCCTTTATCCTTCTTAGCCCCTTGGCTCTCTTTTTCTCCCCTCAAAATTCCCCCTCTCCTCCTTTATGTCACAAGATATGCACAAAAGCAACCCAAAGGTTCTTACACCTATGACAAGCATCGGAATGATTCTTGGTGTTTGTTTTGGTCTCTACCTACTCATAGTGCACTTGCCCCACTTTGTCCCACCTCTTTTGTTTTTAGCCATTGGATGTTAGGTTGCACACTAATAGGGTCCTAATTTGAATTCAATTGTATATAAATACACAAGCATCATAGTTCATCTAACATACAAGTAATCATATATAGATTACTTTGACCTAAATCAAAGAGTTCTACGAGACATCATTTTGAATGAAGATTTAGATGTGTTACATGCATATAAAAAAATAATATGAACAATATTCAAAATAGACAAAATAATAAAACTCAATCAAAAACTTTTATTAATATTTGTGTTTTATACATGACATACTCTCAAAGAAAATATATGATTGATTATCTCTTATTATTTCCCTGTATCTAATGTTACATATATTACAGAGTCACAAACACTTAAAAGAATCATTATAAAATTTGAACCGTTTGGAATTGTACGAGATAAATAATGATGGAAGTTTGCTTGATATGTCTAACGAATTTTCAAAAGCCATAAAAATCCTCTTTTGGGAAGTCAACCCACTTGAGAAATGAATGGCAGTGGGAAACAAAATCAAACCAGGTTAGTAATATTTAATGTCACCAATTCAAACCAGGTTGACAGCCAGCTGGCGTGGGCCCCTTCCACCGGTGACTCACTTTGCTTTTGCCGGTCGACGTCTTTGTGAACCACCGGTCGACCAACGGAATCCTCACTCGGAGTTGGAAAGTTAAATATTTTATTTTTATTTTTTCAAAATTGTATAGCTAAACTTACATAGTATTTGGAAGGTATTTATTAGTATTGAAGAAAGTTTTCAAGTAGATTAAAGGTGAGAAAAGATTATAAATTCATTTCCAAACAATATCTGTAATTAATTTATTGTATAAATTTTTTAAATAGATTAAAGGTGAGAAAAAATTATGAATTCATTTCCAAGCACTTTGAATGAGAAGAAAAGTTTTAAATATTTTGGTTTATTATAAAAAGGATACTTGATCTAAACAATTTATATGTGATGTAGCCATATACCTAATGACAACTCTTGATAAATTAAAGACCATAAAAAATGAACTAACTTCTACTCCAACTTAACCTCCTAAATGTGGTTGAGGCAAAAAATCTAAGTTCTAGGTAAAGACTTTAAACTCCACTTGTTGTTAACCTTGTCATGACCTAAGGAGAAGGGGCTAAGAATTTTATATATAGTAAGGCATGAGAATAATTTTTGAAAGAGAGAGAGAGGGAAGTTGAAGGGGCACAAAGACATGTGTCACCATGCTAAGGTCAGTTACAATGCATGTGGATGAGGTGTAGGAAGAGTCATGAAACTGATCTAGACATGCATTCATTCCAAACTGAGCATCTTCAGTCCATGTGGCGTAGAAACCCTTCACAAGCATCTTTTGGCTTTGAAACTCCTTCTTAACAAGTGGTGAAATGTAAGAATTTGATCATGAGACTTCTTGGGCAGTTGCATCTACATCCCAAGGACACTTGGGAACCATGTTGAAGCATCTCAGACTGTCACACCACCTACAAGCATCAATTATCCTCATAGGTGTCACAAGGCCTCTTCACCTCACTAGGTCCAATTTGGCCAAAATAACTAAAATTGGGATTTAGCTTTAGTTATGCAATTTTTCTTCATGGAAGGCCTATTTCTAGCATATTAGACTCAAAACAATCCATTTGGAACCACTAAACTCTCTCCAACTCCATAATTTACCCACAAAGCCTTCACTAGGCCTTATCTCCTTGTAGCCCTATTTTGGCATAAATCTTCTTGTACAACAAAATGTACGGACCTCTAGGACTTGGTGAAAACATTTTTGAGGACCCATTTCCATCTTTAATCTCTCATAAGCATCTCCCATATTGAATTTGAACCCATGACCACTTGTACGGGCCCCTGTTCCAGCATTAAGTGCTTTGTTTTGGCTTATTATGTGTAGCCCTGTACCTAAAAGTATGGATTAGGGGCATGGATTGAACTTCAGGAGAGTTGTCAAGGTTTCCTTGGTGGTTTACAAGCTTTAAACATCCATTCTAGTGCCTAACTTTGCATTTTTCTCTCATCGGATTCCAAATAGTCTTCAAGGAGGGTTTAGAGTGTGCTAGCCCTGCAAACATGTTTCCCTAATGGTTTTAGGCATGATGCAACTTATCAAACCTTGAAAGAAACTTCCCTTCACTGCTGGTGTATGATTTTGGCCATGTCTTCCCATTTTTCCAAGCTTGTACAAGGGAAAAGTGACCCATGTCTGAGATAAAATAGGGGGTGTTTCCACTCAAAATTCGCTTTTAGATCTAAGAGAAAGAAGAAACTAAAAAAGTAATGGACAAGGCATGGGAAGTACCTGGACTAAAGATTGCGCACCGTAAATCCAGACGCTTGTGGGTACTCCTCTTTGGCTGTGGAGGAATGACACCTGCAAAAGAAGAAAACTTGGACAAGAGGACGTTAGATAGATAGACGGTGGGTTGCCAAGCAAAAGCTTGTTCCCGGAAGTGTAAAAACTTCCTTAAGGGAGGTCAACCCACTGTTTTGATAAGATAAGTGACTGATAAAAAGACAGAATGCCAGAATACAAAAGTGACAAAGAAATTAGAAAGGAAAGAAAAGACCAAAAATGATTACCTGAAGGAGCTGTTGGGCTGAAGACAGTCACCGAGGTCGGAAATGTTGCCGGCGTCGGTTATCTGATCTGCCGGCATCGGCTATCTTGCCGACGTCGGTTGGGGTAGTGACCGACGTCGGTCGGGGTTATGGCCTGTAGTCGGGTCTGAGTTGCTTTCTGGACTGTGGACGGGTCCGGTTCGTGAACAGAGGCGAGACAGAGTTCAGGGACAAATTTAGATGGACTGGGGAGTGGTCTAGCTTTGGTTGGGTGCCTTATACAAGGTCTTTGTTGACAGGGGGATGGGGAAGAGGAAGAGACACAGAGGACAGGACCTGAGAAGGCTTTGCAGCCTCTCAGGAGGAAGAACAGAGGGAGCAGAGGACAATAGATAGGATAGATTACTGAAAACTAAATAAATGAAATGAAAAAACCAGACTTTGCTTACCTTTTTGCTGACTGAAGAAAGGAGTGCTGTTGGAGCCACGGAAGACTTGTTGCAAGAAGAGAATCCCTGATCCAGAGCCTTTTCACCTGTTGCTGCTGTTGCACGAGGTCAAGACAGAGGAGAGGCGAAAGCTAAAGCGCCAAGAGAAGTCTGTTTTCGAGCTCAAGGGTCCAGGGGGCTGCAACGGATGCAGAAAGGGGTAATGAAGGATGCCGACGCCGACAGTTTCGTCGACGTCGGTCGAAGGGTCGCCGACGTCGGCGGTCGCAAAATGGGGACAGAGGCTAAAAATAGCCTCTGCCCATTCTTGCACGCCGCCGAGCGACGGGGGATGGGAAGAACGGTCACGAGGATGCCAAAATGGGCGTGGGGGGAAAATAAATAAGAGATTTGGCCTAATAAATGCTAGGGGGAAGGTGGATGGATTCAAGGGAGGATCCAAGGTGGCAAGGGTAGGGTGGAAAGGGGGCCAAGGTCAAGGGTTAGGATAGGGGTTTAAGGCCAAGGGGGAGGACCAAGGTGCAGACACGTTTGCGGTGTCTACATTTGCCCCTTTTTGTCTTGTTGGTTGTTCTAGACGAACTGCAAGACAAAAACAGGAGTTGGTTGCCTCAGAAAAGGGATGAGGTGTTCCCCACTCAAAGCGATAGTCGAGAGAAGGGAACCGAAGATCGAGTGTCGATTTGACAGAGAAATGGATGAGAAAGATGAAAAGTGAGTGAAAACGCTACAAAAGTCGTGATTGCGCGTATACCACGTCACGGGATGGTCGGGTCAAATTGTCGCATGTCGAGGGTCAAGGAGTGCCAAAATTGAAGTAATCGGGCCCCAGCATTTAGTCGTCTGCTGATCGGGTCACTCAATTTAAGCTGAAGCTCCAAATGGTCGTCGTGTTCCAGGTATCCAGTGCTCAGGAAGTGCTCCCAAAAACACGAAAAAACCACAAGTAGTAGGGATCAACTGGCTCGCGATCCTATACTTGCGAAGGGTCAAAAATGGTCTGGGGACAATTCTGCTAACCAGCCGTGAGGTAGCACACATGCAAAAACCACCAAGGCAACATTGTCTTGGAAGTGGTCGAAGGTCGAAGGATGGTCATTGGTCAAGGGGATGGATGGACGAAAGGATGTGGCCGAGCTAACCCCAGAAGACCCCATGTCAACTGAGTGCTGCCTACATAGCCCCTGTCGTAGGAGCCTCAGGCCAATGTAGTTCTCCCTAAAAGGGAGGGAGGGTCAGAGGGATTGATTGGTCTTGGTCAAAGAGAATGATTGGTCTTGGACAAAGAAAGTGATTGGTCTTGGTCAAAGAGAATGATTGGTCTTGGTCAAAGAAAATGATTGGTCTTGGTCAAAGAAAATGATTGGTCTTGGTCAAAGAAAATGATTGGTCTTGGTCAAAGAGAATGATTGGTCTTGGTCAAAGAAAATGATTGATCTTGGTCAAAGAAAATGATTGGTCTTGGTCAAAGAAAATGATTGGTCTTGGACAAAAAAAATGATTGGTCTTGGTCAAAGAGAATGATTGGTCTTGGTCAAGGTCAAGGTCAAGGTCGTAGAAGAGAAGGTTTGTTCATCAAAGAGACGAACAAACGGGGGTGGTCGAGCTAACCTCAGAGGATGTGTTATCTGAGTGCTGCCTACATAGCCCTGGTCATAGGGCCTCAGACCGATGTAGTTCAGACAAATTGAGAAGATTGGTCGATGATGAGATTGGTCATGTGTTGAAATGACGAGGGTAAGATGAGGATAAAATGATGCTACAGATGGTGTATTCTGTAGAATTGGTCGAGAGTCTTTCATCCCTAGCAAGTTTCCATAGTTGCGATGGATGTATGCTAAGAATGAATAGAAGTCTATTTATGCTTCAGCAAGTATTGGTTTATGCTTAACATAAATTGGGTCTAGTCGGTAGTTCCCATGTGTATTGGTGTCCATAGAAACTATGTGAAATGGTCTAGGATGATGTCAGCTGAAAATGATGAAAATGGCTGGGTTTGAGACAATTGATGTGGTTAAATGTGACCAAAGCGAAGAGAAAAGATGAAAGGCAAATTGCTCTTTCATTGACAAGGACCAGAAAGGAGGCATAGATAGGGGTTACTAGAACAAAAGCCCCGTTCATGCATTATGTCGTTGACCAGTGTTGAGTTAGAACGGTAATCGAATCACTTTGACATTAAAGTGAGCTCGAAGTCCCTTAAGCAGGTGATAGGAGGAGGATAGGGTAACCCAGTTTAAGAGCAGGAATAACCTTGCCCCTTTTATAGGAGACCCTGAGACAACTACAAGCCAAGTCCATGACTCGTTTTTTTTTTTTTTTTGCGCAGGCTGATCGATGCGGGAAGCCTCCATAGAGATGTCTTTTGATGTAGTGGTCATGTTGCGAAGCTGATCAATGCGGGAAGCTTCTAAGAAAGGTTGCTGTTTGTAGCAAGATTAGTCATAGCCATCCTTCGAGGGAGTGGTCTATATTTTCGCTTAATAATGTTTGATAAGTTGGCCTAGCTGTCCTTCGAGGGATCAGTCTAGTAATACAGCAATGATAGTACAGCTGTCCTTCGAGGGAGCAGTCTGTCTTTTTGAATTGATTTGATTTTGATTTTGTGACCATGGATATGTTTTGACATCTTGATATATATTTTTGATTTAGAGTCATGGACAACTCTGTAGAAGTTCAAGGACGCCCCTTTTATTAGGACAAAGCATCCATGCATCATAAAAGGGTCGTAGAAGACTTGTTAAAGGGGAATAGGGTTGAAAGGGATGAGGATTAAGAGGACGAGGATTGCTCAAGGGACGAGCTCAAGTTACGTGTCAAGTAGACGAGTACTCGATTAGCAGAAGAATGGTCGAAGATGCAAGACAGAAAGGGGGGCTCAAGGTCTGATAAGTCTCTGGGCCATGCTAGTGTGTTAAGGTCCGAGTCAATTGGGAGCAAACCTGCCCCATTTGCCTCTTTCCAGATTGGTCAGGTGTTGATTGATGGATGTGAAGTTGGTTGACATGGTTGTTGATTGGTTGAGAAAGGTTGAATGCTTGGTCGAGAGGTTTAGTTGATTGATATTTGGTTGAAGTTTGGTTGAGACTAGTCGAATAATTGGTCGGGGGTTGGGTCGGTGGATACTTGGTCGGGTTTTAAGATAAAATGAGTGATTGATATGTGGTAGAGACTGGGTTGAACAGTTGGTCAAAGTTTGAATAAAGGATGATTTCCCCCAGCGGGTAGGGAGAATGTTTGAAAGGTTGGTTAAGGTCGGTTGAGGTTTAGTGGTCAGATAGACGGTGTTAATGTCGAATAAGGGGGTCAAAGGCGGCAAAGGGACCACAGTCTGGCATGGAGATCCCGATTTAGGTGATGAGGTTGGAGAGGCATGAGTCGAGGTTGATGTTTTGTCGAAAAGGTGGTCAAGAGGACCCTTGATGAGAAGGGAATCCTTTTTTTGGTGCTGACGAATGATAGCTTTAAGAGCGCAACAACGCTCAGTGTCATGTCCTAGAGTATGATGATAGTGACAGAATGCGGAGTTATCGAACCAAGATGGTCTTAATCTGAGAGTTGATGAGAGGGGCGGTGTTGAGGGTTTGTTGATAACGTGGTCAAGAAGAAGGGTGTCATTCCCAAGACATTGGCGAATGGCGACCTTGAGGGCATGACAATGTTCCATGTCGTGCCCAGGCGTGCGATGATACGCACAAATGCAAGTGTGGTCGAACCATGGTGGTTTAGGTCCGAGAGATTGATATTGTCTAAGAGGCGGGAGGTCGATACGAGACGACTGCAACAAGTGCCGTAAGAGCAAGACATATGAACCTGCTAACGGGTTTGGATGCTTTATTGCAGTGAGGGTTGGTGACGTTGGTTTGAGAGGTGAAAGAGGCATAGGTCGAAGGTTCGGATGAGATGTATGTCTGATGGGATGAGAAAGTAATGGAGGCGATGTGCCTCTGTGAAGGATGGGAGTGGGAAGCACTCCTATTAAAGTGGACGGATGCGGGCCTAAGATTGAAGGTAATGACGAAGGTGGGGGAGGAGTTCTCCGGTGTGGTCTAGTAGCTTTCGTGTGTTTGGGTCGAGGGCCACCGTTGTGCGAGGCGAGGTTAGATGTGGGTTTGGGTTTGAATGTGGACGAAGGTGAGTGAGATGTAGAAATCTCACGCACAGGGCAAGAGGAAACCGCGACTGGGTCTTCCTCGGTTGAAATGGGTGGAGAGACTGGTTCTTCTCTTGGTGGAGAAGAAATAAGAGAGTCTGGCTCCTCAAGTGGGCAGAGGGCATGGATGATTATGCCTTCCGCTTGTGCTCGAGGAGTAGGCAAGGTATGGTCTTCAGATGAAGGTGGGCTTAATGGCGTTGATGTGGTCAAAGCGTCCTCCGATACAAGAGAGGTAGATGGAGGACTAGTAGGAGAAGGAGGTTCCTCATCCTTTAATGGAAGAGGTTGGTCAAGGACAAGAGGCAAGATAGTGCTAATCGTGTGAATGTCATGGTCTTGAGGGTCATTGGTCGAAGTCTGGACGTTGTTTTGAGTAGGCGGATGATTCGAAAATGGTTGTTTGAAGATGTCAATATGTTGGTTAGGTGGGGCGTTCGGGTTATCTAAAATAAGATCCCCCTTGTCGATCATGTCTTGGACGATGTTTTTGAAAGTTCGGCAGTTGTCGAGGTCATGGCCTTGGACGCAATGAAAGGGACAGAAGTCGGCCTCCCTATACCATGTAGGGAGGGCTTTAGAGGGGTCAAATTGAGGCGGTCGGATTTGAGGGAGATTGAGGACCCCCTGCTTGAGAAGTTTTTCCAAAACGAAAGCGTATGGTTCTCCAAGTGGAGTGTAAGAACGCTGAATGTACCGTTGTTGGAATTGTTTGGTGATGCTGGAAGATGTCGAAGGTTGAGAGTAATTCGTTGTTGTCGAGGATGGTGATCTATTGACCACAGTGTTGGCCATTCCTTTAGACTTGGAGTTGGCAGAAGAAGAAGGTCTGGAAGAAGAATGGTCAGTAGATTTTGTGTTGGTATTACGCAATTTGACCTTATCTTCTTCAAGGGCACAGAGTTCAAGCTTTCGAGCCATGATGAAAGCTTCGTCAAAAGTGCGAAATGTCTGAATCCGCAAGGTAGAAGAGATGTGTCTGGCACATGCTCGAGAGAAGAGCTCGATAAGCTCAGGTTGAGGTAAAGAGAAGGAGAGCTGGTTAATCAGACCTCTCCAACGAGCGACAAAGTCGACAATTGATTCGTCGTCAAATTGCCTGATGGAGTATAGGTCTGTGATAGAGACTTGTTTGGTGATGTTGATTGAGAAATGGTCAAGAAATAATTGGGCGAGTTGGATGAATGAAAAGATAGAGTGTCTGGCAAGAGAACTATACCAGTCAAGGGCAGGGCCAGAAAGGGACATAGGGAACGTGCGTAGAAGTAACGCATCGTCGTGGGCGATAAGATAACAGGCATGTCTAAATGCCCATAGATGTTGTTGTGGGTCTTCCTTACTCTGAAAGCGAGTGAATTTAGGAAGCTCCCAATGGTTAGGGTATGGTCGAATAGGGACGGAAGGATGGATGGGCTCATTGCAAATCTGGTCATATGACAAAGTATTGCTTGAACCGGAAATGGAGGCTTCGAGACTGGTCATTTTATCCATCAGCATATTTATAAGATCTGCTGACGGATTGGCGGGTTGAGCGCCCCCTAAGTTGTAAGGCGCTTGGAAGAGGTTAGAGGAGGTGTGCGACATAGTCGGTTGTACAATGTACGGATGACTAGTCGCAGGGGCGGAAGTGGAGGCTAGAGGTGGTTGCGTTACGAAGGTCGAAGGTATAAGTTGACTGGGCACCGCCAAAGGTGGTTGAATGGCGGCACTGGTAGAAAGACAGGTTGGCACTCCTATATTTGTGGGCGTAAGAGTGTGAGGGGTCGAGGCAATCAAGTTCTGATATGATGTAGAACTTGGCTGAATTGCAGGTAGTTGAAGGGGTAATGGAACCCCGATGGAGGTCGGTCTAAAAATAGACGGGGAGGCCCAACTTTGCGTATTGGCCATGGTTGGGTTAATAGTTGAGGCGAAAGGCTGAGTCATAAAGGGTTGGGTGGCGAATGGTGTGGATGTCGTCGCCACGTCACCCGAAAGGTCTCGCATTGGGTTTCTCGCGAGATAGTTTTGGAGGGCTGCGGTATTGAGGTCTAAGAATCTCTCAAAATCTTGGTCCCCTTCAGGGATGACGGGAATTTGAGTCGGGGTCGGGGTCGGTCCTGTAGGAGTTCTTTCAGTCTCCGAGTGGAACTCCATGATAGGACTGGTTAGAGACAGGATAGACGGAAGCGGCTGCTGGCTAAAGTGTTTAAGAAGAGAGTCCTGGTTCCGAAAACTGTGTTTTTGTAGTCTCAGAAAACCAGAATAAAGTTTTTGACAGAGAAGGGATAGGTTTCAGGCTGCTGGTTTTGAAGAAAAAGGACAGTGACAGAGACCGACGTCGGTTTAAAAACCGATGTCGATAATAAATGTGGCCGACGTCGGTCAGATAACCGATGCCGGTAACAGAGAAGGCCGACGTCGGTGGCAAACCGATGTCGGTGACAGAGAAGGCTGACATCGGTGGAAGAACTGATGTCGGTGACTGTGTCTTCCAGAGAACCAAAAGGTTTGAGGAAAACAATGAAGAAAGCGTCCTCACACACTCAAACAATCAGATGAGAAGAGGAAAACAGAGAGAGACAGACAAGCCTAAGCGATAAATCCTAGGAATTAACCTTAGAAATTGTGGCTTATGCCTTAGATGGATGTTTGGGGAGATTGGCTGAAAAATGGGTCCTAGAAGAAGGCGGTCTAAAGATGGTTTCGGGTGTTGTTTTAGGTGCTCAAAGATCTGTGTTAGAGTCTGGTACGTGGCCTGGTGCTAAGGAGCAAGCTCCCCTCACTTCACGATTCCAGTGGTTAGCTGGTCTCGCTTAGCCAAGATATACCTCGCCTAGAGATTATACTCCGCCAGAGAACAGAGTGGGCTTCCCTCTTGGTGATGAAATCCAAGTAGGGTCACCGAGACGGGTAAGGTATCCGCTGGGGGATGAAATCCCAGTCGGGCCTTGTCTCAAGTAAGTTTTATGTTCGTTTAGTGCATGTGGTTCGGTAGTGTAACATCAAGTGTCTACGGTTCATTCAATATGCGGTTTAAGTTACTAGATGTGGACTAATGCAAGCACAAGCAGAAATGAAAGTGCAATACGTTTTAATGCCCAAGTCGAAATGTGATGTTGTGATGCAGACAAGTTTGAGAAAGGGTTGAGAGTATGATGTTTAGACTAGTCTAGAATGCAAGGAAGAAAGATTCGTTTTAGTCCTGCTTATAGTGTCATTGGGAAGAAAAGAAGGAGGAGAAAAGGTAAGAACCTAATGCTCCTAAATGAATGAAGAAAAAGGAACCCAGGAGGAACTTAGGGTCCCACCGGGCATGCCAGAATGTTTCCACTCGAAATTTGCTTTTAGATCTAAGAGAAAGAAGAAACTAAAAAAGTAATGGACAAGGCATGGGAAGTACCTGGACTAAAGATTGCGCACCGTAAATCCAGACGCTTGTGGGTACTCCTCTTTGGCTGTGGAGGAATGACACCTGCAAAAGAAGAAAACTTGGACAAGAGGACGTTAGATAGATAGACGGTGGGTTGCCAAGCAAAAGCTTGTTCCCGGAAGTGTAAAAACTTCCTTAAGGGAGGTCAACCCACTGTTTTGATAAGATAAGTGACTGATAAAAAGACAGAATGCCAGAATACAGAAGTGACAAAGAAATTAGAAAGGAAAGAAAAGACCAAAAATGATTACCTGAAGGAGCTGTTGGGCTGAAGACAGTCGCCGAGGTCGAAAATGTTGCCGGCGTCGGTTATCTGATCTGCTGGCATCGGCTATCCTGTCGACGTCGGTTGGGGTAGTGACCGACGTCGGTCGGGGTTATGGCCTGTAGTCGGGTCTGAGTTGCTTTCTGGACTATGGACGGGTCCGGTTCGTGAACGGAGGCGAGACAGAGTTCAGGGACAAATTTAGATGGACTGGGGAGTGGTCTAGCTTTGGTTGGGTGCCTTATACAAGGTCTTTGTTGACAGGGGGATGGGGAAGAGGAAGAGACACAGAGGACAGGACCTGAGAAGGCTTTGCAGCCTCTCAGGAGGAAGAACAGAGGGAGCAGAGGACAATAGATAGGATAGATTACTGAAAACTAAATAAATGAAATGAAAAAACCAGACTTTGCTTACCTTTTTGCTGACTGAAGAAAGGAGGTGCTGTTGGAGCCACGAAAGACTTGTTGCAAGAAGAGAATCCCTGATCCAGAGCCTTTTCACCTGTTGCTGCTGTCGCACGAGGTCAAGACAGAGGAGAGGCGAAAGCTAAAGCGCCAAGAGAAGTCTGTTTTCGAGCTCAAGGGTCCAGGGGGCTGCAACGGATGCAGAAAGGGGTAATGAAGGATGCCGACGCCGGCAGTTTTGCCGACGTCGGCCGAAGGGTCGCCGACGTCGGCGGTCGCAGAATGGGGACAGAGGCTAAAAATAGCCTCTGCCCATTCTTGCATGCCGCCGAGTGAGGGGGGATGGGAAGAACGGTCACGAGGATGCCAAAATGGGCGTGGGGGGAAAATAAAGAAGAGATTTGGCCTAATAAATGCTAGGGGGAAGGTGGAGGGATTCAAGGGAGGATCCAAGGTGGCAAGGGTAGGGTGGAAAGGGGGCCAAGGTCAAGGGTTAGGATAGGGGTTTAAGGCCAAGGGGGAGGACCAAGGTGCAGACACGTTTGCGGTGTCTACAGGGGCCACTTCCCTTCTTGCTCTCAGCAAACCAATTGTGTAGATGGTAGCAGGGGTCAAGAGGATGTTCTCTAAAAAGTTTTGGCTCTTGAATCCAAGGAATGCCCCTCCAACTAGCCTAAAACTCAAAATTGAGTTTACTATGTAAATTCCTGCAGGGTCAAAAAGGAGACTGTGTTTTGTTTGAAATAGGGGCCTACAAGGTAGAGTTCGAACTTAGCTTGGCATGAATGCTCTTTATCTCTATGATCCTTAGTCCATACAAATCATTTCATGCCTTGGTCCACTTAGTATCCCTCATACTACACTCAACTTGCTTTGGTCCTTCAACTGACTGTGCTTGTGCATTGACTGAGACAATCACTATTTGTCCCTATTTTTTCATCTTTTAATCAAGGTTCTATGATTTGTGAACCTCTTCCTCATGTCCTCAGTTCATAGGACCATCTTCATACCCAACCTTCACCTTGGAACCTTTCAAAACACACCATATCATGTCTAGCCTGCTAACTAGGATGCTACTATTTTCTTGGGTTGAGACAGTCATTTCATTAGCTGTGTTTGGGGCATTT
Source organism: Torreya grandis (assembly GCA_037957365.1). Classification (NCBI taxonomy): domain Eukaryota; kingdom Viridiplantae; phylum Streptophyta; class Pinopsida; order Cupressales; family Taxaceae; genus Torreya; species Torreya grandis. The sequence goes on from JARHVA010000967.1 coordinate 334,060, forward strand.
TACAAGTGTTTAGGGCTAGTTGAAACTGTGTTTAGGTCTCCACTAAGTTCCTTGAGACCTCTTCTCCGCCATTGCACTATGCATCACTTAGAAACCTTCAAAAGCAACATCAACCTTCAACTTCTACTTCACTGCCAAGGTCTGTTGTAGATGACTATTTTGCAGGCTTGTACGGATAGGGAATTGACATTAGAGGTCTTAAGACATCAACCTCACCTGGTCCTTGTCATCTTAGCTCATGCAAGTCACTTGTAACTAGTTGGAATAGTTTGGATTGCTTGCATAGTCTAAGACCATCAATATGTAGTTTCAAAACCAACTTTGCATTTCATCCCTGTAGACATCACTGAATAAAATTAGTGATTTCTAGACAACTTTGGACTTGTGGGAACTCAAATTTCATTCCTCAATTTGCCTTGAAATTTGACATGTCTATTCATAGATGATAGGGATACAAGCCCAATCAACAAGAGGGCATAATAATATATCTTTATATGAGATAAATCTACTAAAAAAACCACTTGGGCCTCTGTTTGGGCAGTTTTGGGACAAAGACCCCAAAAGTTGCAGTCAACTCTTCTTGTTTAGAAACTTGCCCATGATGCCACCTTATATGCACCTACAAACCTTGACCTTTTAGAGGATTTTGGAAGTTACATGATGAAATATATGCATCATCAATAAGTAATGAGACCCAAGGATGCCATGGATTGAGCTGGAAACTCCACATTAACTGCAAGTTGCTAAAAAAGGCATAAACCGGTTTCTACTTGGTGTGAGCAAATTGAAGTGAGTTAGCTGATGAAAATAACATGTAAAGGACATATATTATACCGCCTATACATGTGTTAAACCATTCTCTTTCACTCCTTTCTGAGTTGCAACAACAAAGGCAAACCTAGACCCCTCATGGATGAACAAGCCATAAGAAGCACCTTACCTTCTTAAGGATCATTCATAAAGATCAGAACCTTGATTTACAAACCAATTTCACTAATTTGAAACCCATTAGACCTTATAACATCCCCCAAATCCATTCCTCTTAACTCTACATGTACGGCCTGTGGTGAGCAAAAGACATTAATTGATTTTGACCTTGCCAAGGAGCGATGGAGAAGACAAAGTGAAATTTGAAATTTATGAAGCCACCAAAGCAATCTGAGCATGGAAGTGAATATTAAAAATATCAATGGATGTTCTTGAAGTCTCACAACCTGCAAAAATCTATACAAATATGTACAAGTGGCCAAAAACTACCCTTTTCAAGTGTTTTCTTGATTTCAACTGACTTCTGTAGACTTTTTCAATTACATAAGACATATTAGGACATATATGATGTGACATCACCATTTTAAACTTGAAAAAATCCCAAAAACCTATCTAAAGCATTAAATGCCTAATTTTGACCTTAGAAAATACCCAAAATGACATGTAACATTAATGTAAAGGTTAACCAAGGCTAATATGACACTAATAGGCATAAAATAGACTATAAAACATTTTATTATGAAAACCATGCCCCTATCCAACATATCCTATAGAATCATGTTCTCATTAATCATCTAGCAAATACTAAGCAAGCACATATTCAAGCTCACTCAATCAATTTCACAACTTATTTTTACTACCTTATCATCTTTATTGTCATATTAGTCATATAAGTACTCATAAAAAAGGTCTAAAATATCCAAAGTACTGCCTATGAGTGGAATTTTTCAAGTTACAAGCTAGATCATTGCATGTATCTACATATAACATACTACACCATTGTTCACACACACTCCCACACATAAGGCAAAACTACATAGAAGTTTAAGGCTCTCCTTGAAGTATTGGCTATGTAGATAGTGCTCATTGACAGAGGGATCTTTGCGATTAGCTTGACACCATCAACACACTAACCCATTTTTGGAAAACACATCCCAATAATGAAAGAGTGAAAATCTAGGGTTTATCCTTAAGCAAACATATATAGTGTATGTTCTAAATCTGAATACTTTAGAAGAAAGGTGATATAAAACCCTATATAGTGAAGTTCATCGCACCATAATCCGGTGCATATTTTTTATTGGATAGTAGCATTGAAGAACATATAGTAGCATTGATGGTAGTGTCCCAAGGTCTATGGTAGTGTCAATAGATCCAAAAACATTATTTTTAGAATCTGACAGTTATCTCATAATCATGATCTTTTACACTTTTGCATGTGTACAATTCAGATCCACCTACAAATTATAAATTTGAGTATCATTTCTCCTTAGCATTGCAATCGATAGAACATAATTCAAATTTGGTACTTTTTATATTTAACACATCTCATTATTGTAATTTAAAATATCCATTTATCTAATTTACAATTAATTGGTTTGCTTTAGAATAGTTTTATCCATCCTTGTATTATATAGGTTATTCTACCTCCTTAATCCTTCAAATCACATAATAAAAAAAAAAGGGTTAAATAGTAATCTTTGGTCAGATAAATATTGTAGTTAAGGGATAAGCTAAGATATTAGAGGCTAATGGATTATGTAATAATGCATGAGAATAAATGGCATGACATACTCTAGAAGAACTTTGTCCCAACTATAAAATATTAGTTTGAAGATCAATAACCATTTGCATAAGGATATGAGTATTAGGCATATAAAACTATGTAATAGCAGGTGATGTTGCATGAGTATCAACCATAGGAGATATTAGAATATAGTGTATAGGTATAATTATAGTAATATGAGGAAAACCTTCTGTTTCTCTCACACCATAAGTGGGCATCATATGTGTAACTATTTATGTAGACATAAGAATCATAACATCATTAGTAGTAGTTTGAACATCTATTGTAGAGTCTAAATCTCCATTAGGTATATTAGTATCACTAAAGGGCTCATTTTTTTCTTTAAATGCGACAGCCTTAGCATTCTTTACATTTTTAACTTCTAGGATTGTTCTCAAGACCTTGTCTAGATCACTAGGTTGCATACAAATTCATTCTTGAAATTGAGAAAGAATCATAAATTCTTCAGGATCTACACCATTAAGGTTGTCAATATTTATTCTATCATGTTATTAACTATTATGTTCATTTTCATCTTCATAAAGAGTTTCAAGTTTAGGCATATTATCATTAACATTATGTTGTACTTTTATGTATTCATTATTAACATTAGCATCAAGAGGAGGAATTTGTATTTTTAAATTTTATCCATTTTAAACACACCTGGTTGATCTCAATATTTGTTATTATGTTCAATTTCAACACCACTTAACTTAGCACTTCACCTTAAAGGGATAAGAGAGATATCCTTCTTAGATGGAATAGAATATGATCAATCATCAAGAGGGCTAGAGTCAAAAAAAGATTGATGTGTTATATGCAGAAATCAGAAATAAGAAATCATATTTTAAAACCTTAAGACATACACTTGAAACCCTAAGAAGATAGAATGAAAGCTTAATAGAACCTAGGATTTGTCATGCTCAAAATAATAACAATGAAATTTAGGGTTTTAAGGATTAAAACTCTAAGATTAAAATACCACCTATGGGGGAAATATGAAATCATATCTGAAAATAAAATGTAAATACATAAATCTAAAACCTTAGGATTGAAGAATGAAATTTTAATGGAATCTAGGGTTTTTTGTGTTAAAGACAAGGAATGGGTTCACTCATATGTTTCATCTTATTTTAGATTTAGTGGTCTAAATAATCCAAAACATTGAGACTAATTCAAATTATATAATATATGTTTGAATTAATAAAATATGAATGTGACAATAGAGTATCGTTGATTTATTACAATTACTATTCATGGAAATGACTTATAAGATAGGGTACTTCACTTGTTTAGGTTTCATTATGGTTTGTATTAGTGTACAATCATTAACAGAGGTTTATAATGGGTTTATGATCATTTAAATCTAGAAATAGAGTGTTTATGCCTACTAGGATGAGTCTAAAAATGTTTGGATGCCTATGGCAATCGAATACATATACACTCTATTATACTTTTTTAAGAGACCTATAGACATATGATAATTTGGATCATTGTGCCTACTAGGATGAGTCTAAAAATGTTTGGATGCCAATGGCAGCCAAATATGTATGCACTGTAATATATTTTTCAAGATACTTACAATGATATATGATAATTTGGATCATTATGCCTATGTCTACAAGCGGATTTTTAGTATTTAGGTACCTATAGACTAGTGTGATGAATTTTTATTTTCTTTCTCTTTGCCTCAAAATCGTACCTTGCACTCTTTAGATAAATGTGACCTTGAAAAATGGGTTTAAAAAGAAGGGTTGATCTGACATCAACCATCCCCCACTGAGTGACTAAGCACAACCTATGTTCTAATATTCTGAAAACAGCTCAAACTGCATGTATTTCTCCCACCTAGATGTGTGTGTGTGTGCGCGCGCACGCGTGCGTGCGTGTGCAATCAGTGTAATACTAGCATATTGTGAAATCTTATATATGGATTTTAACACTTGACACCCTATGATTTTGACCTTGCAATGGTATTTAGACTTGGTTTAGGGAAAATTCCTTTGAGGGGCTTTATATTTGGAAGTTTTAGGGTAGTTCCTTTTAATCTATAGATGAATAATAAATGTTCTCTTGATAGGTGCTATATAAGTAGGCTTAGACTTAATATTCTTATATAACTTCCTCTTTGGGTAATATCCCTCTAAACCAACATGTGAAACATACAGGCTCACCAAAAGGAAGGGGGAAATAGTCATTAAATGGTGTGTGGACAAATCTATCCAAGGTAGATGGCTTCAATAACTAGATCTATATGATGTGGTCAGAGGTGTCGAAAAACTAGGAAATAATGATCTAATATTAAGAGACAATCTATATAAGATGATAAATTATTCGAGTAGAGACTAGAAAAATATTGTGTATGAATAACAATAATTATGGAAGGTCATTTCTATAGATAAGAGAATGAATAGGAGTGTGAGCAAGATTTAGTTATGTCTACACAAGTTGAGTATATTAAGTCTTGGTCAAAACTGACATTGTTTAATGTCTAATACTAAATATGAGTTTCTACAATATATTAAAAACATGAAATATTCTTGCAATACTTTAAAAAATGATGAAAAATATAATAGGGCACAGACAACATTATCTAAAATATGGAATAGATACATTAATATTTGTGTTTTTTTCAAATTTTAAAAAATGCATACACACTATAATGTGTATGTCTTATAATGCGTGAGAGTTATAACATGCATGTGTCATAACAAGTGTGTGTTGTAATGTTTAAGTGTCACAATGCATGCACGCTATAACATGTAAACATTCATGTTTTTATTTTTTTAATCCCTATTGTTAGGCTTCTATAACTAATGAGTCTACCACAATCGATCACATTTAATAAAAAAAGACATTTTCTCATTAAAAACTTATAAATAGTAGAAATTTTTATTATGTGGCATATATTATGAGTTAGAATAATATTTTGTGAGAATCAAAATAATAATTAAGTGTGTAGTTACTTGAGTTAGAATAATTCGCTCAACATAACTTGAGTTACTTTAAAAGATAAATTAGAACTCATATTTTATAAGAGATCACAAATGTATAAATATCTCCATATGGTGAATACAATTGTAACGAATATTTTATTGTGTTAATCTCTCTCTAAACTTGTTATTGGCATCAAAGCAAGTGATCCACTACCTATGATGAAAGGATACAAGGATAGGTAAAGGATAACTCTATTGTTTAGGGTTCTTTTTTCTTTTTTATTAATTTAGATTAAGTTATTTTCTGATTGTTTTGTTAGATAGAGTTTATTTTGAGAGAATAAATAATATCGGTATATGAATTTTGTAAAAAAAATTGGGAGATGCATAATACAAATAAAAGAGTTTGAATCTAATTTGCAATTTTAAAAATATGATAGCAATCTAAAAATAAAATTATAAATAATGTAATATATCTTCTTATATCCTAACAAAATTCATTGATTCAAAATGTTATTGAAATATTAAATAGAGTATAACAAAACCCCAAAATAAAAAATTAAAAATATTGTATATAATACATGAGCAGTTTTAACATAAAAGAGGTGTTTGGAAAAATATTCTACCTTAAATTGTTAAAAAACTTAATAATCAACCCGTGAACTTTTGATGCTTGGAGACAATGCATATGTGGAGGGGTGTTATTCCTAAAGATGAGAGTTTAAAAGTATTTTAAAGGAAAGAAATAATCATTGTAATAAATTATGGAAGAGAAAGAGAAGCTTGGACAATAAGCTTTTGTCTAATGCAAAACTTTTCATATAGTTTTAGATTTATTTATTTAATTTAGGGTAAGATCATTACATTATTGTTATGAGATATTTTTTTAAAATGTTGTTTTCTATCGTTTAGCTTTATTTTGTTAGATCAAACATTTTTAATAAGTTTATAGTTATAAATATTATAAAATAATAATAAAAATAATATGTTATAGACTTTATAGTTTAAGAAGTAGAGTTTCAATTTATTTTTTGTCGTAGTTCAAATAAATCATATATTTTGTCAATTTTTAAAGTTAATTTTATTTCCTTTATAAGAATGTATATACACAATATGTTATGTATACTAACTGCTTTAGCTAATATAGTCATAGGTTTGAGGTAATAGAGAAAGGAAACTTTTTCGCAACCTCGAGCTTGCCACTAATTCATAGGTTACATACCTTATTAGTGTTGGTAGTCTAATGGTCACCCATGCACTATTCTTGTGCACATCCCAACACTCATTCTTTATGTGTTGGCATATCACACAAGTTTCCTTACATTCTCACTCAAGGCACGGAGAGAGGTAACTAGGCTAGGTCAAACTTAGTTGGCAATGGAGAATCTAAGCATTGTCTCAAGTGCATACCTTTGTGCACAAACGAGTTCATAGATCCTACTTTATATTATCCTAGCAACACTTATCAATAAACGGATAAACATGTGAACCAAAGCATAGAAATAATATTCTACTTAAATATTCATCACTTCAACAAAAGATATATCATACATGTAATGATTGCAATAGTCTAAGTAAACTAAAATTACTCCATAGTCATGAACAAAAATTAAGATCATAGTAATTATAGTTTTTTCCAATACTTAGAATAACATGATTACATCCTTTATAAGTTGTTCAGAAGCATTTATCAATATCAAAAGTTATATAGTCTATCTCTTTCTCTATTCATAACTCTATTAGCATTCTGACAACATTTCTCTAGTGGATTGTCCACTCAACTCTCTTTACCTCCTCAGGTATCTATATTTTATAGGCTTCCCAATGGATCTATACATTAGCAGGTAACTCAACTACCACCAATCATCAGTTAATGTAGTTAGAATCCACTTGGCAATTAATGCATTATTTGGTTTGACATCAACTACTGCATCATTTTTCATTACTTCTCACCTACTTGTTTAGAGATAAATACACATAATAACTTATGTTGTTTATCCCTATGATTTCTATTTACTTGGATGGGTCTGACACTGATGTGCAATCACTTAAACTCTTTCCTTGGATGCACTGTCAGGTACGAACATATGGTCTGTCTATATGGGTTATGCTTGTTATGTTTGGCATGCACGTGTCTATGGATTAGTTTTGTCAATGTGTGCCATGACCTATTTGTTTGAGGTATTGGAACCAGTCTCTAGATGAATTTATTGTGCATGCACATGGAATGGTCATGTCAATGCATGCCTTTCTCTACATCCTTAAGGTACTAGTGTCACATTGAACTTGGTCACAAAGAGTATTGAACTCTGGGGTCAAAAAGTAGTGACAAAAAAAATTGTACCAAATGACTAGAGCTAGGATATATTTCCAAGTGGTAGTGGTGATCATCTTATACTATTCATTACTAGGTGGAAATGATTATGAATGGTAGCTACATTAGTGAACTCAATGAGAATCCAAAAACTCACTAAAGAAAATGAGGATCGAGTCCTCAATATTTCTATTTTTTGTGTGTATCATATGTTGAACATAAAATTGTAAATATAAATGAGAATATGGTACTATGTAATTACTTCATAAGTGATATGTAGATGAGAAACCCATCACTCACTATAAGAGGAAGTGTTAACAATTTTGTTTGCATATGTATGTTATAATTGGAAGTGAAGATACAATTGATATGCCAATGAGAAGCCAAACACTCACAGGAAGCGAAAGCATGAATAATTGTGTTTATGTATGTAGGTTATCACAAATAAGCAAAGTCCATATTTGGTGTATGTTTGAACAAATGTTTGTGTGTTGACATAAAGATTTATTTCTAGTACTTTTGGTGTTGTTGCTTTCCTATTTTTGTATTAAGGGGGGAATGTTAGGAATATTAAGTTCATGACATATATTATTAGGTAGAATAATATCATATGATAATGATAATATTAATTAGGTGTGTAGTTACATGAGTTATAACAACTCATTCAACATAACTTGAGCTGTTTTAGAAAATAAACTATAATTCCTATTTTATAGGAGATCACAAATGTATAAATATCTACATATGATTAATAAAATTGTAATAAATATTTTCTTGTGCTAATCTCTCTATAAACTCGACAGTACTCAAATAGGAACACATTTAACATTATATACTTGTAATTAGGTTCACAGGACTTAATTGACCCTAATCACATCCCTAATTGATCCAATCAAATAATTAGTTCAATTAGGGACTTAATCCCCAATTGAGTCCCAATTCACATTATATAATGTAATTATGTTCATAGGTAAATATTGGCCTAAATTGCATCCCTGTTTGAGCTAATCAAGTAATTGGTTGAATCAAGGACTCAATTTGGACCAATTGAGCTCCAAAGCATAAATTATAGTCACAATTAAAAGTGCACATGGCTTGATTTGCCTAAATTGTGCCCTTAGTTGACTGAATCAAGTAATTGGTTCAGTTGAGGACTTAAATGGGGCCAATTGAGCTGCAAAATCACATGATATAGTCATAATTAGGTTTACATGGAGAGATTGGCCCCAATTACATCCCTGGTTGAGCCAATTGAGTAATTAATTTAATCAAGGACTTAATTGGGGCTAAGTGAGCCCTAAATCAAATTTTATATTCATAATTAAGTTTGTGAGACCCAATTGGCCTAAATTGCATCCCTGATTAAACTAATCCAATCATTGGTTTAATTAGAAACTCAATTAGGGCTAGTTAAGCCCCATATCACATTATATAGTCACAATTAGGTTCATGGGATGTGATTGGCCTAACTTGTATCCCTAAATAATCTAATTAAGTAATCGTTTCATTTAGGGACTCTATCAGGGTAAATTGAGCTCCAATCACATTATATAGTCACAATTAAAATTTTACAGAGCTTGATTGGCCCAAATGGCACCCTTGATTGAACCAATTGAGTAATTGGTTCAATTAGGGACTCAATTCAAGGTCAATTGATTCCAAAATCACATTATATATTCAAAATCAATTTCATGGGAGAGATTAGCCCAAATTCTATATTTGAAAGAACCAATTAAGTAATTGGTTCAATTAAGGACATTATTTGCGAAAAATGAGCCCCAAATCACATTTTATAGTTGTAATTAGGATCACAAGGCTCAATTGGCTCAAATTACATCACTATTAAAGTAATCAAGTAATTGGTTCAATTAGGGACTCAATTGAGGTCAATTGAGCCCCAAATCACATTTTATAGTTATAATTAGGTTCACAAGAAAATATTGGCCCAAATTGCATCCTTAATTAAGATGATAAAGTAATTCATTTAATGTGATACTCTATTATGGCCATTTAAGCCCCAAACCATATTTTATAGTTGTAATTAAATATTCAAGAGGCTTTATTAGCCAAAATTACATCTTTGATTGCACCAATAGACTAATTTTTCCAATTAGGGACTCAATTGGGGCCAAGTGAGCCCCAAATCACATTGTGTAGTCACAATTAGTTTCATGCGGTTTAATTGGCCCAAATTATATCCTTGATTGAACTAATTGATTAACTAGTTAAATCAATGACTCAATTAGGGCCAATTAGACCCAAGATCACATTATATAGAAGTAATTAAGTTTACATGGTGATATTTGCCCAAATTACATCTTAATTGAGTTAATCAAGTAATTGGTTCAATCAAGAACTTGATTTGGGCCAATTGAGCTCTAAATCACTTTCTATAGTCATAATTAAGGGTTCACAAGGCTTGATTAACCCAAATTGCATCCATGATTGAACTAGTCAAGTAAGTGTTTTGACTAGGGACTCAATTAGGTCCAATTGAGTGTCAAAACACATTATTACTCACAATGTGGTTCATAGGGAAAGCTTGACCAAAATTGCATCCTTGATTGAAACAATTGAGTAATTGGTTTAATTAGGGACTTAATTAGGACCAAGTGAGATCTAAATCATATTTTATAATAGCAATTAAGTTCATAGGGCTTGATTGTCCCAAATTTCAACCATAATTCAACCAATCAAATAATTGGTTCAAATAAAGACTAAACTAAGGATCTTTGAGCCCCAAATCATATTTTATAGTGGTCATTATGTTCATGAAACTCAATTATTCAAAAATTTCATCCCTGATTGAATGAATCGATAAATTGGTTCAATCAAGGACTCAAATGGGGATAATTGAGCCCCATATCACATTATATACTTATAATTAGGTTCATGATGAGATATTGGCCCAAATTCCATCCCTGATTCTAAGTTCATGGTGAGATATTGGCCCAAATTCCATCCTTGATTGAACCAATCAAGTAATTGGTTCAATCGAGTACTCAACAAGGGATAAGTTAGCTAAAAATATCTCATTATATTATCATAACTATTTTCATGGAGGTCTAATGGCCCAAATTACATCCATGATTGATCCAATTGAGGGATTGGTTCATTTAAAGAGTCAATTGGGGCTAGTGAGCCCCAAATCACATTATATACTTGTAACTGAGGCTAAAAATGACATTCAATCATTAAATAAGGCCAAATGGTGATCAAATATATGTGATTTCCCCATAAACTATCAAATAACACCTTATCATCCTATATTTTGATCTTATTTGCATAAATAATGGCATCTAATCACATAAAAAAGATGAATGGTGCCCAACTATGACCAAGTCACCCAAAAAAACTGTGATTTATTCAATGACACCCAATTGAGGTATAATTCCATCAAAATAGTTGAAATAACATCTGGTTCAATCAAGGACTCTATTGGGGATAATCAATTTAACTTCAGCTAGCATTATGGACCCATAATTCTTTATCTCAAATAACAACATCTAATCACCATAAAACTTGATTGGTTAAATTCACTATAATTTTGATCTATCAAAATGAAACAATAACAAATAAATGTCATTTATATGTTTTCTTCCCCTCATTTCAACTTTCAATTCCATTCTCGCACTTAATTGGGGCCTTTCTCAATAGAATTCAATCTCATTGGGGAATATGAACACAAAATAAAAATAAATTTCATCAGTTCGAATGCACGTGAAGTGTCCCACTTTGAAACTTCAAGCAAAATATTATTCAATGCCCATAATGTACCTATAGACACTTAAAATCAAATACTTTGTGTTAATTTTAATTATCATCAACTCATCTTCTAATCATGCTAATAGACCCTAATCTATTGTCACATTGTTTTTTAATCAATGTTATATCCACACTAACATCCCTAGATAATTCACTATTCATCCCCCTAATCAATTTATCATTTCTTCCTCAACCATCTTCAATCCCACAAAAATGCACATCCCTCTTCATTAGTTAATTAACCCAAATTAATTAAGTTTATTCTAATAAAAAATTCCATAGATTTTGAAAATGCATATTTACTAAATATAAATAAGCTAATATTCCTCACATCATAACATCATCCCCCTCAAATTATAATGTAATCTTGCACCATATCCAAGGTCAAAATCCATTTTCCAAAGGCAAATTCAATGCAATGAGAAAAGTGTGCAAGCAAGGTCTATGACATGCTCTTACACACTCTAAACATTCTTAATGGAATATCTTATACACTCCAAACTTTCATAAGTGGTTTTCTTTCATATTCAACCCTCCTTATTAATGAGGAGGAGGACCTCTGCTCATCCATTGATCTTCATTTCATCTATTGGTTCACATCAATCAAGAAAATAGATGGGCTTTGTTCCATCTTAAATAAGTCTTGATACACAATGAAGTGTCCTCAAAAAGCATTATCAATCAAGCATCATTGGCCAAACTAAAACATCCAATCATCTAGTTTACAAAGGGGTTACGATGTTGATTCATCCATGTATCATCCATAAAGCTTTCAACTACATATTCATCACATCCAAAGCAAAATAATATCGACAAGAAGGTAAGTGAAGGTATATTAATTGTTTACTTTGCTTTCATTTCTTTTTAGCTCAATCTGAGGACACTTGCATTGATTAGGTAACATTTCAATTTGTTTTGATTTCTACTAATGAAACTAATCATTGTTTTTGGTGTTACAATACCTTATGTAAATATAAAGCTATAGCGTGTAAGCGCTATAGCATGTATATGCTTTTACCGTGTTATATTTAAAACATGTGCCTTTAGGATCAGAAATGGCTTGGATTTCTAACCTAGAGCTCTGAACCTACACATATATAGCGAATCCATGTTTCATAATGAAAATGAGAAAATTCACGTTTGGCCATGATAAACACTATGAATTTTATCAATAGATTTTATGAAAATATGACTACTAAGTCAACCAAGCTCTCTTCTTTTTAATTTTTTTTTTTTAATAATTTAATTAATTAAGGTTTTCATCTTTATTCATTTTTAAATATGCTTTTATATGCCACAAATATACATGTACAAATTCATTTATGTATCTTTCATTACATTCTTCCTAGTTTGAAAAATATATAGTATAACAAACTAGACCTTATTATATATGCAACCAAAAAATGATTTTTTCTAGGTCAGTAAGGGAGGTGCACTCAATTATCCAATATTTATCATTTTCAAGTTCTATTTACATGTAAAACTATTTTTTTAAAGTATTTTTATAAAAATCTAAAAAGATTAGGTAGAAAACTACATAATCTTATCTGAATTTCCAACAAAGGGTTTTAAAAATACTAAACAATTTATACAAAGAGTGGGGTGGAGACAATTAGCTATCTACTATTTTTACTTAAAAATATGAGTATCTCTTTGAATTTTAATTGTTTAGCTAACTTCTACTTCACCATTAAATAAATAAATAAAAATTATAAACTAGACTCGAAATGCTACAATTCATGTTCTTATAACCATATTATCTTAAAAGTTTGAGTGTTGGTATCTCTCCCATTTTCGTGCACTTGCATTGTGTTTGTGTTGAAAGATTGGAGAACAAATGGCACATCAATCACATGGACTCAAAAATTGATTGAAAAGGACATGTACCAAAGATTATAAGTGTCTCTTGCATTCAACCAATCAATGTGGTTATGAAACAAAGATATTGTTATCCCTATTTTTCAAATAAGTCCCATTACCATCCATTTCCATTTGCATGAAGGAGAAGAAACTCCCATTTAATTTATATTCTCTTTGAGTAATCCAAGTGGTCCTCTACTTATCCATTATGGATTTCTCACCCTTTTCATTTCATTTTTTTCATTTTATGCTTTTTAATTAAATATATATAAAATACAAAAAAAAACTTTTATCTCAGGAAACATCCCCTTTTAAATATAAAGAGAAATTATCCATATAATGATTATCATCCCACATTTGTTATATCTTTTTTCTCAACCTTTTCATTTCATTTTCTTTCTTTTATGTTTTTTAATTAAATATATATAAAATACTAAAAAACCTTTTATCCCAGAGAACAATCCCTCTTAAATATAGAGAGAAATCATCCATATAATAATGATGATAATCCCACATTTGTTGTATTTTTTGTTGATGTTTGTTAGACAAGTCATTGAGATCATTGAAATGATTTTAATGATAGAAAAATATAATTGCATATTCATTATACCTTTGACTCCTAAAACATAATGAAAATCGTCTTATAAAACTTTGTCAGAAACAATGAAAGATATATTTACTTGATAGGGAAGAACTTATGTTTTTGAAAAAAATGTTACAAATTTAAATCTTATAAAAAATAAAGTAAGTACGTTTTATATTTGAAGTACAATTAAATGCCCCTCTACATAATAAAAATATGAAGTGATCTCATATGAAATTATTGCAAACCTTAACCCTGCCTTATATACACTAAAACGAAATCCGTAACATTATAAACCCTTAAAAAGATTTTGCTCTGTGTTGTTCTTTTTCTTCTTTCCTTTTTAAAGTAATATGTAAATGATTAGGGTTTAAATAATTAAATGGGCCCCTCACATAAAGGGCAAATGAGATGCGAATCTCGTGAAGGCATGGAAAGGGGGTTGTATGTAGGCGTGCCGTTGGTTTTGTATAAAAAAAGAATAGAAAAATGTTCATGGAGAAAAATGTTTCAATATTGTTAAACACGTTATGTACCAACCATGACAACTTTTGGAAAAAAAAACATAACAAATTTTTGAATCGTATGAACATGGTGAGCCCCATGGTTTGTAGGACACCACTATGAACATGGTGAGCATCCAATGTAGGGGTCACCCCATGTGCACTAATAGAAAAAGTGTCTATCCTGCAGTTTTTTCTTTATCTTTATTCCCCAAAGGCATTGTACCTTATCTTTATGAGGAAGCTAATAACATTTTTTAAGTTCTTTTATATTAAGTAGTAAGAGTAAGGAATTTAGAAGTAGGTGGATCCCACTCATTTGGTTTGAATTTGGGTAAATTTTAAGAGTTTTTATTTTAAAAAATTTTAGATTTTGTTGACGAGTTTATGGATAATTGTTTTGTAGATATAGTGAATTGATATACGTGATGGCGAATCTCTTTTAGGAAGAGGCAAATGTTTTGATTTTTTATTTTTCCTTACAACCATTCAGTTGCACTGAGCAAACACTACCAAACGGTACAACTGGATGGTGTAGCCCAATAGTTCAACCATACAGTGCAGTCAGACGGTCAGCGTATAGTTCATCAGTGTATTACAACTGATCAACTAGAGCTGTCAGTCGATGTGGCTAGCTGACAGAGATGGCATTCGATTGCATGTTGGTTATTCGGTGCAACTAGGCAATCCATGCTTCTGGTATACTAACCAGTGAAATCGTTCAACTTGATACCTTTTGGTTGCGTATGTGACCAGCTGCCTTGGTTGCCGCCCTCCACTTATAAATACCCCCTTTGCCCTCATTTTAACTGTATATATAAGGCAAATTGGATGGCTAACTACGAAATTATTATAAATGTTTGGCGAGTCAACCTAAGAAATATCTTACATTCCTAATTTTTAGGCAACCTAGATCTATGTAGTAGCCCTCCAAATTTACCAAAACCAAACTTCAAAAAATAAGAATATTCATGAATTAACGAATATTCGCCACTAAAATTTACCCTAGTTGGAATTCCGTGTAGCATTAGACAAGTCGTCATATTCAAATATAAAATATCCATTGATATTTGCTTACAATTTTCATAATAACATCAATGTAATGGTTATTTAGGTTATCTTGTTCCCTAGAGGGAGAAATGGTTAATTCAAACTAGAAAAATTGTCATGGTAAGATAGCGAAGCCCACCCATTATGTTGAGTTTAAGGAGGCAATGGCCTTCACCCTACAAGGACCTTGACAAGAGCAAATGCAATGGTAGACCCTCCCCTGCATCACGCGATGGTGAAGAGGAAGGCACATAATGTAAGGCATATTGCCCCAATGATCTAGTAATAACTAAAAAAATATTTTTCTACTTATAGCAAGTGGTTAGGGAGCAATTACTTTTTTTATGATATCAATGTAAATATATTAAATGTAACCAAGACGACATATATAAACAACAAAAAATGATTTCTATACATTTAATACTCATTAATTAATATGATTTTAAGGTATTTGTCAATTGATCAATTATTGGTTGAAGTTAAGCATTATTTATGTGTTTGTTGATCTTAGATCCAATTCCCCTTTATCTTTCTTAGCCCCTCAACACTCTTTTTCTCCCCGTAAACTTCCCCCTCTTCTCCTTTATGTCACAAGATATGCACAAAAGCAACCTGAAGGTTCTTACACCTATCACAAGCATCTGAATGATTCTTGGTGTTTATTTTGGTCTCTACATAGTCATAGTGCGCTTGCCCAACTTTGTACCACCTCTTTTATTTTTGGACAATGGATGATAGATTGCACACTAATAGGGTCCTATTTTGAATTCAATTGTATTTAAATACACAAACATCATAGTTCATCGAACATACAAATAATCATATATTAGATATATATATGTATATAGATTACACACTCACAAACACTTGAAATAATCATTATAAAAATTGAACCGTTGGAATTGTAAGAGAAGACATGTACAACAATGAGTTTTCATTGAAAGGAATAAATAATGATGGAAGATTGCTCGCTACATCTAACGAATTTTCAAAAGCCATAAAAATCCTCTTTTGGGAAGTCAATCCATTTGAGCAATCAATGGCAGTGGCACACAAAATCTTTTGGAACCGTAGGTTAGTAATATTTAATGTCACCAATTCAAACCAGGTTGACAGCCAGCTAGCGTGGGCCCCTTCCACCGGTGGCTCAGTGCGCTTTTGCCGGTCGACGTCATTGTGAACCACCGGTCGAGCAACGGAATCCTCACTCGGAGTTGGAAAGTTAATGTTTTATTTTTATTTTTTAAAAATTGTATAGCTAAACTTACATAGTATTTGGAAGGTATTTATTAGTATGGTGAATCCAAATACCACATGAAACAAAAATGCCCTCAATTTTAACCACAATGGTGAATCCCATTCCAAAACTCTTTACCATACGAATTATTTATAAAAATGTAATTTCTGAGAAGAATTTTCAAGATTTTAGAGTATTCATTTGTTCGAACGATCCATAAAGCACACAAGAAAACATCATGTATGTGGACATCAATAATTCACATTCTTATTTTATTTTGGGGCAGACATTGATGCAATTCCAACTAAACCATTGTTATCACGAAATTATAGGGAGGAAATCATAGGAGCATTGTTAGTTAACAATACTCTTTTCAATGTGTTTGCTTCTTTGAGATGAGTTAGCCATCTACCAAGGGCTTTTGAAACTATGAGGAAAGGGTAAAGAGACAGTGGATTTTTTTTTCAAGCTCCCTGTAAGCTCTAAATAACCCTATTGGTTCACAGTTTATCAAAATAGAGAACACTGATGAGCTTATGCAATTGAAAATCCAATCTCTCCAATCTTTGTTAAATTTGAACCTCTCCTTAATGCATAGCATAAAGTCCCAATTAACCTTATCAAATTTTTTTTCAAATCTAATTTGATAAACATGTTTATTTAGTTGTGAGAATAAAAATAATTGATCGGTTCATAGGTAATGATGATTCTATCCAGAATTTGTCTACAGGAAAGCAACAAATCCACCTTGTTGTGGGGAAATGATTTTGGATAAAAGATTTTTCAACATGTTGGACATAACATTAAAAATGAACTTGTAAATGACATCACAAAAGGAAATAAGCCTAATGAATAAAAATAGTTTGCATCTTATTTTTTGGGAATTAGGATGATAAATATGGAATTATGTTATTTCAAAATATCTTTAGTTCTACCTGATTGCTAAATTACAAAATCGACATCATTCTAAACAATGTCCCAATAAAATTGAGAGAAATTAATAGGAAATCTATCTAGTCCAAGGGATATGTCTGATTTGAGAGAGAATACATCTAACTTGACTTCTTCATTGGTGATAGGATTAAAGTGAAAATAATTATCAACATCATAAAATAATGATGGCATATGACTCAAATTTTTATTACTACTAGCCAATCTATTTTGTATAGTTTCAAAAAGAAGATATTTGTAAAATCTTTTGGCTTTTGAGTTGACTTCCCCCATTTGTATTATAGTTTCACCTACTGGGGTAATGCTTTTGGAGATATTATAAAAATTTCTCCTCATTACAATTGTTCTATGAAAAAACTCGTATTCCTATCCCTTTCTTTCAGCCATCTCACTCTAGATTGTTGTTTCCAATGTAATTCTTCTTATAAATGTAGTTTGTTCTAATTCCCAATAAGTTTTTTTTCTTTTATTTTCAAAACTTTAGTCATCACATTCTGTTGAATGAAGTTTTAAATAGTCTGAAGATCATTTTTTTGCTATTAGCTATCAAATTCCTTTCTATTCCAATCTTTTAAATAATTTTTTTCTATCTTATTTTTTTGGGCTATCACATACATGCTTGTCTCAGTTACTTTGAGTTCCATCATTCCTCAATTTTTTATTTTGAGGAGTCTTCTTTAATCCACATTAATTCGAATTCAAAAGGTATTCTCTTAATAGGAGAAGCTGAAGATAAAGAGACGTTGATGGGCTAGTGACTAGAACCAACCACCAACATAATTTCAAATTCAAAAAAATATTGTGATATATCCAATATAAACTTAGAAAAAACATGTGCAAAGGCATTCCCTATTCTTCTATTAGGCCAAGTGTACGTTCCTTATTTTGGCTTTACATCAAACATTGATAAATCCTTTTTGAATTGAGAAAAGTTTGTGACATATTGTGAGAGAAATCTTGAGCTTCTATATTTTTCCAAGGGGGAAAGGATGGTTTTGAAGTCCCCACCCAAAATCCATTTTTCATTATGGCAGATGCTCTTGATAATTTTTAGTGATAAGAAATAGAAGCTCTAGATGTAATTTGTATTTGGGCCAGAGACATTGATATAAGTGAAGATTTTATTTGTCCCTATCTCATCAAATCTGACTATGTGCCAATTTACACAGTGATCTAGAAATAATGAGTGGGTTCCTGACAACAACTAACCCACTTGAAGAGCCTAATATAATTTATGTTACTAGGTTGTTAAATCTTCATATTTCCTTCATACTTTTGTTGAAGAGAGATCCCTCCATATTTATTTCCTGAAGGAGTAAGATATCTTCTTTTTAATCTAAAATATGTTTTTTTAATATCCTATGCTTGTGTAGGGCATTGATCCCTCACAAATTTCATGAGAAAATTAACATGGGGGTTATAACCTATTGTTTTTATGTATGATGGGATTATCCCACCCTAGAACTGGAATTTTTCTTCCCTGATTTTGAGGCGTGTTTATTCTCATCCATTTCCCCCCTTTTTCCTCATCCCCTTAATCAATTGGAGCTTGATTTTATTTAATGGTGCATGAATTTGCAGAAGACAACATCAATTCTTTTCTAAAGAGCTTGTACTTGCTTTTGAGATTCAGCGTGTGTGTGAAACACTAATTTAAAGTGGTCCAAAAATGCATCAAAATATCATGAATTTAAAAGTTTAGGTGCAAAAAGATCAAGCCTTTAAATTGAAGGCAATGAAAGTTTAGACTAAATTAAAAACTAAGTACATTACTATACCCATATGTGGAAACAAAAAGTAACATCAAAGAACTATTATGCATTATCCTCTTTGGACTCTAAAATTATCATAGTCAAACCTCTTTCACATTGTTCATCTTCATGTCTAAGGCAACAAAAATTGCTTCCAGTTGTGACTCCTTAAATTGGGAAGTGGAAATATCAAGCTTGGTGCAGATTGCATCCACTTTTGGCCTTTCTAAAATTTATCTACAACAAGAGCCTTAAGGAGCACCTAGATCTAGTCCATCCTCTCACTCAAGCATAACCTCAATTGTTCAATATATTCATGCACAACATGTGTTTTGTTAGTACTACAAATCATTATTTTCACCCTAATAGGTTGAGCAACTCTTAGAGTGTCAAGTCTAGGTGTTGATTGTCTAGAGTCTATTTGGCTTGTACGATGAAATCCATAGAAGCGCCTTCTCCCATCCTCACTACCAAGTGAGCCTGAAATAGGTTTTTGGCCATCCACTTCAAAATATATTCATCCTTGATTCCCTCTTCCAAGGCATTTTCCAGAAATTCAACATTTTTTTAGTAATAATTTTATTTTTTCTAATCACTCAAGACCTCTACATTAAGAATTTACCATAATTTAAGATCATTTACCAGCCTAATAAAAGAGTTGTGGATGTCCTCTAGAGAATATCTATTAATCATGTCAACATGCAATTACTTGATAGTGTTAACAACAAAATCCTTTCCCATGTTTTGTCTAGATTTCCTAGATAAACTAACTTGGGCAATGATTGTGACAAAGAGTAAATTGAAAGAGTAGGAAAGTTCTCATCCCTTAGTAGTATTCAAAAATCATATAGAATGATTTGGAGAAAATATAATTCATAGTTTTCCAAATTTCATGCCTTTCGAACAACCTCTCTACAAAAATAGTATTCAAACCAAAGCATATATTTGGGAAACCTCAAAATTTTCTAGACTTATATTAAGTGCAAGATGAAGATGCATAAGGTTTTCAGTAAACCAAGTAAAATAACCATCTTAAACCAATTGAACCAAAAAATCAAAATCCATATAGATAAAAGCAGAAGATTCAAACTATTAACAATGTTTCCACAGAACAAAACACAAAACAAAGATAGATCTATTAAACATTATTTGCAAGAGAATCTATGTAAAATAACCAACTGGGTTAAGAAAATCAAATTTTCCTCAATAATTAGATGAGTTAAATATATATCCACTCACCCTTGATCTCAAAATTATTCACTAAATCAAATAAACTTCCTTTATCAAGTCCAATTCCATAAGGCATCTTAAGAGTCCAAACAAAGCAATTGTAAAGCAAAGAAAAGAAAAGAGTGCATAGTTGTGGGAGAGCCTTAAGACCACCATACAAACCACCACTTTCCAAGAATGGAAAGAGTGGATATGGGTGAAAACCTTAAGGTTCCCCACATGTGCCACTTATCTCTTCCCAATCAATTCAACCATCACTCTCAATCTTTGAGTGGATCTTGAAATTAATAATAAAGACAAAAATCCCATCTCCCTATGCCAAATCATAATTAACATCATGATTGTCTATTTTATGGGTCCATATCCTTGTAAACTAAGGTTCTAATTTTAACCCCAAGGAGAGCAGGGGTCACAATTTTTAAGGATTTCCACTAGGAGTTGAGATCCACACCAACATTGGCAAAATGGTATGCAATTTGACGACCCTCATGTCTAATGTGAATGAAATAACAATTATTGAAATTTGCAAGGAGGATCTTGCAATCTTCTATTACATTAGAGAGTTGGCAATTTTTTATGCTTCCCATCCTCAGAGTCTCCAAAATCACTCTTGAATCTTCGTCAATATCTAAGTTAGTCTTTTTGTTGTTTAAAAGAAAATTTTAAACCTTTCCAAAGTTATCTCCCCTCAACAAAATTTGTAGTGCACTTTCCTAAAGCTACACTATAGCCAAGAATGGGTGGGCATTTCTGATTTCAAAAGATGCCTCCAACTCTGACCCATTTGATTTCCTTTTGCAACCTTGCCAACATTTAACTTGATAGTTATGCCTTGGGGATGGCTCCATATAAATTTCAAACTACCTCTGCTAGTTTTTCTGGCCTGTTTATCAAGTACTCCAACAAGTGATCTTTTCCAGTGCTCAAAGGAAGCAAAATATTATGGGGTAATTTTTCTTTATTTTGGGGGCCATTTAAGCAAAAGTTATTTGATTGAAGTTAATATGGTAGTCAAAGCTCATTTACCCTTTGATATTATTCTGCTTCTAAGCCACATATTCAAGAAAACTAAACTCAAAATGGAATTCGAAATCCACAATAGTGGAGGAGACTTGAGATTTAAAGGCTAGACAAATACTAGGTCTTTGACATTTTGAGAAAGATCATTTGAAAGGTTTAAGTTGTGAAACAAAGATTTCAAAATATAGTGAAAGAAATGACAATGCAGAAGGAGATGATTAGTAAGAAGAGGGGCCTTGAAAACCTATTTTCCTTAAATTGATCCAGGGTAATTATCTTATCCTAAAATATTATCCAAATAAAGACATTTGCTTTTCGAAGATTGTACCTAAATCAAATTTGTTCTAAGGGAAAATGATCAAAGACCTACATTTCCATAGAAATATAAAAAAATTAACCATATTTTACATTATAGCTTTGATTATTAGACACCATCCAAACTAACTTATTTTATTGGTTTTAAAAATTGAAAGATTTAAGAAAATTTAGAAAGTCTACTTTTTCATCTTGAAGATGATCAGGAATTTGTAATTCTTTCCACCATCATTGTTATTAATCATGTACTCCTTGACATATATGCCAATTTAATCAATACATTGGGCTTGTAAAGTTTTTAGCTGATTCAAAATGCTTAGTTGAGAAAGGGTGATCTAAACTTCTATCCAAAATTTTGCTTTATTACCTTTTCCCACGTTCCATCTTAGATAGGATCTTAATATGATTTTCAACTGGGAGTGGATTGTGAGAGAAGATATGTTTGAATTTATGAGCATCTCTTTTTCCTTATAAAGATCTCTTCTTCCCTTTGGCAATATATTTTTCAATGGATTGAGAAGAAAAATTCCTACTAGATTAGTAAGCAATTATTCTTTGCAACTTAATTTTAGGTTTGCACCAAATTTTTTGCAGCTACTATTTCCATTATTCCTCTTACTGAGCTCCATCTAAGGTAACATATGATAAGTTTTCTAAGTTACTACAAGATTTCCTTTAGGCTAATGCCAATCAAACTTGTAGTTTCCATAACCCATCCACATTTATATGTGTGTATACATAATATACACATGGCCACTTTTTGACCACAATATGATATCCACATGACCAAAATGCCATGGAAAGGGCTCTATATAAATATAATATTGCCACAAGGAACCATAGATCCACATGCCACCACAAATACCATAGAATTACAAAAGTTCTTAGGCCATGTCAAATTATAAAATATCTAACAGAGTGGGCATCGCCCACATCATACAACTTTAGTCTCATTAATAATATAATATAAGAAGTTATTCCATGTGTCAATACTTGCAAGGGGTTTAAAGTACCCATGTGGACCAAATAAGGTCACAATTCACTTGATTCACACCTATCAGAGTCTCCATGTATTCATCGTGACCACAAACCATAGTGTAATTGCATAAAAAAATGACTAAGGTTAGTTTCCATGCACATACCTCAAACAAAATAAAATGTGATTGAAACTATAAAGCATTCGTGCCTTCATGCAAGTCAATATTACTGAATTTTTAGCAGAGAAAGGCCATGAGTGTGATGTCGTATGGGTGACATGTGGAATGATCACATATTGTTTGTGATTCAACAATAAAAGGTGAAGTCTTGTTGGTCCATTTAATTATATAAAAGTGACTCGATGTGTTTGTGTGGCCCCACAACAAAAGTTAATGTCATAGCAATAATCTACATCATATGGTGGTTCACACATTATAAATAATATATATTCCAAATCATCTGCAAAATAAAACAAATAAGACTTGCTCAAATCATTGGCGAGGAGAGTCTGTATCACAGAATACCTACACCCTAGCTCAAAATGTAAAATGTTAATACCTTATTGGTGTGAACTATTGTCATAGACTCCACATAATTCGATGATTTTATAGGGTCTTGCTTATTAAATATTTAGAGTTCACTTTGTAATATGTAAAGGTCTTCATGGTGTTCATGTGGCCCCACATAATAAGAGCTTAATCAACAATGACTTACAACATATGGCTTGTTCATGGACTCAAATGAAATAAAATGGAATATGTATTATAATGTGTTTGTAGACCACAAAAAATAAGAATCACTCAAGTCTCTACAAAGAAACTCCGAGAGTCTGATGACGAAATGGGAAACACGCATTGTGATCATGTGCAACCTACGATTCAAGCCAAATATGTAAAGTATTTAAGTCTTCTTAATGGCCACAAAGTTCGCTTTAAAATATTCACATTTGTTCACAGAGACCACACCTTCCTATAAAATGAACAAACATGTCACATTCATAAAAAATAATAATATACACACTCTCTTTAGTGAATCTACAACATAAGAAGAGAACATGTGGTAAACATTACGGCGTCACAGAGACATGAAATGTCTCTTTTATTGTCAAGGTGATCTTAGGGACTCCATAAATCCATTGAAACTTTAAATCCATTTTATCTTCACACATGTATGCAAATTTTCCTACACACAATGCATACAACATACCTAGGATCACATTTAATATATGTGATCACTTTGATCATATCTCAAAAAATAAATAATACAAACATAACACTTTAACAATACCTTTGATATCAAAAGAGGACACATCTTGATTATAACATGTCACAAGATCATGGGGTCAAAAAATCACAGAGGTCTCAAATTACAACTTTACTTATTGAAATGAAAAGAGGCCTCTACAAATGCGTTCGTTTATGAAACTCATTTTAAACTGTGATCGGATTTACTTGAGACGAGGGTCTCAAGGGGCATAAAATGCAAAGTTTAAAACTTTGGATAAATGTGTGTGGCATGTAGAATAAAATGTGAACTAGGATGTCTTCACCTTCTCTTCACCTTTATCATTCCTGCCTAGAGTGAAGCACATGGTAGTATGTCATTGATTCACAGACATGGGGTCATAGAGTAACTAAATAATACACATGCATGACACTTCAGTAGGGTCTGTGATATCAAAATAAGGCACATGGAAATCATAATGTAATCACGGGGTCACGACATCATGGAGGTATATTGTAAATAATTGTAAATGATGTGTGTGTGTGTGTGTGTGTGTGTGTGTGATCTCTAATGTTTCCTTCGTTATTGTGAATCATACAATGATTTGAAGGGCAACGTTGAGTAAATAAATGTCATCAAAAAAATTAATGGTAGGCAAAGTTAAGAGTCAAATTTAACCCCTGCTCCTACTACTTAACTCATCCAATGATTTTAAAAGCTTCCGGTTGTAATTATGTAAGTGTTTGTGATTCAAAAGCACTTACACAATTACAACTATAAGCTTTCAATATTCTACATGGATTGTAGAAATACTATTACTTGTATCATCCACTGATGCCAAATAAAATCAAACAAATCTTCCACATCACAATTATCGACCAATCTAAATGCCTTTAAACTCTAATTTATCACACATAAAACATTATAAAAAAACTTAATCCATCAAAAAAAATCTTACCTTAACAAAAATAAAATAATATATATTTTTATAAAAGACATCAAAATTAACTCACTTTTAAAATATATTTTCTTTAAAACAATACTAATAGTACAAATTAATTTGATGATACCTAAAGTGATTTAAAAAAACAGGTCCTAAGACTGGTAGAACGCTTGTTTAAATCATGAACTTTAAAATCATTAAATCTTTAAAATGTTAGTACAATTCCGTCACATCTCATTTATAAGTTGTTTGATAATAAGGAGAGTGGTCAAATCATCCCTTAAAAATTGTTTAAAGTATATGTCATGTCATTAAGATGACTATGAGAAAGCCTCAGAAACAAACAAACTGAGAGCATCATTTAAGTTGGAATCACTTTAACTAAAGGAATTAAAAAATATAATCAAAATCAAATGATTTTATTCACCTTTAATTTTTAGTCTGGGTGTCATTTCAAAATTCAATGTTATATATGAGATTAGAATAATACAAAATTATTATTTATATTTAATTAGGTGAATAGATTAGTCAGTATAAATATCATTGTAGGATTTAAATTTGAATAAAGTTCAACACAACTAAACTTCTTAATTAATATATTCATATCTCATCAACGCAATGTGAAATTACTTATTTCTCATTATTTATCTTAATTCTTTTAAACCTTTAAAAAATATATTAACATTAAAAATTTTATTTATCATACGTTTATAATATTTCTAATTATTATTATTTATTTATTTTTATTTAATTAAAAATTATATATATACATACACACTCGTAACCTTAAAATTATTGATTCCCTATTAAATTTATAAATAATTTAAAGAGACTTTCTTTATTAATTAATTATTATTTTTTATATTGCTTAAATCTCTTTAAGACATATTATGTTTACTTTGAATTAATTTTAAATAAATTTAATCTAGTTATATATGTTGAAAAGTGTGTATTGGGTTTTTAATAATTTAAATTTCAAAAATATTTTATTTTAAATTTATATATAATATTTATTTAAAATTATTATTTATATAAATTTTTTCAAGATAACCAATTTATTATCTTTGTATCAAAAATTCAGGTATAGTAGTTATAAATGTTGAGTTTTCAAAATAATATATTGATGTACATTTGAAGTGTGATTTTCTTTTATAAAAGTAATGAATGTTGTATTATTATATTTTATTAATAAAAATATATTTTTAATTAAAAAATTATCATAATTATCATGAGAATACATTTACTCTATAACATTTATATTTTTTAAATAATTTTATGAAAAATGAAGATCAACTATTCCGATTATTATTTATTATAAAAAAATTAATCATAAAACATTTAGGTTAAGGTACGCTTAAATCCTAATAATTGTTTGCAATCCACCTTGGTTCATGGCCTCTAAAAACCCCATCATTACCACAAGTAAGCATCTTTAAATGGTGATATAATTTATTTTAATAAAATTTATCCCTTAAATTATAAATTATAAGGGTCTTATATTTATATATATATATATTTATATTTATATATATATATATATATATATATATATATATATATATATATATATATATATATATATATATTATTAATTAAAAATATATAAATAAAATATGTTGATGGTTTACAGTGAAAGACTTGTGGGTTAATATTCACAATTAAAAATAAAATAACAATAAACAAGATTAAGCATAAGTTGTGGTGTCGGCCTCTCTATTGAAGACAAGCATTAAAAGAATGAGAGTGTGATAGACTCCACTTCTTTCTTAGCAATGGTAGAGGAGAGCCCTACAATATATTATCATTAGTACTTTTATTTATGATACACAAAGCACTCTCTTAATAGTTAAAAAAGTCATACAAATGTTAAGATGGAATAATCTCTATCTTGAAGATAACAATTTTAAAAAATTAAATAAAATTGAAAGAGAATAAAATTTGTGAAACAAATCAAAATACAAATAATATACACTAACCATTGAAGATAGTCTTTCAAACAAATCTATCATCCAATTAATGGGCTATGAGTCAAAAGATATTGAAAAACTATAAATTTAATGCCAAGCATTTTAATCTTGAAATAAATTTAAAACAAATGTTAGAAAGTTTTAAATAACACTTTCAATGATAAATATTAATATAATAATTTTTTTTTAAATTTTTTTTGATAAATTAATTATTATAAATAATTTTAAATCTAAATAAAAATATTTCAATTTTAATATACAAAATTAATTATATATATAATTTTTTAAAAAATTTGTAAAAATGTAAAATTTTAATAAATCTTGAAATTAGATTCCATAAAAAAAAAGAAGAAATGAATAATGATGCTTTCAATTTTCAACTAAAAAGGGAAAAAAAAAATAATTAGCATCAATATTTTGGACTTTCTTTACTCACCTTTAAGTATCATTATTCTTCACCACCATATTAATATTTAAATAAAAACTATTTAAATAATATATATATATATATATATATATATATATATATATATATATATAATTAGGGTTAACTTTTATATCATTCTCTCACCACATTAACATTTAAATAAAAATCATTTAAATCAAATACAAATATGGATTCACTTTTTTAAGTTGACAATAAAACCTTATATTGAAATGGAGGTGAACTAAAAGTATAAAGATAGTTTACCCATACCCAAATTAAGGGTAAACTTATTTAAAAGAAAGCTTAACTTTTAAGGAGATTAATACATAACTTTATACAAGAGTTATTAAAAAGAGAATTTTATGAAAAAAAAAGTATAATTATATTTATATATATATATATATATATATATATATATTTTAAGTTAATGATTTTTGATCAAGATTATAATTGGTTTTGGTGTGGAGTTTAGATCTTCATATGATATGAGTATTATAAGTATTAGATATAATCAACAATTACTAAGTCATAATTGATTTATAATCAATTTGAGAATCGCTTCAATGGATAAGGATGATTTAAGTTTCAACAATGGTCACAATCGATTTTGAAGATGTAGATGACCACAACCAAGCCACTTAACCAACTCACCCAAATTTTATTGGCTTAAATTTTGAGTTAAGACATTTTTTATAACTAGAATGTCATCAAACCAATGGTGAATAGTATCTCTAGCCATGCGCTGTGGACTTGCCTTGTCTCATTGAACACAAAAAATCGAACCGATAATCTATTGGATTTAGATACTTTTCATGAATAACCGTTGTAACTTCATGTGAGAACAATGCTAAAAAGTGGACATCGTTGAAATGAGATCGGAGACCTCCCACTCCTAACACTCAACTCACTCACTTCAAAAAAATCACCATTCTATTCTTTTTTGATTTCAAAAGAACCTTTTAAACCCATTAAAAACAATACCACTTAAAAAATCAACTAACACAAAACCTACCACCTTTTTTACCATTTAATCACCATCACAAAAAATTTCATAAAATCACTTTCAAGTACATACTCCTAAAATTACTATAGAGTGCTTCCTAGGCCACTTCCTAAAAAAGTGAATTGAGCCTCAAAAATAACAACATCAATAATAATAATAATAATAATAATAATAATAATAATAATAATAAAATCAAGCATAAATAGGTTTCTCTATCTTCAAGACACCCACTGTATTCCATGTGTGAATGTGACAAGAAACACTAATGGGTATGGCAGCCAAGTTCGCTACATTCGTCCTGCCGCTGCTTCTGCAACTCTCTGTAACATTCTGTACACAACCAGATAATGAAAACAATTCTAATGCCAAATCCAATTTCATAGCCATTCCTCTTTACCGCGGAAGTGCCTTTTCGCTCTCGGACATCCAAGGTACAAGCCTCGACGAAGATGGAGCAGTCCAGAAAGTGGCGAGGGCGGTGCAGACCAGCAAAGCTCGTGCCAAAGCTCTCAAAATGGGGCTTTTCAGAAATCCAATGCTCAAGAAAAAGAAGGACGATGCGGCTCCAGGTGCAGGCTCAGGCTCAGGCTTCGTGGAGAGTCTGTACGCTCGCAGCTTCGGCGGCTATTCGATGAAACTCAGCCTAGGAACTCCGCCGCAAGAAATAACAGTAATCATGGACACAGGCAGCGATCTTGTGTGGGTGCCCTGCACCGCCAGATATGTTTGCGTCCACTGCAGAAACTCCAGCGAACCAGTTTATCTGCCAAGAAACTCATCTTCGAAAAAGCTCATAACCTGCGCCGATGCCAACTGCAAAAATCTTCACGGCAACAACACCGAGCCTCTCTGTTTTAACCGTGGCAAGTGCTCCGGCAGCCTCAACAGATGCTCCAATGTTACCTGCCCCATTTATGGCATTCAGTATGGAAAAGGCAGCACCATTGGGGTTCTTCTCTCTGAAACCCTCACCTTCAAAGCACAGAATGAAATAAAAGGTTTTGCAGTAGGCTGTTCGCTGGCCTCGTCACAGCAGCCTAACTCTGCAACAGGCATTGCAGGCTTCGGCAGAGGAAGTCTGTCGTTTCCATCACAACTTGGCAATGCAGGCAACAGTTTTTCCTATTGCCTTCAGAGCCACCGCTTCGACGACGATGGAAAAACCAGCAGCATTCTTCGGCTAGGTAAGAGTCCTCCTCTTCTTCATTTGAATTACACTCCATTCATAGTCAATCCCAAAGGAAGCCCGTTCGATGTATTCTACTACATCGGGCTGAGAGGGGTAACTGTGGGAAAATTGCATTTGAAGCTTCCCTTCAATCTCATGAAATTTGATGAAAAGGGCAATGGAGGAGCGATCATAGATTCAGGCACTACTTTTACTGTTGTGCATGAAAAAATCTTTGAGCAGATAGCCGGTGCCTTTGCTTCCCAGGTTAATTACAACAGAGCCAGCCAAATTGAAACCCTGACTGGTATGGGGTTGTGCTACAATCTGTCTGGTATAGAGAAGATTCATTTGCCCAAATTTGTGTTTCATTTCAAAGGCGGTTCAGACATGGAGCTGCCTCTTCCAAATTATTTTCTGGGAGTGATTGAGCACGTCCTATGTTTGGCCATTGTTAGCAGCGGCGGGGTGTTGGATACTGATTCTGGGCCTGCTGTGGTGGTGGGAAATTATAACCAGCAGAACTTTTATTTGCTATATGATAGGTACAGAAATCGACTCGGCTTCGCTGGTCGGAACTGCGCAGCTCCGACCTGATTCGTTCTTTAAGCCAGTCCGTCGATTAATAACTACATTATGTTTGGTTTTCATTTTTACAGGGGTAGAATATGGAGGTTGCAGGTCAGGTATCAAATTCATAGAAATCTTATCACATATTAAGATATAATTATAAATAACGGACGGAAGGCCATTTCGGTCAATTTGAGTGCATCAATTTAGTTATATGTTTTATGGCGGTTTCATAAGAAAAGTAGACGGCCGCCATTAACGGTAAGCTCCATAAAGTTTTAGTGTCTCTGTCAATAATTTTAGCAGAGAATAATCATGTATCCAAAGCGAATGTATTATGATTTATTATGGTTTTAAGTTTTTCAACGAAAATTTTCTTCAGATCTGTTATTTTTTTGGTGAAAGGTTTTTATTTTATTGATAAAGTTATTTGGATGACAAAAATATTATTTTTATAAATTTTATTATATCATTTTTTTTTTAATTAATTATGAATAATATTTTTTAATAAGTTAATTTATATAATTTATATTTTTTAATATAAAATTTTATTTTTTTAAAAATATAATTAATTTATAACTATTATTATTATTGAATATTAATATATATTCTTATATAAAAAGTTGATTTTACATACACTCACAAATTATTTATTAACTTTAAGTATGTATATACTAAACATAATGAGTTACTAAAAGATTTTAATTACAACTATGACAGTGAATGGTCTATTAAATAAGAATAGTGATAAACTAACAAAGTAAAAAATTTATATATTAATTATAAAGCTAGATATGGATGTAACATTGGTTTTATTGTTTTTGAAAATTGATTGATGTTTAAGAAAAGGAAATAATTATCTTATTTATTAAGGTGTCTTTTTCAAGAAAAAGGATATTAATGTGTTTTTTCAAGAAAAAGGATATTAAGGTGTTTTTCTCCCTTTTCATTATAATCGGAAATATGTTGGATAAGATTAAAGACGTTTCAAATTTTAGTTGTCACAAAGAGATTTATTTTATTCTTTGCAGTTGTGGAAAGGTTTATATCGGTGAATTTGGTCATTCTATACAAGTTAGACTCAAAGAGCACTATATTAACCTCGCACATAATCGGTTTCAAAAATATACGATTGCAAAACATTCACATAACAGAGGGCATCATATCTGCATGGACGAAGCTAAAGTTATTACTAAAAAAAACTATTACTTAAGAAGAAGGGTGTGACAAGCTACTAAAATTGAGAAGAATCTTTTTAATTTAAATAGAGATGATGGTTAGAGATTAAACATGAATTGAAAACCTATTACCTAAATTATAAAGAATAAATCTAATATTGCTCATCCTCTTTAGCTGAACCCTTATTTTGACCTTTAGACTTGTACTTACAGAAATATGATTCTTGTCTTCTTATTCATCAAAATCCTCCTGATGATAGGCCTAATGTTAGGCTTGAAATGTTGAGGCTTCTAAATCTCTTAACGCAGTTTCACCTTTAAACGATCTTATTCGTGTTAGTGCAAGAAAAATCTACTCGAGGAAGGGAAAGAAATGAGGATCTTATGTTAATGCTAAGTATAACAAGATGTCAACCAATGAAATTGGTAATGTATTTGATTAATTATTGGTTTTTATGAGCAAATATAGATATAAGGATGGAGTTTGTTCTACCAGGTTGGGTTCCTTTAATGTGTGCGACTAATTTTCCTTGATATGTGTGTATTGATGTATCATAGTGCATTTGCATGACTTCTTAGACTTACAAGTTTAGCCTTTAAATATGGCTTTATCTTTGTTGAATGTAATTATTGATATACATGAGGAAAGCATGGCTTCAAGCAAGCATTGTCAAATTAGGTTGCAATCGAGGATCGAGGTTTGAGTAGACATGAAGCACAAATCTCTATAATATGCAAAAGAAATTATGCAAAAGAGATACCTGCTATAGAAACGAAATCAAACATGAGTAAGAAGCTTGTCTTCAGTAATAGAAAGGTTCAATTATTAGCATTAATATCATTAACAAAAATAGCTTTAGGAAAGGTCCATATATAGGTGGAAGATAGACATAAGCACTCATCTCATGAATGTGGAATTATCTTCCCCAATGACCTAAAATAACACATAAGCAAGCTAAACAACACATATAGAGAAAAACCATTAAATGGAATAAAAATCTACACTAATATACTTCTAAGCGTAACTTAGGTGAGTAGTAGAATTGAGCACTGACGACATGGCTTGATGAGATACCCAAGTACATAGAAAACCTCCCTTAGAAGAGGATGACGAAGTTGTTTGAACCCCAAGAAGAGCCCACAAATAAATACACTTGCTTTTAGTGAAGGTGTTGGTGAATATATCAACAATTTGATATATAGTCTAGATGTAGTGGAGATCAATGACTTGCTCATGAATAAGCTCCCAAATGAAATGCGTGAATCTTGATATGCTTACTCTATTGATGGAGGATCGGATTCTTGAAATGCTGGATTGTGCTTTGGTTGTCACAAAAGATCATTGTCAAAAACTAGATACCGAACTCAATGAGAATCCTCTGAATCCTAATAGCCCCAGTGGCAGCATTAGCAACTCCTTTGTATTCTGTCTCTGTAGAAGATAAAGCAATAGCATTATGCTTTTTGCTTGACCAACTAATTGGTCCTGAACCAAAGAAGAAACTGTAGCTTGAAGTAGATTTACAATTTTGAATATTGCTAGCCCAATTTGAATTTGTATACCCAATCAAGTCAATGCCAATCCATGCTCTACAATGAATCCCAAAACTATGAGTACCCTGAATGTAGTGGAGAATCCACTTAGTTGCTTTTTAGAATAGTTCACGTGGTTCCTGCATAAATCTAGAGACCATGTCCATGCATATGAAATGTCAAGTCTAGTGTGTAAGATAGATGAGACTACCAAGGAGTTGTTGATACGAGGTAGCATCAACCAAAGGAAAAGGACAATCACCCTCAAGCTTCACAACAAATAGAAAGGGAGTTGGAACTAACTTACAGTTAGTCATGTTAAACTATGCAAGAAAATCAAGAGCATACTTGGATTGTGCAATAATAATCCTAGAGTCAGACTAAAAAAATATAATCCTGAGGAAGTACTGCAACAAGTTCAAGTTAGTCATTGAGAACCTATTAGACAAAGCATTTTTCACTGTTGCAATGGTGGATGAAGAACTCTTTGTGATCAATAGGTCATCCATATAGAGAACTAAAATCAACAGTGAATCATCATGTCACATAATATAGACATTCAGAGCAGAATGACATCTAGTGAACTCAATCGAAAGAAGAAATGAGTCCATATTAGCATACCAAGCTCGAGGAGCTTGTTTGAGGCCATAAATAGATTTTTGAAGTTTGCAAACTAAAGAAGAATATTTTAAAAATCCTTGTGGTTACTCCATGTATATTTCTTCTTTGAGGTCACCATAAAGAAAATCAATCTTCACGTCCATTTGATGAACATCCCAACGATGTGTTGTGACAATAACAAGAGTAATTCAGATTAAGTCCATTTTAGTAACATGGACAAAAGTCTCTGTATAGTCAATGTTAGGTACCTGAGAAAAACCTTTTGTTACCAACCATGCTTTGAACTTGCATGTGGATTCATTTGCTATAAATTTTGTTTGATACATCCACCTACATTGAACAAGTTTTCTTCCCCTAAGAAGAGGGACTAAATCCCAAGTGTTGTTCCTAAATAAGGAACCATACTCCTCTTCCATAACATTATTCCACTCAAAGTGATTGACGCCTCACAAAATGAGTGTGGATCAGAAGTAGATGCAATGAATGCATGTGGGCCATTCTAGAACTGTGAACATGATCACCTAGTGTATAATGGACCTCCAACCCAATGGCTAGCACTTTGAAGTGTCTATCTAGCCCAAAGAGTACAAGATGTCAGAGAGTCAAGGGGAGATTCCTCATCATCTAAAGATATTCTGGGAGAAGGAGGAGGCGAGTCCCCATCACTACTCTCATCATCAAAATTAGAAGAAGAATCTAGATCATCAGGAAGCTACTCAAACATATTTGAATCATCATAACTGCGATCAAATCTTAGTGCATCCAAGGAAGAGGGAGAAGTGTCAAGTGTGGATTCTGAAGGACCCTCTTGAAAGTGAACACTTATCTCAATGAACAACTCATGAGTGGTAGGATGAAGAAAACTATATCTCTTAACACCATCAAGGTATCCAATGAAGATGCAACACTGACTTTGAGGTTTCACTATCTTACATTTCTTCTTAGGAATGCGGGCCATATCAAGTGATTCAAACACTCAAAAGTGCTTAACCGTGGGTTTTGACTGTTTCATGCTTCAAAAGAAGTGTCTCCCTTCAATGTTTTACGAGGAACTCAGTTTTGGATATAACAAGCACATTTAATGGCCTCGGCCCAATATTGAGGTGCAAGAAACTTGGAATGTAGCACACAGTTGGCCATTTCCTTCAAGGACATATTCTTGCACTCTACAACACCATTCTACTAAGGACTATATGGAATTGTACATTGTAGTTCAATCCCATATGAAATGCAAAATTGCTCAAAAAGATTACTGACATACTCATCACCATTATTTGTGTGCAAAATCTTGATGGCTTTACCTAACTATTTTTCTAAAAGCATCTTGAAGTCCTAAAAATAATTGAAGACCTCAGATTTCTACTTAAAAAAGTACACAAATGTACACCTCAAAAAGTCATCAATGAAGGGAAGTAGGTATCTAGTCTTGTTGAATGAAGGAGCTAGAAATGAACAAGCAATGTCACTGTGAACTAGGTTTAATATCTATGTAACTCTCCATGATTTACTTTTGCCATATTTCTCTTCAGGATGCTTACCAAGTATGCAACCCTGACAAACACTGTTAGAAAAATGAACACGTGGCAACACTAAGACCATGTCATTATGACTAGGTTGCTCTAGGTAGTGCTATTAAAGATGGATAAATTGCTTATGCCATAATTTACTCACCACATCTGTATGAGTGAGTAGTGTAGTAGAAGGTTGACCAAGAGCAAAATGTGAAAAAGTATACAATTGTGATTGGTGGTCTGCTTTCCAAAATGAAACTATGAAAGATGACCAACAAGAGATGCCTTTTCCCTTGTTTTTTTGAATTCTAGATCAACCAAGGACTCCATAAGAAGAGAAAAATTTGAAAGAGGGTCAATCTTCAATGTGCTAGGTCAATGAATGGCAGATATATGACATACACGTTGAAACTCAAGATTTCACAACAACTTTGGCATTTGACTACCATAAACCATGCTTTGATACCATGTCAGATTAGGCTGCAAATAAGGATTGAGGTCTAAGTAGACACGAAACACAAATCTATGTAATATGAAAAACAATTATGTAGATTAGATCTCCGTTGCAAAAATGAAATCAAAATGAGCAAGAAGAAGCTTGTTTTCAATAATCAAAATATTCAATTATTAACATTAGCATAATTAACCAAAATAGTTTTAGGAAAGGTACATATATAGGTGGAAGATAGACATGACTGCACATCCTCACAAATGTGAGATTATCTTCCCTAATGACCTAAAATAACACCTAAGCAAGCTAAACCATTAAATATAATAAAACTTACACTAACAAGCATGAGAGTTCATTACAAAAGGGTATGACGAGATACTGACTCTAAACATTCTCTTCAATGTATTAATTTTCTCATAATTTTTTGATAGATATTATTTTTAGATTGTATGAAAATAATAGTTTGGTAGCTTATTATTTTGGTCACATTCCATATGAGAAATCATTCCACTTGAGTTAAATGTGTGGGAGCCTTACGACGTCAAGATTTCTGGGATTTGAAATATGATCTAGGGGTTTTTTTATTTTTTTGAGTCACATCATGTACAAATGTTGGTTAACAATTCTAGCTATTGGTTCCTATGTAACATGTTGACGGTCTTGTCTTACTGGACACATGAATTTTTTTGGTCAATGAAGGCATCTCTCATATTCCCAGTATGGGTTGAACTCCATGATATTTCAATTTTGTTGAGGGTTTGTTTGGATAATTTTTTCAAGCCCTTGGGCCAAACCTTCTTTGTCATGAACCAATTTTATTTTATCCTGCCCAGCCAAATAAGTGGCCATGCATAGGAAATTGACCTCACCAAAGATCTAAAGAAGTCTATTAATATTTAAGATGACAACAAACTCTTTTTTCAAAAAAATCACTTATACTAATCTTCCAAATAAGTACTTCCATTGTAGGTCTCTCGATCATAAGATGTGGGATTTTCCTTGAATGGCTCAACAAGAGACTACAATAGTGCCAAATGTTTAAATGGCGATCGAGAAGGAGGGTTTAATAACCACTGCCAAAAAAACTTACTATGAAGTTAAAAACCTTAAATCTAGGGTGGTGTCATCTAACCCTAAATGCCACAAGTTTAGAAACTAGTTGAAAATTCCCCTACTCCATCTTTGTCCAACTCTCGAAACTAAATTCCATTCCCTATGAATTCTCAAAATGTATAACCTATGTAGGAAAAAGGAAGTGTCATTTCCATATGGTTTCCTCCACATCATTCCCTTCTGTGACTCAAAGGTCTTGCAATCTACCTTCTAATGGAGAGGACTCTCCCTTAGATAATAATGGAGACAACACTCCTATATTTCTCTCAATGATGTTTCACAACCATCAACATGCTTTGCTTGGTAATTAGTTTGTTGCTCTTGTTGAATCTATGAATGATTGAAGGGGCGATTTCATAGAGGATTCCTTCAAATGGATTTTATCTCTTCAACCATGTGTTTCCAAATTGAGACATCAATAAAGTTTTCAATTAGAGATGGATGCCAACAACTTGGTGCCTTTGATGTAATTTGGTTGCAAGAAATTAAAACCTTTGGTTTCATGCTTCAAGCTAGATTAATATGCATTTGGTCTGCCCAAATTT
The DNA here is from genome assembly GCA_037957365.1 of Torreya grandis. Taxonomy (NCBI): domain Eukaryota; kingdom Viridiplantae; phylum Streptophyta; class Pinopsida; order Cupressales; family Taxaceae; genus Torreya; species Torreya grandis. The sequence continues at coordinate 371,361 of JARHVA010000967.1, forward strand.
CATTTTCTACTTATCATGAGGAGAGGCATCATTGCCTTTCCTTTTTTACTTTCTCTAGCTCTCTCTTCTATTGTCATTTCTTGGAGCCAAGACACCATGCATATTTTCTTGTGGCTAATCTTGACATTGGTAGTTCTACTTTGGGATTATTACATGTTTATGCACTTAATGATGCCACTGAGTGGGAAGAATTGTGATGGTAAATTTCTAAAAATATTCCCTTTACCAACTGGGCCATCTATAATGCTTTTAATATGATTAGGTCCTTCGAGGACAAATAGGGTGCTCTTCCATCCAGTGGTACACTAGAGAGTGTGAGGCATATTTTTTTTAAACCATTAGGGCATGTCAGATCCCAACTACTGAAAGTGATTTAAAATGGTGGAACCATGGTTCACATGGTCCAACTTCTGTCAATGTAGTGATCGTATTCTAACGAGACTTGATCATGCTATGACTTGTTATCAACATGTTTTCAATTTTTAATTTCCCAACATTTGAACAATTAAATCTAAATTTGAATTATTTCTCTTTAACCAGTCACCATCAACTTCACCATCAACTTTAGAATGGTTTGGGGAAAATATTTACAAAAATTGATATAACTCAATTTTTTATGAACACGTTATTTGTACATCATGAAGGGACTGTTATCCTTGGTACTAGAGTGTTGAATTTTGTCCCTCGCCCTCATCATGCCTCAAGTTAGATTGCATAGTGGAATGATGCTTTCTTTCACACTGCTTATGTGCTTCAAAACTATGGAAATCAATTGGAAAGGTCTTCCAAATAAATGGATTCATATATCACTAAAATGTTTACCAAACTTTATATTCAACGTCAATGCAACCCTTCCAATACTTAATTGAAGTCTAGGGTGGAATTGCTTAGACACAAGCTTAAAATTGAAAATATGCATGTGGCCAAAGGATCCCAACTTGGACCTTGATAACATTGTCTTAAGCTTGGAGATAGAGCCCCCAAATACCTTTTAACAATGCGGTGTGATAATAAGTACTCCAAAGAAAGAGCAACAAAGAGAGATGTGTACTTGAATATAGCTTATCTAAATTCTGGAATTGACTGGTGATACTAGAATACACAGTCTAGAACCATGTAGAAGATATCCTGGAAATCATATTATGTTTTTTGATGATGACCACTTTAGACCTACTAACAATGTGGATGATTAGTTTCAACCACCATAAAAAATGATAGTCTGAGTAAAATGTGGAAACTTGCTAAGAGTATGCCTATGAATCAAACAAGTTTGAAACTTTTTAAAATCCTTCATCAGTAGAAGATGTCAAAAATAATGTCTTTATTAGGCATAATGATGTGCACAATCATCTAAATCTCTTATCTTTTGATGTAACCCTAATTCACCATGATATCACAATACTACAAAGTTAGTGGCCCAAGCCCCCTTAAGGGTTGCAACTACAAAACCCACATGCTTAGAATTAGGGATAAAGTAGTTCTATGCATGTGAGGGACTCAACCCAAGTGATATAAATGACTTCATCTTCTCTCCTTAATATAATCAATAAATATTATATGTTCCTTGATGCAACCTTCTTTTGGAATAAGTATACAAACACAAGACTTTAAAAAATGATGAGGGAAGAATATAATCAATGTGTAGGCTCCTTGACAAGTGTGCATAAGATGTGTTCAATTTAATTCACGTTTGGGAGATCTTGATACTTGATGATAAATTTATTAGTGTACATGTGTATATATACGCTCATTCAAATTCAAATTTGGACAAATTCATGTATATTCTGACCATGGAAAAGAGTGAAAAATGACAATCAAGACATGGGAAATTAGCTAATGGTGGCACAATGAACCCATTAGGCACATGACCAATTTTGGCCACCACAAAAAATGGTCCTATAACTTTTGTCAAACACCAAAAATGGTCATACCAATTTCATTTAGCACTAAAAATGGTCATCTCATAAAACTATCATGAAACAAAAATCAAGTTGAACTGAAGGATCACTAGATGGATCATGATGTAGAGAACTTAAAAATTTGAAGGTGTTCACATGGTAAAATGCAGGTGATGAAAGACTATGAAGGGTCCAACATGAATGGAAAGTGTATCAAAAAGAGCCAAAAGAGTGAAAATTAACCAAATGTACCAAGACATGACAAAGATGCCACAATTACATGACTTACACTATAATTAGGTGTCTATATAATGCTACAATTTTATGTTAGTACGTGCATTCATATTAAAGTAAACTAAAAACAAATTCATACCTATACGTTACATGAGAGGGATTGAAGATGAATTCTAAATATTAGGAAATGAATCACCCATGCTCCAATGCCAACAACTCAAATGTACTTGAAAGCAAATGGGAATGCATACAAGTAAAAAACTTTCATGGTTAACTGATAATCAATGTAACAAAATGAAACTAAAAATGATCAAAGTAAAAAATTCACCTGACATTATGAAAACCATGTTGTCACTTTTGAAAATCTTGTACTAAAACTAAAAAACTAGTTTCCCAGTTTCTTTAAGATTAGGGTCCTACTGACTCATGCATTGGAGAAAAATTTGCTTCTTAGCCAAAGAAGCAAACATATGGTTCAACTAGTTCCACTTAGAATTTGTAATTGTTGATAGAACGGGTGAGTGGATGACCCCCTTTGATGTGACAAATGTTCATGCATATCACTCATATCAAAATAAAAGTAACACACACTATGTGTGAAATAGATAAAAGCATGAGTTTGTAACTATTGTGAAAGTTCATGTATAACCTAAGAAAATATAGGATCATAAAAATATGTAATCATGTAAGCTTAATATGTAACATGTAGCATACTACCAATACATGTTGATGTAGAATCATGGTAAACAAGGGTGTGAATAGTAATGAGAGGGGAAAGTGATATGCCCCGATGCTACCCCAGAAAGAGGGATAAGCTATATGCACCAATCTAACAATATGCCCTGATGTGGACAAAATATGGTTGACAAATGTACCAAATATAATAATCATAATGTGACTAAGATGTATAAAGGACATGAGGTGAAAACATATCCTGATATAAGCAATGTAAGATCAATAAGAACATGGGTGTAATAGGCTCCATATAAGTAAGATAAGATCAATAATGGCCATGGATAAGATTCCCCTAGGATGGATAATGATGTGTCTATAATATGGAGGAGATATAGAATCGATGAAATGGAGTGACATACTCAATAACATAAGATATAGTTGATGAAGCTCATGAGGCATGTGTAAGTATCATGACCCCAATGGAAAGATATAGGTAATAATCTCAATAATCATGAATGTGGGGCAAGTGATATGCTCTAATGTAAAATAATGGCCCTAAAAGGATGAGATATAAAAATGAAGCACACAATAATAGTATACCCCAATAGATGAATGCTAAAAACCATGACACTGTAGGAAACACACATAGTATACCAAAAGGATAAATATATGGTATCACATCGTATAGGAAATCAATGTAACCACACAAAATCATGTAACCACATAGAGTAAATGTAACCATCGACCAAATCAAAGTGACCAAAACCAACAAGCACTCAATCACACAAATGTGACACAACATGAAAAATAGAGGATCCTCTATGGACAACACAAAATGAGACATGACATGTAACACATGATGAGTTATGATAACAATAATATGTACAAATATGTTAAATATGGAAATGACAAAGAATTAATGTACTTTAGCTTGTTCTAATGCTAATGCAGTTCTAGATCTAGAACATGGGAGAAGTAGACTTGAAGATGATTATGGAACAGTCATCAAATTTTGGATTGGATACTTCTAAAGTTGTGAAAACTAAGGTCAACCTGAGATGGTTAATTGATGTTACTATCTAAACTTGATGTAAGTGTCATGTATGGAATACCTACTAAAATAGGATGCAACCACCCAGATGTTTTTGGGTTTTATCTTCACCTTCACTTTGATGCATTTAGATCTAGATTATGGATTATCTTTCCTTATGAACGTGTAAAACCCTAGTTTTTCATCTTCATAGTAACCTTGGGGAAAAATGGGTTAGTGGGCACATGATGTTGAGTTGACCCCAAAGACCCCTCTATCAGTGAACACTTCCTACATATCCAATACTCTGAAGAGGGCCTCAAATTGATGTAGTTATCCCCTATGTGTTGGATTGTGTGTGAATCATGCAATATGTGATAAGCAACTACAATAGTGACCTAACTTATAACTTTGAAAATATAGATCTTGTGATACTCCTTCAATACTCTAGACCCATAAATGTGTTGTTCGTATGATTGATATAAAAATATGAATAAAAAGGGAATATTTTCTCAAATGAATGTTTTTGATAAGTTGCCTTGGTCTATTTTGGTATTTTTATAGGTCTTTTCCCAAGTGAGGAATGAATGAAGGTTGATATTATATTTATATCAATCCCTTTGGATAATTAACTCGCATTAAAGTACTTAGGCTGACCATTAAGATATGCTTCATTTGCAAATTGGATGGCTTTAGGGCATTGGACACTTGTGCGGGTCAAGACACTAATGTCAATGTAGGTGTCTATCTCAGATGTTAGTGTCTAGGAAGTAAGAAAGCATGTACATGCTCAAAACTTGTAGAGGTAACAGATAAACATGTTTTAAGCATTTTGGGCAAGATATAACATTTGGGTCATCAACATAAGACTATTCAGACTAAGAGATAGGCCAAGGGGCACAAGATAAAGTAGATGCGAGACTTTGGAAAGTGGGAAAGGTCCAAAATTGAGAAGAAAAGCCAAGGTTTGAGTTTGTCAAGTGTACAAGACTAAGGTGATATATAATTTATAAATAGTGTCTACATTTCCCCCCATTTAATTTAGTAATTGTTAAACATTTTTTGTCACCATAAAGGAGCAACATCCAATTCAATTTGGGGTTTCAGGTTCGATAAAAAAGGCTAATTCAGGAGAGGAATCAAGCCTTCATGCTTTAGGTTTTTGGTCTTCGCATGTTTTGATGTGAATGATTTAAAATCAAAATACTTAACATATTTTCAAAGAGGTTGACCTTTTCATTTTTATAGAAAAAAAGTAGTCAGAACTTTTGTGTGATAGAGAGTTAACAAAAGTTTTAAAGATTTCACAAAGTTTGTCCAAGTTTAGGTCTTTAAAACAATTATTTCAATAGGTTCAGAACAAAAGCTATGAAGCCTATAGAGTCCCAAAGATATATTGTGAATAAATTATCTATGTATTTTGGTCTTCAGAGAGATTGTGTGAATAAAAGTTGTAATAATTGTTCTGAACAAAAGTTCTAAAGATCAAGAATTATGTCACAATTTTTTTGTGAAGGCTCAACAAGCAAAAGTCATGAAGGTTTCTATCTTTGACCAATGCCACATATCGATTTCTTGATAGTCTTGAGCCCTTTAAAGATGATTTTTAACACTTAGTCAATTTTCTTCAAAGTTGCATGATGGATCTCCATGTCAACAAAGTAGTGGGCAAGCAGGTTAGTGGGATGTTTCTACATGTTGTAATCTGGGTGACCCAGCATCTTATAATCATCCATACAAGTTCAAGGCCTCCAGGATAATGAGTTAACTATATCTTTCTATGTGGCATAATCCCACTACTTTGTGACCCCAAGGTGGTCTGTGCAAGCCAAAAAGTGTGTCTAAATATCAAGTGATTGGGATAATGCCATATGGAAAGATATCACTTCACCACAAAAAGAATAGTCAACATTGCATTTGAAGCCTTAGCCGAGTAATGGAAGATTAAGAAGGAGCCACGTGGAGGTGTCAGGCCTTGAGTACATAATAAAAAGAACTCCTAACAAAAAGGATAACATCATCTAGAACTTGATAGATCCTGATCAAAAGATCTTAGGAAATGGGTAGACAAATAAGAAGCTATCACGTTGTCTAGTTGGTAGACCCACAATGCAGAGTCCAAAGTGAATAAGGAGATGACACGTGGAGGCCATAGACTATGATTAGGCCTCAATGGGTTAAAGGGGTGATGCAACCAAGTAAAAAATGAGGTGGCAAATGGAATGGTGCCACATTATTAGTTCACAATCCTAAATTTGATGGACCATCTGGTCATCAAGCCTATCATAAGAAAGATTTGTAGAAATCAAGGATGGTGACTCAATAATTACAGGGTTATGAGATGAATGACTTAGGAGGACATTATAGTTATCATAATGAATTTAATTAAGCTTGAGTCTATATAATTTAATGCTAATATATATAATATCATTAAGGTATGATCAAGACTAACATGACGAGATCATGACTAGATCATATAGGATAAAGAAACATCTTAATGACAAGCATAACATGGAAGTCTATAGAGAGGAACATTAAAATCAAAAGTGAACTAATTAGGCCAAAATATTTCAAGGTAGTATCTCCAAGAGATTTATAGCTGCATTCTTATGCATGAAACCTTTCAAATTGAGTTGTGGCCATTGAGTGATTAAATATTGGTTGCTACACAACCAATGGGAGAAAGGGATGAGTTGACATATTCAAATTCAAGGTAATCATCTCCATGCCTTGAGGATGCAATCAAAGTCCCAATTAGATTTGGCCATCCCTGTTTGATTTACAAGGAGATTGTGTGTCTTGAATTCATAATATTCTTAACTATATTTATGATTGTAATCAATGACCCATGGGATTTTCATTGCCTATAAAATCTTAGGTTTTTCATTATAAAAGGGTTGATATTTATAGGCATTGTAATACTACCAAAATCTTCCCTCCATGAGCCATCTCTTTGGTATAAAAAAGCTCTATCCATTTGAGTTTGTAATACTGGCTTAAGCCTTGGATTTAATGAGAACCAAATCATCTTTCTTTCATGATTTATGTTTTATGTGCACTAATGGTTGTTGATATTTGTTTGTGGATATTTTTCCCTTTCATTATTATCCTCCATTCACACCTCTATGTGAAACCAAAATCCTATACATGTCACATGTTATGTATACACAGATATGCATAGGCATTATCTGTGGACTATTTTTCATCCCTCCTAATGTTGCTCTATGTTCCCATACCTTCGTGAGAAACACTTATGTAGTTGGTGTCTAATTTGAAGGTTATGTGTTTTATTTCCTTAGTTTTATTGTGCCATCAAGTGGGTGAGGTGTTTGCTCTACTCTTGGTGCATCACCATTTTCCCTTTTAGTAAAATGTCTTACCCTCTCTCTCTCCCTTTCCCCTCAAAATATTAGGTTTAGCATTAGCCATAGATTTCATTTATGCTCTTTATAGGTCTATGCGTTGGTCCTAAATCAGGTGCACTAAGATTAGAAGGAAGTCATCCTTCTTTAGAGGTTTATCCTAAGGAGTGAAATATTCCCACACCTTGGGGACATTCCCATTGTTGTGACAAGACACAAGATATTCTACATGCATTGGTAAACTCAAATACACTCATTCCCTACACTGAGAACTTACACACCCCACACCAAGTGCTCACACTCTACACCCATATTCAATCACCCCCATAAAACAAGTTATCCATGAGTGCATGTCTCAAATGATAATAGTTTATGGCATGCCTGGTGGGACCACATCACAGATTTAACCAATAGTTTGGTGCTATTCTTGGTCAACAATGTTGAAGACACTGTATAGAGCACTTGGAGACTCCAAGTATTTCTAGTTTGCAAAGATTAATTATTCATCTATATGCCAAGAAAAAACAAGATCATCTTCAAGAGGTACTAATTTTAATTTTATTGAATTGTCAATACCTACTAGATGGAGAAGAGTTAAAGCATCTTTATCTCCTATCAGGAGAGTTAGTGATTCAAAATAGTCTTCCCATAAATCTAAGTATACTCCCCCATTTGGTAGATTCACAACACCTAGAGGAATACTATTCCTTATCTCATTCATTGCTGCTCTTAAAAACTAGCCCTTTGTTCCCTTTAACAGAGGTAGCCCATTAGACCTCCCCCAATACGTTGATATTCTTGTAGTTGCTCTTAAGAGCATCCCTTACTTTACTTGAGAAAACTCTACTACCCTTATAGAGCACATACAAGATGTGAACATTTGCTCCATCCACAATGTAATCGAAGATAACATCATAGTGTGACTCCTTGCCTCTTATTTAAAAGGATGAGCATTATAATTATGTCAAGTTTTGCAACCTGTTACTATCCAAACTTGGGATGAACTGGGTGCTAAAGTGTGTAGACAGTTTGAAGAGAAAAGTGACCATCTATCTTTGATGGAACATCTCGCTTCCATTAAAATATCTTTGCATGAATAAATGGTCAACTTCAACTTCAGATTCCATAACACTTAGGATCAAATTACACCATTGGTAAAACTTCTCCTAATACTGCATTTTTTTTATTTTTTAAGAGCACTAAACAATTATGTGGATGTGATGATCCAATCTATGAGAGGTATAGTATTGCCTGATGCGTATGAGGTTATTGTGCACATAGATAATTATTTGATCCAAATAGGTAAAATTATGCCTAGACCCCCTATGCCCTTGTTTCCTAAGCCCCCATCTATAGGTCAACCTACCTTGCCCTCTTCTCTAACTCTACCACCTAGTCTTATTAGAATTAGACCATTGATTCCATAGGTTACACCTTCACATGAGCTACATGAAGTTAAATCATTATTGCAGAGCTTTGGAAATGAGCTAGTATCACTCAAAAGGCAGTAAGATCATCACTCTATGCCTTACCAAACCTTCAACCAGCCATATCAGTGGAACATTCCTCCCTATCAAGGTGGCATGCAATTGCAAAACCAACTCCCATATAATAGCCTACCTTATACATAGTATTCTAACACTTCTAGCACTACTAGATCCTTCGTGCCTATGTATAACATGGCATAGAACTATGAGTGGTGTTTTCCTTGCAATCATCCACATAATCATTTTTCATGTGCAATAGAATGCTAAATCAAGATTTGATGGTGCAAGCATATCATACCCTCAGGAGTAACCAAAAGAATCAATTTCATAGAGGGAAGACGTGTGTTAAGAGGCCAAAATGTAGGTGGATTAAGCCACTTTGGTAAATTGTTAGGATAATGAATTTATCGACATAAATTAGAGCCAAGTGCCAGATGCAGTCAACAATCCAGTGGCTTATAATACAAGGTTTAAAAGAAGGGCAGTGGAGGGTGAGAAATCTTCCTTAGCAGGCCAATCCTCTAATTCACAAGTTCCATGTGAAGTTTACAAAGATAATGTTACTCCTGTTGCCCCCAAGTTCAAATAAATTAGCATATTCAAAAGGAGAATCAACCTTAGGCCAGTCAACACATTAAAGAAGAGGTTGTTATCCTAAAGTCTCATATAAAGAGGACTCAAATTCCCTTCAATATAGTGGAATAAAAGAAGAAAACAAGCTTAAATGTGACTGTGTGGGACGCTCTATCCATTATTTATCAAAGGAATTTGCTATAGGAAGCATTGAAGAGCTTTCATCCTCATAAACTAGTAAAGGCCTCTCTAGTTGATTCTACAAGCCTATGTTAGTCAAGTGATGAAGAAGTGTATAGAAGTAATAAGCTAGCCCCATTCTACATTTCTCTAATTATTGGAAAGCACCTTATATATAGTTGCATGATAGACTTGGGGGTGAGTAGCTTAGTGATGCCAAGTAAAATCATAGACATGCTAGTCATAACATATTCTCCCATATCGTAAGGCATAATCCAATTGGATGGCATAATGGTTAAAATTATGGGGATCATCAAGGACCTGAGCCTCACTTTGTATGCATGTTTGAGCCTCTCCATTATGTAGGACATCATAGTGATTGACTTGTCCCCCTACTTCATGATATGCCTTTCCTAATATTTCACTATGAAGATGGGCATATACTTATCTTTAGATTGGTCACACTTGCTACTCAAGACTAGATATGGAACCAAGGTGACCATTAAGGCCGAATCTATTTCTAAGAATCACATAGAGCCATACTCTCCTATTCTAGTGGATATGAACTGCACTATGTTTGAACAAGAGGAGAATTCTATTCTCCATGATACTACTATTTCCCTTGAAGGGATCTTGGATAACCTACTTGATGAATGGGCATGTGAGCAATGTGAGTTTGACCCATATGGTAACATAAAAGAAACAATGCTATGCATATAATGCATTTTCAAGGAGGACCCCTTGTTTTCAAATGACATGAAGGCATAACAAGATCTCAAAAGCATGTGGCAGTTGTATTTTGATGGCTTCCAAAGAAAAAATGACACAGGAGATAGTGTGGTAATGATCTCCCCTCAAAAGGAGAAATACTTTCATGTATTTAGGTTGTAGTTTAGCTACACAAACAATGTCATCAAATATGAGGTGTTGATCTAGGGTCTCCAATTGGTGCAAAAGAAAGGAGTCAAAGTGCTAAAAGTAAATGGGGATAATGACTTGGTTGTAAACCAATTAACAACGTAGAATATGTCCAAGAATATTCTACTAAAAGATTTCAAACATAGGGCTTGGGATATAATTCAGGGATTCAATGCTTTCAACATATGATCCATGCCAAGGGTGCATAATGATGATGCTAACAAGCTCACAACTATGGGTGTGTAGTATGACCTCCCACATAATATAAAGAATGAGTCCAAACAGCTCATAAATCTTGTGGTTAAACTAATAGTCCCATAAAATGCAAGCAGTTGGTAAGTGTTTGAAAGTGAAAACTAAATCATTAACTTTCTATAGTATGAAGCCAAATTTTATGCCAAGAGTCAATTGCAACTCCAAACCCAATATGAGGAACAAATCATCCAACTAAAGGAAAATAAGTTGCTTAGGGGGTTGGTCACTATAGAAAGCATCTTCAATTCTGATGACCATCTCAAGGGTGAGATAAGAAACATGACAATTAAGGAAGAGATATTCAAGCAGGTAACCATCTTGGATAACAAGCTCTTCAAGGTTGGTAATGTATGCTCTCCATCTGAAATCAAAGAATTCATCAAACTAAGTGAAAGATGATGAGACCATAAAATGGCTCATTATATCTATGAATAACATCCTTTTTCCTTGCATAAGAAGTGGATCTAAGTGTAGTTTCTAAACTTTTGATTTATTTAGAATGAAATAAAGAACTATATCTTGGTTATTTCTTTATAAATCGTTGTCTTCTTGTTTGTTGATTCTTGTTAGTAAATCTCTAGAAAAAGTTGTTAATGTGTATATATGCATCCCATAATAAGATATATTAGATATGAGCATGAGGTACCAACCAAATATCAACATTGAGGTGAGCTACATGCACTCTAGACATAGTTAGAACTGACCTAGTCTAGCTACAAACTCACCTATATCTATTATGGACTCATTCAGTCCATATCTACAGACTCAACTAAAAGCTCTACATTCATGTAGTTCATTGATTGAAAACAATTTCAAAGCATTAAACATCAAGGGAGCCATCATAGTCATCAATAGCTTGAAAAATGCAACTTGAAGAAAATATATGGACTCTGCAGGTTCTGAAATCTATGGACTCTATAGGTCTGAAATATATGAACTCTACAGGTCTAAAATCTATAGACTCTACAGGTTTTAAAATATATAGACTCTATAGGTTTTAAAATCTATAGACTCTATAGGTATATCTATGGACTGTGCAGGCATATCTATGGATTGTGTAGGTCTATCTACTAACTAGTTCAGGATTGTATCTAAATTTAGATTTGTATAATTTTATTTCATAAATAATTATCTTCATATTTCATGAAGATTGAGCTTATGTTTTAAATAGATAATAATGTCTCTCTCTATATTTTATGGAAGACTGAGATAAGATAGAATATCTAAGTTGTTATGTTTCTCTCCATATTTGATGGAGAACATATAAGATTGTTATTCCTGAATAAGGAGTTGGTTAGAAGCATGAGATTATAAATGCAACTTCTAACACCATTGTAATCAATCTTGGTTATCAATAATACATTCTAAAGTTTGTAACAAAAAATACAATGTTTTGATCAAAATCCTCTTCTGAGGAATGAGCTGGCCACTCATTCCAAGGAAGATGGATAAATGTATTTTTATTTATTTTCTTATTATGTAATTATGATTTTGAATTGTTATTATTTATTTTATATGTAAAAATTTATTTTTTGTAAAGTTTGTTGTGAACCTGCAGGTGTTTTCTATGTTTATTATTTATTTTCAATTCAACAATTTACTTTCTTGCAAGTGTGATTTACTTTCCTGCAAGTGTGTTTTTCAATTCCTACAAGTGTGTTTTTCAGTTCCTACAAGTGTGGAGTGTGTTAGAATAAACTAGTTAATATAGATCTCTTTCTCCTATTGCATATAACCTTGGACATCAACACTAGATTGACATTATTACATGATGAATTGATGACTCGTCAGAAGATATGATGATATAGTCACATGGAGCTGACAATATGTCAAAGGCTTCGACCTAGGTTTGGCCCAACATACTATCAATATTGATGCAAACACCAAACCAATCAACCAGAAGCAAAGGATAACGAGAAAAGATCTCTCAAAAATCATAGAAAATAATATAATATTTTTAATTAAACATTCTTTATGGGTGGCTAATATAGTCCTAGTGTGGAATAAAAATAGAGAAATTTGACTATGCATAGAATTTTAGGATTTAAATAAAACATCCCTCAAAGATCACTATCCCTTCCCAACAATGGAGTAAATCCTTCAAACAATCTTAGGTGCAGAGAGGTTTTCATTGATATATGGTTACTCACGCTACAACGAGAAACTTGTGCAGGACTATGATTAATTCAAGACCACATTCACTACCAAGTCGGGTACCTTCACATACCAGAGGATGCCTTTTATATTGACAAACATAAGAGGTACCTTTTAGATTGATAAATGTGAGAGTTACCTTTTAGAGAGCCATGCCTATGGCATTCAAAGTACTCAAAAATATCATCCTAGTTTACCTTGATGATATCATGATCTTCTCCAAGCATGCAGTTGATTACTTAAGTCATTTAGAGTAAGTCTTTGAAAAGTGCCAAGAGTTTGGGATCTCTTTGAACCCAAGCAAGTGCATATTTTTCACCCATGAGGGAACATTATTGGGGCACATCATCTCTAAATATGGACTTTCAGTTGATTCAAAGTGAGTCAAAGCCATTTTATCCTCCCTCTCCCAGGCCACAAGAAAGGTTTCCAGAGCTTTTTGGGAAAGATAAACTTCATTAGAAGGTTTTTTCCAAATTTAATTACTCTGACCAAGCTCCTCACATAAATGCCATAGAAAGGTGCTACATTTAGTTGGACCCATAAAGGCAGGATTAGTCTCTAGGCCATCTAGTGTGCTATCACATAAGCTTGTACCTTGATAAACCTTGATTATAGTAAGGATTTTATCTTTTATGCATTTGGTGGAACTGAGGGCATCTCAACCATTCTGAAATAATAAAATAATGACCAATTGGAGTAGACTGCTACTTTATTTAGTCAAGAACTTAAGGATTATGACCTATACGATAACTTTGTGAAAAAACATGCCCTGACAATGATAAGGGCATTCAAGAAGTTCAAGCATATACTCTCCAATAATAGGATTCAAGTCATGGTTTCTAACTCAAGTATAAACGAGTTTTTGTTAAATAAGGATATAAGTGAGAAAAGAGTTGGTTGGATCACAAACATGATAGAGTATGACATAGATATCCAAATCACCAAATTAATACAAGGGAAAGGACTGTGCAAATAGCTGACATAAGATGTAAAAGTTGAAGATAGAGCAGTTTTTACACTATGTGAGGATCAATCAATGGAATCAAACTATTAGGATATTCCTTTAGACTGGCATGTATTTGTAGACCTAAATAAATCAAAGCATTGGCAATTTAAATTATAATTTATTCATTATGCACTTGTCAATGGTACGCTATTCAGAAGAGACATTAATGAAGTTCTGTTAAGGTGTTTGGAATAAGATCATGTAAGTGGGATCCTTAAAGAGTTCTATGATAGGCTATCAAGAGGCCATTACATACCTAAAACCAATAGCATTAAAATCATATGAGCTGGCTATTATTGGTTGACTATATTCAAAGATGCACATGCATGGGTGAAAATCTGCAATAAGTGTGATTTATTTATAGGCAAGAAAAAATTGGTAGATCTACCCCTATGCCAAATATAAATAGACATGCCCTTTTCCCAATGGGGCTTAGAGTTTATCAAAATTATAAATCCATCGTCAAGCACCAAACATAGATGGATCCTCATGACAAATGATTACTTCACATGTTGGACGGAGGAAATAACACTCAAAGAGGCCAATGCGATTTCTATTCTATATTTATTTGAAAGCCTTATAGTAAGATTTGGTGTTCTAGCCACCATCATTTATGATAACACATTGGATTTCTTTGGAACCAAATCAGTGAATAGGAGGTCAAACACAACATCCACTTGAGTGCTTTTTGAAACTATTACCCTCGAGGTAATGGTTTGGCTGAGTCCACCAATAAGAACTTGATTCACATAATCAAGTGAACCATGGAGGACAATCAATGATCTTGGCATGTAAAACTCAAAATAACCCTTTGGGTAGACAAAATAATGCCAAAAAGGGTGATAGGCAATTCTCCCTTGATGTTGGTATATGGAATAGAGGCTAGGATGCCTATGCCACTTGAATTATCATCGCTAGAGCTTGCCTACCAGTTGAAGCTAATTGAAAATGATCCTATGATGGTAAAGTTAGTTGAACTGATGGAGTTAAAAGAGACCAAAGGGAAAATGATACACACCTAGGAGCTTAAACAAGCTAAAATGAAGAGAGCCTTTGATAAGAAGGGCACTGATAGAAGTTTCTAAGAAATAGACTTAGTGCTCAAATAGGACATATATAGATAAAAGATTGGGAAACACACAAAGTTTGATATAATATGGAGTGGTCCATATGTCATCACAAGCTGTAAATAAGCCAATGCTTTTCAATTTCGAGACCAAATGGAGAAGAACTACCGACCCTAGTCAATGGGATCCATCTAAAATATTGCTCTTTAAGTGATTTTCAATTTGTATATATTAGTTTAGTTGCATTTTTATTTCCTCTAATTGTTGTGGCACAATAATTTAGTTATTTTATTTCCCTAAGTGATTTTGTATGTTTGTTCTTGTTCTTTGATTTCTTTTTGATTGAGAGGTGCAGGTTGCAACTATGTTACACTTTTAGAATCAGGTATTTTGGGTGATTATATGACTCTATGCATAATGGATTTATTTATAGGGTATTGGATTCATATTTAGCAAGCAAGCAACCCACAAAAGTTGCCATAATGTTGACCATTTTTTTCACTATGGAGGAGTAACATCTAATTCAGTTTGGGGCTTCAGGTTTGATAGAATAGGCTAAGTCAAGAGAGGAATCAAGCCTTCATGCTTGAGGGTTTTGGTCTTCATATGTTTTGATGTGAATTGTTTAAAAGCAAAATATTTAGCATATTTTTAGAGAGGTCAGCCTTTGCACTTTAAAAAAAAGTAGTCAAATTTTTTGTGTGACTGAGAGTTAACAAAAGTTCTGAAGCTTTCACAAAGTTTTTCCAAGTTTAGGTTTTTAGAAAAATTATTCCAATAGGTTTAGAACAAAAGTCATGAATCCTGCAAAATTAGAAGAGATCTTTGTAAATAAATTGTCTAAGAATTTTGGTCTTCGGAGAGATTATGAGAGGAAAAGTTGGAACAATTGTTTTGAATAAAAGTTCTGAAGACCAAGAATTGTGTCATACTTTTTGTGTGGAGGATCAATAAACACAAGTCATGAAGGTTTCTATCTTCACCTGATGCCACATGTTGATCTCCTAGTAATCCTGATCCTTTTCAAAATGCTTTTCAACACTTAGTAATTTTTTTTCAAAGTTATCCCATAAATCTACATATCAACAAAGTAACGGGTAAGTGGGTTAGTGGGATGCTTCCATGTGTCTCAATACCAATGACCTGGCATCCTTGAATCATTTGTACAAGTTTAAGGCCTCCAAACTAGCAGGTTAGCAAGATATTACCACATGGCATAATCCTACTACTCCATAGCCCTATGGTGGTTTATGCATGTCCAATAGTGTGTCAGAATAATGGGTGAATGGGATGATGCCATGTGGTGAGATATCACTTCATCATAGAAGGAATAGTCAACATTGAATTTGAAGCCTCAGTCAAATAATGAAAGAGTGAGAAGGAGCCATGTGGAGGTGGGAGGCCCTAAGTATATAATGACAGGAACACCCAATGAATGAGAGAGTAACCATTGGCACTCAATAGAGCTTGGCTAAGAGATCCTAAGGAAGGGGTAGAAAAATAAGAAGCTACCATATGGTCCAACTGGTAGACCCATAGTACAGAACCCAAAGTGAATAAATAGATGACACATGGATCTGTAGACTATAGTCTAGGCTAAATGGTTTAAAGGAGTGACATGACCAAGTAAGAAAGGATGTGGTGAATGGAATGACACCACATTATCCGTAACATTAATGTCTTATCTAGTCATCAAGACCATCATAAGCAATATTTATATAAATCAAGTGTGGTGGCTTAAGGATCATATGAATTCAAGATGAATGACTCAGGTGGACTTTATAGTTGGCATAATGAATTGAATTAAGCTTGATTATGTATAATTTAATGATAATATATCTAATAGACGTGAGTGAGATTAGCATGACGAGATCATGAGCAGAGCATATAGGACAAAGAAACATCTTAATGACAAACATGACATATAAGTCTATAGGGAGAAACATTGAAAGTAGAAGTGATAGAATTAGGCTAAAATCTTCAAAGATAGTAACTCAAGAGATTTACAACTGCATTCATATCCATAAAACATTTCAAATTGAGCTGCAACTATTGAATAATTAAATATTAGCTGTTACACAACCAATGGGAGAAGGTAATAAGCTAATAGATTCAAATTCAAGACAACCATTGCCATGCCTCGAGGACACAATCAAAGTCCCAATTAACTTTAGCCATCCATGTCTAATTTACAAAGATATCATGTGTCTCAAATTCTTGATATTCATTTGATTTTATTAGCTATATTTATGATTGTAATCAATGACCCATGGGCTTCTCATTACCTATAAAATCTTGGGTATTTCATTGTAAAAAGGTTGACATTTTTAGGCATCATAATGCTACTAAAATATTCCCTCTATGAGCTCTCTCCTTGGTATAATAAATCTCTACCCATTTGAGTTTGTAATATTGGATTAGGACTTGGAATTAATGATTACTAAATCATCTTTATTTCACGCTTTGTGTTCTATGTGCACTAACAATTTTTTATCTTTGTATGTGGATGCTTTTCCATTTCATTGATGTTTTCCCTTCACACCTCTACATGGAACCAAAATCCTCTGCATGTCACACACCATGTATACATGAATCTGCATGGGTGTTATCTATGGACCATTTGTCATCCCTTCTAATGTTGCATTATGTTCTCATACCTTCACGTGAAAAAATCATGTAGTGGATGTCTGATTTAAAGGATGCGTTTTAGTTTCTTAGTTTTATTGTGTTGTCAAGTGGGTGAGGTGATCGCTCTACTCTTGGTGCATCATCATTTTCCATTTCAACAAACCTCTTACCTTCTCTTTCCCTTTCCCCCCTCAAAATATTAGGTTTAGAATTAGTCGTAGATTTCATTTATGTTTTTTTTAGGTCTATGTGCTTATCCTAAACTAGGTGCACTTATATTATAATAAAGTCAGCCTTCTTTAGAGGTTCATCTTAAGAAGTGCAAGAGTGCCATGCCTTATAGAAGTTCTCATTGTTGTGACAAGATACATGATCTTCTGTGCATGTTGGTAAACTCAAATACACCTACACCCCATGCCAAACACTTTTGGACCTCATGCCAAGTGTTCACACTCTACACCCATCTTGAATCACCCCAAAGAAACAAGATATCCAAAGGTGCCCATCTCAAATGATAACATTAATGAAATTTCTAGTTTAAAAGAAAATAATGTGTACCTAGGTGTGTATAACACACCTTGTCTTTGCTTGGGCCCAACTTTAGTGCTTTGTTAGTGACTGACCTATAACTAAGAGCATGTTACACTATATAATCAATGCATATAATATGGAATTGAAAGATATAGGTTTATGAGTACCCCTGTGTGTTGATGTAACTGCCTTGCTTATTGTCAATTTTGATTTAAAAAAATGTATAATTGTAAAACTCTGAAACTAAGATTAGAACAAATAAATATAAATTTGGAAAGTGCATATATATATATATATATATATATATATATATATATAGAGAGAGAGAGAGAGAGAGAGAGAGAGAGAGAGAGAGAGAGAAATTGGAAGGCACATTCCCCCAACCTTGGTGAAAAGGTGAGTTGCCACATGATAATTGAGATTAACTCAACCATGCAACCTAATGATACTCATAACTTGGTAAGATTGAATGATATAATCAAGTCCAACCTAAAAAATTGGAAATATTAAGCGATTTAATCACCTCAACCATACCAAAAAGTGAACAAAATATTGTAGTAGATTGGCTCAATTTTGTCCGTAAAATTATGTCTTAGGTATCAGTGTGTGAAAAGTCTATCATCTGATAATAGTCCATAGAAGATTTTTGAAATCTGAAACTGATTTAGATTTTTCAATATTAGGTGTACATTGCATAACATATGTACCTTATATATGTCTCATGTTGAAACTGTGTATAACAATGGTACTAATGTAAAGAATTTTTTCACAACTATGAATCTGAATCATATAACTATGTGTTTTGACGAACTCAAAAACTATGTAAGTGTGGAGAACATGTTTGAAAATCATTCCCCCACTATATATGGATAAATTTGAAAACTGATATAAGTACTAATGTGGAGAACATGTTTCCAAAACATGCCCCTGCTTTAATCTAAAGATGCTAAATACTGAATAAGTGTGGAGAACATGATTCCAAAGCATGCCTTACTAAATCTAAAAATTGTGAATGTGTGGAATCTATGCCTATATGACATGCCCCACTGAATCTAAAAATTTGTGTCAAATGTGAAGAACTTTTCTCTATGATGTGCCCCCACTAACATGACCCACCTTTTTAGGCGAGGGAAAAATACAAACTGGTAGTTACCTCACCTCAAAAGGATAAGACAACTATATAATTTGTGAATGTAACCATGTAGCATATAGAAGGAACATGTCTAGGTAAATGTAGCATTAAAGTGTATAGAACAATATGATCACATGAAGGCCTAATATGCATGGTAAGGATCATGGTAATGTCTAGATAATAATCATAAAATATCAACAAGAAAATCAATCACACATACACAAGAGCACTCAAAATCAAGTCAAAAGGTAATGGTCCAAGGAGACTGCAAATAAGGGGCATGTTCAAATGAAACACAATCTAAGGGACACGACTCAGTCAAATGCCCACAAAATAAAGGATGAAATATTAAAATGTCCATACAACAAATAATGACATTTTCAAATGTCAAACATAGGCACATGGGACACAAACAAAAGATCATATTCAAATGCTCGAACAAGAAAGATAATAGCAAGACAAGGCACTCAAGGAAGTGCATTAAGGAAAGCATAAGCAACCATCATAAACATATCATAGTATCCCATGGATCAAAATGTGTTAGCAAAAAATGTCAAGTGCATAGCACATCAAGTACCCTATGAAATATGTAATCATGGATAAAGGCATGTGTAAGTACATAAGATATCAAACATGATAATGAAGAGACCATAGAATGATACAACCTATGTGTATCAAGATCATAGAGGTGGATGCCTCCAATGTCCATATGACATGAGTAGAGGGTAGGCTCAACATAAAAAAATGGGAATAGATCATGTATCTGTGTATGCCTATATCACCCTCAAGTAGAATCATGACACATGTGTATGTAGAAGTAACTAATATGCCATCCATCAACATGGAACTAACACATAGATGCCAAGGCACCAATAGAATATATATGTGCTAAATATGTTTTTAGATTTTTGAATGTTTTAGATTTTTGGTATTTTTTTGAAAGTTTGAGAGTCTAATCAAAGAAGTCCTCATCATCACAATATGTAGGACCACCTAGAAAATTTCTCAAGCTTTGTTTATATCGTTGCACTTCCACCAATTCAATGTTTCTCTTTAATGGTTTACATGAAGCCAATGGTGAAGGAAAATAGTCATTTTCATCATGCTATATAAAAATATATGTATCCATATCATGAAAAGTAACACACATGTTTGTAGTATCTATCTTAGCATTCCATTCGGTTATCTATTTTCATCCAAACTTTAGTTTTAAATTTGGTTCATGGTTTAATATCCACATGGTGGAAGATTCTACCCTTGAGCCACATGCTATAGGTAGCTGAATGTATCCTCAAGATTTTGGAATTAATGGAGAGTATATTAGTTCATCTGTAGTATGTTTCAATTATGTGATAAATGTGGTGCCATAAGTTGTACCCCACTTGTTAATATCAAACTAGAGATGGTGGAAATATACCCCATTAATATTGGCAGTAATAGTTAAATCTTCATACTTTACTCATTTTGAGAGATGATTATTTTCTCAAAGATAGGAAGGATTTTTCCTTTTTCTCATGTCAGACACAATGTGTAAGCATCCTTCATTCTTATATTTTTTGAATTTGGTTCTTCAATGTCTCACCTTGATTGGTATTATTTCCAATGATCTGATGCTATTTAAAGTATGGTACCATGATTTTTGTGGGTAGAAGTCTACTACATGATCTGTGTCTGGTAGAAGGTAAATAAATCATGTTATGCTCAAGTAACATATATAACATTGTATATAGATTATCTTATTGTGTCATTATCTATAAAATTTTCTGTGAAGCCTTTTTAAAAGACTCTACATTATTCACATGATGAATTTGCATTTGACCCTTATAAGGTTGACTCAATGTTATCAGCTAAGAGGGATGTGTGGAGTAATAAGCATTTACATGCTCGTCTACTATTTTTTTACCCTTATTTGGATTCAGTTCTACATTTTCTATAAGTGGATTTAGTTTATATGTGCTAGGACATGTAGGTTTAAATAGGTTGTATGATAGGTGATCAAGTGGATCAAATTTTAAATTTCACATTTTCTCATTTGTCATATCATAAGCAATATCATCATCACTATCATAGTAATCTAAAACATGGCCATATTCTTGTTCATTATTAACCAATAGAGGAAGCTCAAATTATGGGTACTCTTCTGGTTCTATTGGCTCCTTTAGTAATGGTTCTTGGTCTTGATGTGCATATATGTGTACCCTAGTATCTATGCCTTATTTACATATGGATACAAAGGAGCCATTTTAATTGACTCAAATATTTCAAACATGTGTATGTGGCCATCTTAGTAGAGGTTCTTGGAGTTTCACTAGAACATGCTAATTACAGGGATAACTTGCATAGTGGAGAGCACAAAAAGTGATAGAGAGATGCAAATCGTACAAACCACATACAACATCTTTAATTAGATTGAAAATTAGGGTGATGAATATATATAAAGGAACATGACCATAATTCATATTGCATCAGATTATAGAATAAATAAAAATAGAGTACTTGACTATACATACACCATACATAAAATAAAATAAGGGAAAACCATAATAGGATAATTTCTATTAATCTCTATCAACACATCAAACCAGATTTTATCCCATCAAAGTGCTATTTATAGTCTTTTACAATCTTGATGTCTTTTCACCTTCTAACCTTACCAGAAATAAAATGATTGAAGTACTATTTATAGTCTTTTACAATTTTGATGACTCTTCACCTTCTAACCTTACGAGAAATTAAATAAAAGACTCTCTGCATTCTCCAATCAGACTTTCAAGGCTGAATAAGTACAAAACTACACAAAAGACAAAATCAAACACGTTGCACATATGTTTATCTTATATACTTTATGGTTTTAACAAGCTCCATTATACGTCCAACAGGTCAAGAGGAATGTATTGTTTAGGTGGTACCACTGTAGGGATGCCTTCAATTTTAGAATGTATCATTTTACAAAATTTGAAAGGATCATCATCAACAGGCATGGATAATAAGGTCCCATCATGTATGAATTTTACACATTGGAAAAATGTAGATGGGACAACTTCCATTGAATGCATCCAAGGTTTACCCAAAAGTAAATTATAATGTAATGATTGAGAAATGACCTGAAAAGTAGTTTAAACTATTTTTTTTCCCAATGTCACATCCAATGTGATTTGACCAATTAGAGGGCTATGTGAATTATCAAATACTTTTATATGTATAACCATTTTTTTAATAATATTGGTGTTAATACCCATGGTGGTGAGGTATTTTGTCTATAAATGTTTAGGCCCAATCCATTATCAACAAGCACCCATTTGATGCCTTTATTTTGCATGGTCACTTATATGAGTAAAAACAAATTTTGGTCAATAATATCTTTGGGTGGTAACTTTGTTGGATCAAAGGTAATGAGCTTTGCATTATTCTTGTGATATTTCATGATATCCATAAAATAAGGAGGCTTAATATCACTTGGAACTTGTGTTTCACATAATGCTTCATATAGGATGTCCTTATAAACATTAGATTGATTTAAGAGCTCAAGGATTGAAATTTTAACATGTCTATTGATCAATTTGTCAATAATGTCATATCCCTTGGATTTTATTACAAGGTTAAGTTTAAGAGGCACCTATTATATATTAATAGGTGGTAGGATGGGTTGAGCGACCTTACCTCTTCAAGTAGTAACAACATGGACTATGGAATCCAATATAATATGTGGGAAAATAATGGGTGTGGGATGGTAACTGTCATTAGAGTAATACTTAGGTAAAATAAATGATTGAGAGCATGCATTTTGGTGTCTAGATACTGGTTCTATAACATTGCAAAAAGAATTTTGAATAAAGATCAAGTGTTATTTCTGTAAAACGCTCTCATGATTGGTACAAATTCATTTAATATATTTGACATGGCAACTAATGTAACAAAACATGGAAACCATGACATATTGGAACCCAAAATTGGGTGATAGATGCATCCATATTTCACATATTTTATAATAGTCATGGATTAGTAATAGAAAAACCAAAAAACCCTAATTGACCTAGGGTTTGGAGTTAAAGGATCAGGTTCACCAAATGTTTAACTCTAAAATGTTTATTTTCTAAGTTGAGATCTCCTAGATACTTTATTAAAGGGGTATATGGAAATGAATAAACATAAGAGTGATAATCAAATCTATAGTAGGCTAATTATGTTCTAAACTCATATATAATATATACTAAATTTCCTATGTTGAGTTATGCTAAAAATATTAAGTACAACTATGCTAAATATGGAAATGACAAATAAATTATGTACTTAGCTTGTTCTTATGCCAATGTAGTTCTAGACCTGGAACAAGAAATAAGTAGACTTGAAGATGATTCTGAAAAAGTCATCAGATTATGGATTGGATTCTTTTGGAACTACAAACACTAACCTCACCTTGGGATGGTTACATTGATGCTATTATCTAAACTCGACACAAGTGTCTTATAAAAAATACCTACTAAAATAGATGAAACCACTTGGATGCTTTTGGGTTTTGTCTTCACCTTCATTTTAGTGCATTCAAATTTAGGTCATGGACTATTATTCTTCATGAATTTTTAAATCCCTAGTTCTAGTCTTCATAGTGACCTTGGAGAAAAATGGGTTAGTGGGCACATAGTGTTGAGTTGACCCCAAAGACCCCTATGTCAATGAGCATTTCTTACATAGCCAATACTATGAAGAGGGCCTCAAATTGATGTAGTTATCCCCTACATGTTGGCTTGTGTGTAAATCATGCAATATGTGATAAAAAAGTACAATAGTGACCTAGCTTGTAACTTGGTAAATATAGCTCTTGGGATACTCCTTTAGTAATTCAAACCTATAGATGTGTTGTCCCTATCACTGATATGGAAATAAGAATAAATATGGAGTCTTTACTCATTTTAATGATTGATTAAATGTTTTTGATAAGTTGCCTTGGTTTTTTTGGGTACTTTTTAGGTCTTTTCCCAGGTAAGGAATGAATGAGGGTTGATCTTATATTTATATCAATCCTTTTAGAGAAATAACTCACACTGAAGCACTTAGGATGACCATTATGATACATTTCATTTACAAATTATATGACTTTAGGGCAATTGAAACTTGTGTCAGGTTAGGACACTAACATCAATGTAGGTGTCTGTCTAGGATGCTAGTGCTAAGGGAGCAAGAAAGTAGGTATAGGCTCAAAAATTGCAGAGGTGGAAGATAAGTAGGTTTTAAGCATTCTAGGCAAGATAGAGGGTTTGGGTCATCAACATAAGACTAGTTAGACTAAGAGATAGACTAAGGGGCACAAGATAGAGCAGATGCAAAACTTCAAAAAGTGGGTAAGGTCTATAACTAAGGAGAACAACCAAGGTTTGAGTTTGCCAAGTATATAAGACTGAGGTGCTATATAATTCATAAATAGTGTCTACAGTAGGCATGATGAATATGTGAAACAAATTTGAATCCATGATCATATGAAACTTGTATATCTTGCATCTAAATCAAAGAATAACATGAGAATCACATGCATTATATATATATATATATATATATATATATATATATATATATAAACCTCTTGCAAAGGTATATAAGCAATGATATGTAATTAACAAAGACAAAGGTAAAGGAATTTTAGATTTTTGTGTTTTACCATTTTTTTAAATAAATTTTAGAAGAATCTTGCCCCCTATGTGGGAATATATGACAATCAAAGTGCAATAAGGATATGTTCCAAATTTAGACAAAATATAATCCACTATAATTATCCAAGTCTCATGCCACCTATAAATGTATGACATGTATCATGGTAATGTAGGGAAAGATTTGTCCCATATGGATAATGATGATTAAAGGATCCAAGGACATATGGCCACTAAACAAAGAAAATAATAAAGAAAGGTCAAACATGTGTACATAAATAAAAAATAAACAAATAAAATTTCAATAAAGTAAACTCTCAATAGGAATTAAAAAAATCCAACCATGAAAGCTAAGTGGTAAATGAAAACTATAAAAAATCATTACATAAAATAAAATAACCAGTCAAGAGAATAAAAGTCAAAATAATAAAAGAAAAATTCCACCGTAATGTCCCTATAACCAACTGTGAATCCATGATCATATGTTAGTGTGGGTTTTATGAAATCCTGAATAATAATTATAAGTTATTCGTTCAAAATCACATGTCTTGCCATTGTTATGATCGAGAAGTGAATCTAGTAAGCCGTCACTAGAAAAAGTGGTGTCTTCGATGCAATAATATGTACTATTGAGTTAAATTTTGTCTTAGGATCCAATTATTTAATGATTTAATTTTATAATCATAAGATTTTGAATTTGACCTTAATGCACTTTTTTCTTAGATACCCATTTTAGTTCATATGAGGATTTATCTTTAGACATCTTATGGGCATTGATAAATTTCCTACATTTGTTATGATAAGACCCGGAATTTATTCACAATCATTTAATTATATCTACCTAATACTTAAGATCATTTTTTCTGAAACACATGTTCATTGAGACTCAAATGTTGCATGCTCATGATTTTTTTTCATTTATAGTGCTTAACTTGTGTTAGATCTAAGAAAGTGAGTATAAATAAATTTATCTTTTATAATGCTCTTATAAGTTTCATGAGTCACTTGAGAAGGCAGATATTTAATTTTACAATTCTCATTGTATCCAATACCTTGATGAAAGTAATGAGCACTTGGAATAATAGGTTCTTTAATGCCTAGATCATGTTTACCTAAACCACGACATTCATATCCCATTAGTTGTGCATGTGTGAGCTTAAATCCATATTTTGTTAATGATGCTTGAATAAGATTAAGAGGTTTGTTTGATTTAGTCATGTTTCAATGGTTATCTATAATAGGATATTTACCTTTGTCAGTGTAGGATAATGTATGGTTAGGCATTGATGATTGAATACATTTTTCATAGTCTAAAGGAGTAAGATAAGGTTGGATAATACCAAATGTATGCATGTCATATAAATATTACCCATGAAATATATTCCTTTTATTTAGCAATGAGAGAGCTTATGATACATTTTATTGATATTAAAAATTATATATCAAGTCCTATAATCTCATATCTTCTCTCCTTCACTCACTTATATTTGTGAGTTGTACAAATAAACAAATAGGATAAATATAAGACATAGTACATCATACACTATATATTTCCCCCTTTAGTATAGACATAGTCTAAAGGAAAGGAAACACTACACAGAAATTAGAACAAACATGCAGTTTGACACACATATTTATGGATGAGAACACATTGCTAATCCAATAAAGCAAGTATGAGCTAGGACACACTTTGATTTCATTTAAATATAACATACATTTTTTTTTTCACTTTCACACGTTAAATATACATGAATAGAGACACATTCAATTATTTATCATGGCCTTATTACACACATGTCATCTATGAAGGAATAGAGACACATTCAACTATTCATCACGACTTGATTACACATGTAAAAAGGGATAAACATTACAATTTAAAACTTTAATCCTAGTGAGAACAAATCTTCACTAACCAAACATAAACATAGCCATACACATATTCATCCTTAATTTCAATTTTAATATGAGGATGTTATTTATTCGCTTCAAAACCACACTAATCTTCACTATCATCATGAAAAACCAAAATTATATTTTTGTTTCCCATCAATAAGATCCTATGCTCTCTATCTACAATTAATGAGTAAATGACCTCATTGTTTACAATAGAAACAAGTGTATCTATCTTGTTAAATTTTGGAGGTTAACAAATGTTTGTTTCTCTTGATTATATTTTATTCATCAGGTAAAGTAGAGATCAAACCTTCCAAACTGAGATTTAGTATACTTAAATTAAAAACTATGTTTGAAAAATTACTTGGCATGTTACTCATAAGTATGGCCTTGGCATCGTTATCTTTTAATTTGTATTTAATGTTAGCCAATTATTTTATCAAGGAAATGAGATTACTGATGTGCTCTACCATCTTGTCTCCTTGTTCGATATTTAAATATAAAAACCCTTATTTTAATGTTACATTGGTACTTTCATCTTGAGATCCAAACAATTGATTCAATGTATCCCAAATTTACTTTAAAAGCTTAGTGAGGTCTACATGATGTAGGTACACATTTCACAATCTTAAACCAATGGTAGCCAAATTTTTATAGTCCTTGGTAGTCCATTTGGTCACCTCGTTAACATTTAATGGTTTCATTACCTTTCCATTAATGACATCCCATAGGTTTTTATCAATAAAAAAAATAAATGGATTTTCACCTGCTAGGTGTGAAAATCCCTACTGTCAAAATTCTTTACTATACCTAATTTTTCCATTACTACTTACCCCATTAAAGTGGACTGCAAATAAGACATCATGTTCTCTTGAAAACACATCCTTTACAAAACTAAGCCTAGATTAACAATGCATTTATTCTATTTGGACACTTTTAGTTTTCGAGATACATTACTAACCATGACCAGACATAAACTATAACAAACCTATTAATAAGATTAAATAAGTTGTAAAAAATAACACAATTACCACTTAAGACTCTAGTCTAAAAATTAACATATATTACAATTAACATCCACACCAAATAAATGATACAAAATAAACTATAGAAAAAACTATAATATTCAATAAGGACTATATAGCATTAAGCTATTATAGTCTAACCTTGACAACAGTTTGAAATGGAAAGCTTACATGGTAGAGCTAACACATGATTAGAGACTACAAAGATGCATGGTAGAGTGGAATTGATGTACATGAGAGTGGATCAAGACAGAAAATTGCACGGTGAAATCATATTTGTTAGATATGTGTTTGTTCATGAAGGTTTGATTCCTGGATTGAAGATAATTGTGTAGTTGTTGGAGTACATGTGAATCAAGACTACACATAAATGACCACCCAAACAAGATTTCAGGATCAAGTGGTGCAAATTAATTTAAGTATAACAAATGTTAGATCTGGTAGAAGTATGGAATTTTCATAGAAGTAGCAGAATCAGACACAATTAATGAAACTGCACATAGAACAAAATGAACGGTAGTACATGAAATTTTATAAAAACAATGGCATGTGTTATTCCCAAAATTTTATTATTCCAACCTTTATAATTTTGGTCTCAACATAAAATGTTCAATTTTAAGTCTAGGTCATTAAAATAATCTTGTTGTTGGACTTAGATATTTTCATTTAAGTTAAAAATGTGTTTTATCACCCCTCACACCCAAAAGGTTGGGCAAGCCCGACCTCTTGGGCATGCTGGATGTAATAACGTGTCTAGTGTGAACAAGTAAGAATTTTAACCTTTTACACCCACATGGATAGGCTGAATTGAATTCACAAGCATGACAAATGTGAATCAGTAACCCATCTGAATTGAACCATGATATTGCATCTACCATGCCTATAGGATATGATCAACCTTGTATCAGGGGCATGCTAGTGTCACTATCTATAGTGTGCTTAAAATTCCCCCTATGGCTCATTAATCACTCCAAAGTTCACATTTGGGTAAAAACCTTCAAGATGCTACTTGTTGATCATGTACTTGTGTGGCACTAGAAGTTTGTTCTTCTACTATTTTATTCTATAGAGGTGAAAATTTACCAAAATACAATCAAAATATTCATTTCTCTAAGTATGTCAGGTTAATACAAGTTTCAAACTATTCAGATTGTGTTTTAGGTACTTTTCATTGTGAGTGAGGTACATTAGAGTTCTGGTTGGCCCTTATAACCTCGTGGTGAAGAATTTATAGTTGGAATAAAAATTTTCATGACCACTTTTACCTATTATCCACAAAGAAATAAACATTTCTTGTTGCTAGACATGTGTGGAAATCTCCATACCCTTGATGAAGCAGTGTTTTGTTCTACCAAAACAATGATAATAAAGTTCAAATACATGGGCTATGAGACCATGTTTGTTGTGGAGACTGATATTACATAAATTGGTAACTCGTAGATCAGACAAGTGGACTTGGATGAGTTTCACAATATAATCAATAAAAATTCTCCTACTCCCATAGTTGATCTCTTATCAATGAGTAACCTACTTGAGGAAATTGGTCTTACTATCATCATACAATGCTCATATTTGGTATTCGCATGCACTCAAAATTATAATCTCGACACTAGAAAAATATGGCCTATAAGTGGTGATTTTATGGCCAAGCTCAATGGCGACTCCATGGATATGAACATAAGGATTACATCAAGGGATGCCTACATAAAGACGAGTATCAAAATTGGGCAGAAATTCTAAGATAAAAATATAAAGAAACACCTCACAACTACCAACAATGGATGATTGAAGCATAAAAGAAGAGGCTCGTTAAACTTCCCAAAGAGATTTTACAAGTTAGATTTCCGAGAAGATTTGTCTACCATGATCACCCTTTTCAATAGGGTGGTGGGTAATAAGACCATTATGGAGTTTCATTCTTGGATGTTCATGGCAATGAGCATCATATGTAATGGAAATCAATATATTGGTTGGGGAAATGCCATCAACAATGTGCTACATCAACAACTCACCAATGTAAAGGAAACTGAAACCTTCTACATGACCTCATACTTGGTATAAATTATATCCATATCTAACCCTAGATAAAATCAACAAACACTTTAGATGGGTCAACGAGGCCTTCACCATGTGAATTATAATGTAATTGAATGAAGATTCGGGAGCTGGGATTTCTAATGAAGGAGCTAATCTCTTATCCTAATACTTAATATATTTCATTCAGTTTAAAAAATTATCTTATATCAAAGTAGGAGGATTTGAGAGATCTTCATTGAGACTCCCAAGGTTGGTGAATGATAAAATGTTACTGATTGAAATGTGTAGAAAACTCATAGAGGTACACCAGAGATGCAAGAAGAAACATGTGGCTAGTGTAGTGTTCCTAATCATTTTGAGCCACTACACTTGTAATAATACTACAAATCATTAGAATATTTAATATTCAATCACCCAATTCACAATGTACCCTCACATGAGCAAACATTATTTTGATAGTAATGGATATGTGAGGGCTCATCTCAGGGTAGGTCCATCATACACACACTAACCACATCTGAAGGATTACTGGGCTGATTGGGCAAATGAATATGAGGTGTAGAGGCATGATTGGGGATGATTAAGTTTGGATAAAATTAAAGCCTTCACTAATACTTGGGTGTCTAAAGGAATGATGGATGATGGGAGTGAACTACTTGACCCAACTTATATCAAATAGTCATAGCCTCAACGTTCATGGTGATAAGTTGGTCTACATAACAATTGACTAACCTAAAAATTTAGATGATGGAAATATTGGATATATCAATGGACTGGTTCCGTGGGAAAATTTCAAATTATTAGGATACGGTAGCTCTAGGAGAACTAGAAACACAACCTTGCCAATACAAACTGCTCTGTCTGTCTTGAAAGCAACTGGCATCTTTGGCACCATATCCCACCTAACACTAGTTATAGGAGAAGATGGAGGTAGAGAGAATCTAAATCAGCCCAAGCAACTGAGCATGACATGTGGTGAAGGCTCTTCTATAGTGAAAGCATTTCAAGAGAAAAAAATCAATGCAACTACAAACATCCTCTTCCCCAACAGGTGATACCTCTTTACTGATTAATAGCACCACATAACAATATATTATCTCCTGCTAAGAATTGGATCAGCAAATAACTATAGGAGTTATTTCAAGTTTTTTACCACAAAAACCAACATATCCTCTTCTTTAATCTTCTCATAAAATTCCACTTCTGCCAAATTCGATAGTGCCAAGGGAGCCTACACTATTGTTCACTTCGGTTGATTCAAGTGCACAAACGGTTAGTTTTAATGGCACTACCTTTTAGTAAATGAAACCTTAGCTAGGAAGAAATAAGAAAGTGGTGGATATAGAGCTTATTGACTGTGATGTTGTAACTAGTATTCTAGTCACTCGACTGTGATGTTGTAACTAATATTTTAGTCACTCCTCCCCTAAATAAGGCTAAGATGACTTCTAGGTTGGTGTCTAATTCCTTTGGAGCCTAGTTTTCAGAAATTGTTGAGCTGAATGTGGAAATAAATGAAGAAGAGATGAAAATTCATGATTTTACCTTAAATAGGATTCCATTATATATTCAATCGAAAGAGTGACATACACAACCTCCAGGAAACTAATGAGAGAATGATCAAAAGGTTTGAGTAGGATGAACTGACCTAAAAGTAGATGAAAGACTAAATCCAATAGCTTGTGGGATATGTGAACTACCTATTAAATCCATTAAAGGCTCCAAAAGCTTCCCAAGTACATCCTAAAACTCAAGTACCTTGGATTAGTAAAGAGGCCATCTCAACTATAAACCAATACAATAACTATGGGAAAACTCTCAAGGCTTGGGTTGAACTATTGCTTTAGATGGATTGAAATATATTGAAGACATGGAAATTTTTTACAAGAAAATTAAGTCAGAGTAAAAAGATCAAAAAATTAAATTCCACCAAAAGGAGCTCACCCTATGGGAGAGCGTGAAAGGGGATATAGAGGAGATGCTAACTACAGATGTTGAATTTTATAGTCGAAGGAGGAATTTTAAATAAAAGAGAAAATCATATCTCATATGATTGGTGGAGAGAATTTTATACAAGATTGAAGTGCTAAATAAAGTGATAGAAGAGCTTAAAAACCAATAAAATATTTGAGGGGAGAATATGTCTGAGGCCTATTGATGCAGGAGCATCCGTGGTCCTAAACAAAAATTGCATCGCCAAAAACAAAGTGCATTCTTCTTTCTGTTTGCTTTGCCTTACCTCAGTTTTGGTGTGTTTGAAGGAAGTTGTCTCGATTTTCATGCCAGGTGGTGCTTGTTCTTGACCTGTTTATGTTGGAGATATCAGCTTGTATTTGCATCATTTTATCTCAAATGTGATCAATTATCTCAGTGTTTGAGGATAAAGACTTCATCTTCACAGTTGCAGTTTCATCTATTTCTATATTGATAGCCTTTCTCCTTCTTAGCAATCTTGGTGCATCAATTGTGGAGGTAGCTAGTCACTAATGCTTTGGTAGCATAATGTGGCAAAACAAATGCCGATAGGTGATTCATCAGGTGAGCTTCAATCCTTTACATGGATGGCAATTGCTGTGGGCGGTGTTTTGGGTAATCTGTTTGGCAGGATTCTTGTTAGCCAAGTTGAGGCAAGGACCATGTTCAATGTTTTTGTTTTATTATTGATCATTCAAGTTGGCACCTTGTTTATTTTTAAGGAAGAGTCCTTTGGTATTGCTAGTATCATGGGAGCGAGAGATTGTAAAATGTCCAAATCTGATTAAGAGGAATTTACACAGATTCTCTTTTTTTAAAGAATTTGATTGCCAATGCATCTTCAAAGGGTGATCGGGACTGAGTTTCCCAAATGGGTCTATGTTGCATCACTGTTACTTTCCTCTATTTTTTGAAGAATGAAACCTGCATGGGTTCTCAACAGTTCATAGCTATCCTTAGCAGTGCGGCTCAGGATTAGAAGCCTGACTAGGCAAAGTAATGTTGTCGGTGAACATTTGAAATAATTCCAATCAATGCTAAGTGAAATTCTTAGGACCGATTGAGTCTTTAAATTATTTATACATTCTTGGCACTCGAAGGAACCAGATTGGTCTTATACAGGACCAATACTTCATCCCATGTTGCTTGGAGATCAAATTTTGCATAGGGCTTTTATTCTGTATGTGCTTTTAAATAATGTTTGGCACTCAAACAAGACCCAACTGGATCTATAATATGTTCCAAGCTTCTAAATAAATGTGACAGGGTCGTTATCATTACCTAAAGATTTATAACGAGCTTGAAAATGTCTAGTCAATGTAAAATGATTCTCAGAACCCGACCGGGTCCGCTTTCAACAAAGTGCATTTTTAAAGTTGTTTCATGCTCAGTAAAGCCTGATTAGCATGCCTGTAGATGTATACACAGGATTTTATCCTATTTGATGACTCTTTGCATTCTCTTTGGAGTTGAAATGTTAGGGGAAAGATGTGGAGACGTTAAGAGAAGGCGGTGGTTCATTCCTTATCGTGGATATAAGCTTAATGACATTCATTTGGTAGGGGCTCTCCACTAGAAAAAATAAGAACAAGAGATTGCATTGTGTTGTATCTTTCTTGGTCTGTAAGTAGAGTCATGCTGTCAATTTGAAGGCAGATGCCTGTGTACGACGTGAAGGTGTTTGTATTAGTTTTCCTGCATGATTTTATGTATTTGAGAAGCCATTTATGAAAAGATTCCTGAATTGAAGCCTGATGTGTTCAATGCTATAAATCGATCTCTGTAATATGGTAGTCAATTGTTTGACGAATGCGTATGTAAACATCTTTTTTATTGTACTCCTCCAACATGGAAATTAGAGGCAGATTTTAAATAGTCTCCCCTTCCTCATGCTTGCACCGCCTATGATTTGATCAAAGAAGATGGTTCAGAAGACACCCAATAGATGAGATAAAAGAGAAATTTAGAAAATTAATCAAAGAAGAGTTATGAAGGCACCCTAAATGTTCCATATATGGATATCCTCAGTAATATTCATACTTTATTGGAG
Organism: Torreya grandis; assembly: GCA_037957365.1. Taxonomy (NCBI): domain Eukaryota; kingdom Viridiplantae; phylum Streptophyta; class Pinopsida; order Cupressales; family Taxaceae; genus Torreya; species Torreya grandis. The sequence continues at coordinate 405,118 of JARHVA010000967.1, forward strand.
GCACTGAATTCTTGGTTGGTATTCTTTGTAGAGACCTATTGATGATTGAAATTGTCATGTAAACTAATCTATTTGTTTGATTATCATTAAGGTCAAATCAGAATTATACAAGTTTAATTGTAGGGACTTATTATCATAAAATTTTAAAAGATTAATTGTACGTTTACAAGCAATTAGAGGTGTTTTCATCATAGGGATAGTATTTTTTTTGTAGAATGGGACATCGACTCCGTAGGCCAATGGACAAGGGTTGAGTCGAATAATGAAATCTACCTATCCTTCAAGCTTTTAAATGCTCTGTTGAATATATCCTGACAATTTCTCTTTCGGTACAACAATATTCTTTTCATCATGGAAAGCATACCAGAAAAGGGAGATAGAATTAGGGATACAACTTGCATTATAAGGACTTGAAGGCTATTCTTGCATTATGGGATCAGGTGACATTTTGAGGGTAAAAGAGAATAGAGGCTTTGATATCTCTATTGAATTCTTCAAATTTTGCATTTGGATAGAAAAGAAGTCCATGAGAAATCATATAAGGTGCAAGTAGACCCAACGAATCTTGGCTCTTCTATCAATAGGCCTATCAAACCCTGATAGGTGTACTAACACAATCCCCAAACCCTGCAAAGCTTGCCAACATAACCCCCATAACCCAATTTATCCCCTTGACAAATGTTTCAGCCAATAGGACCTATGACCAAATAAATAAGTTCTAATGTGTGTAAAATGATATTTTATAGTTAAGTAAACAATTTTTTAAGAACATTCATTAATTTAAAAAAAATGGGAGTCAACTATTTATTTAAAGTATTTTCAAGTATATAAGATGCCCCTTCAATATGAAATCTTAATATTAGATTCACACTAAATTCACTATTTTCAATATAGTCAGCATATTCATTATATTATCAAATACTTCATTTAGTTTATCATATATATATCAAAGTTCAAACAATTTATTTTTTTTGTTTTTAATGTTGGTAAAGGAAGATTTTTTGAATAGGGAGCCAACCCTTTTACAAGGAACAAATAGAATAGGCCAACAAAGCCATAATAAACATTAAACTCTGCCTAGAAAGTCTAATAAAACAAAGAAACAATAATTAAATAACTAAGAAACAACAACTAAACAACACAAAAAGAAAGAGAAGCACATCTAATCAGTGGTCCAAAATAAGAATGTTTGAACCATCAATTCTTTTGCCCACCGAGGGCTTTGTCCCAAGTGTCCATCATAATCTTCATGGCCGTCTCCATGTGTTCCATCTCTTGGTGTTTTAGTTTCTATCTTTATACTTCATTGGTCGTTTAACTTTCTTACCCAGTCTAATTGAACTCTCTACTTCATGCCTCCTCTTTTGAATCCACCTCAGCCCATCCATACTTGTTAAATAATTTTGAATAGCTGATTTGTTGAAGTTAACCAGAATACTTAAGTTTTCATTGATACTCTCATTATTTTTTACCATAATGTTAACTTTATCCTCCATCCATTTCACCTGTAACATCACCGCCTTCAAATCATCTTTTCTACAAAGAACATCCCTCTCTACATTGTGTTTCCTAGCGAAATCCTTTAGATAATTATGGTCTTCTAAGAACCACCTTAGAAAAGCTTTATGAAGATCAAGCTCTTCAACCATTGCCTTCCACTTAATCTACCGGTTAAGCTCCTTAGTTGTAGGCCTAAAGTCTTAGGCCTGTAACTACATCCTCCATTATTTCAGTAGAAGTACATGGTATTTCACTTCTCCCCTCTCCTCATTGATTTACATCCACCTTATAATTATTATTATCCTCCTTGTTAGGCTACTTCCCATTAATTGTGCTTCTAAGAATCCTATCACTCATTATCTTCTCCATGCTTTGAGATTTCTCTACACCAGTCATACAAGCAACGCTAGTCTTCATGGACCTAGTATGCTTGTAAATAAAAAATATGACAACTTGATGTAGATGGAATCTCTTTTTACCTTTCTTAACATCTTCCAACAAACTTTCCAAATATTTAATGATGTAAAATGGTAGACTGACAAGAATATGGCATCTTAAATAATTCAGAAACACAAATTAAAAAGTATGAGCAACTTTGTACCTTCCCTCAAGGGCAATAAACTTCATAATTTGCTTAGTGACTTGGTCATAAGAATGAGGGAGTGAGTCCTTATTTAGTCACATATAAAGTCAATCAAATCCTCTTTTCCCATCAAGGATTTCTCATTTTCCTCCTTGTAGTCTCTATTGGATTAAAAACATTTCATAACCTCTATTTTCATGCTCATAAATAGAGCAATAAGCTCATCTGTTACTTCAATTCTAATCCATTTCATCTCAACCTATCTATCATTCTAGTTGTTTGCAAATATATTTAAATATGTGGATCATACCCATCATTTTTTGGATAAAATTGGCTAACCCACCTTCCTATAGAATCTTCCAAAGCTCTACATTATTCATCATAACCTCTGTAGAGGAAGGCTCAACCTTGCACAAATATCCACCCATATTCTCAGTGCTATAACTGACACAATATTAAAGATGATTACAAAGATCAACTTTGCATATAATAACAAAAGAGGCATATCATCAAAGCCTTAAATAGCTTCATTTTTAAATCATTACACCACTTCAAAAAATTAATCATGACATGAATATGAATGAAATCCTTACTCCCACAAGTGAATCTACGACCTTACCAAATCACTTTATAAATGAAAGTCTTCAACTTACCTCTCTTAATGATGATAATGCCTAACTAATAAACCCCACAAATAAACAAAGGAAAAAGGACCCCATCCTTCCTACTATTAATCTTAACCATATTCCTAATGCTATTGATTAGGAACCTCTCTAGATATCTTTTGTAGAATAACATTAGACAACTCTTCTTTTCTGATCAATTTCCTAAAACTTTGGGAAAGTGCCCCCAAATTTGTAAACCAATCTGTAATCTAGTTCCCTTCCCTATACATGTGTTTTATGTAAACCAACTCAAAGAACCTAAAATAATAAATGCCTCTTCCATCATATACTTAATCATCCAATTAAATTCATTCTTCTTGGAAAGATAATTAACTATATTGAGGGAGTCCCCTTCAAAAACCAACTGAAACACTCCCAATTATTTAGATAATTATAATCCCCAAAGTGTAGCTAGAGATTCTACCCAATGATTGGTTTGAATGTCCATGTTTCCTATATAAGCCACCACAACCTTTCCCTTGTTGTGTTGGAGAATGCCTCCCTCCTAATAAACCTAGATTTCCTTTGGAATCCCTGTCAAAATTCAATTTGACTCATCTAGAAGATGGGACACACCATTTCAAACTCATCCTAAAAACCATGATATGATCAACTACTAACATGTTCTCACTACTCAGCTACCAGTTCATTGCCACTTCAATCTCTTTAGTGTTAAACAAATCGCCTTCTACACTATTAAAAATCATAAAAATTTCCATCAAAATATCTTTGATTTTACTAGTTATCCTATTACTATAAGTCTTGAAATCTCTAAAATATCTATAAATCCTCTCTTTCCAAAGATCCCATAAAATTTGAGGAAAAACCAATTGCCAAAATTAATTTAAATTTTTATTCTTGAAAGGAGCCTTCCCATAATTCCATATCTCAAATAAAAAGTAAGGTTGAACCCAAAAAGTCTAAAAATTGATCAGAATATTTTCCCATACTTTAAAAGCAAAGGCAAAATCCAACTTAAATGTTTGACAAACTCTTCCTTTTCCTCGCACAAGGGACATCTATTGATGAGAATCTTACCTTTATTTTTGAGATTATCCATAGTAAGTATTTTGTTTTGAATAGTCAACCAAAGAAAGATATTAACTATTAGGATTAACTCTTTTATCCATAATTATTTCCAAGGAAAACCAACCTAAGTAACCTCAAGCACCGTATTGTATCTGGATTAGAAATTGTAGTGGCCATCAAATGAATCAATCTAAAACAACTCATCTTGTTTACAAAGATTAGAAGCATGAATCCATTTGAGTAAAGTATTCAAACTAGATAAAATTATCGTACATTTATCATCCAAGTTCTCCACCCTCAGTTGTTACCAATCTCGCCCTCTTTTTGAAACCTAAATATAATCCTCCACATGAGAACCATATTCCCTTTGAAGGAGTATACCAATCTGATGCCAATGTTGTAAATCCAAAAAAGGGTGGTCCAACACCCAATAATATTCTTAGAGTCTCACTTTATCACCATTTCTAACTTTACATTTACATCTCTTAAAAAATAGATCCCTGCTACTGACTAAAAAAATTGTCATAAAGGAAATTAACCGCTTCTTTAGAATCAAGATATTTAGCTTGTAGAATACCTGTCCAATAATTGGATTCTTTAATAAACCTCCAACTCAGCTTAATCACAAGGAATTTATTCATAGATTTCATCTTTTTGAGCCCAAGCCCACCAAATTTCTTTGGAAAGCAAACCTTATCCCAAAAAACTAGTAGAAATCTACTTTTTACTTTTGAACCTCTCCATAAAAACTTTTTCTAGATATTTTCAATATTCTTCACTATTACCTCATGAATTTTAAATTTACACATTAAATACATAGGCAAAATTTGGAAGGTGATTTTAATAGGCATCAATTTACTTATTCGAGAAAGAACCGAACCTTTCCACCTTACTATCTTCCTTTGAAATATGTCCAACAAATAAATCCACACTTTTTGAAGCATATTACCACTAAACAGGGGCATCCAAAAATATGTAGAGGATAAAAATTTTACTTGGCAGCCCATAATGCGAGATATTTTATATTGTCTTACCTATGGGGTATTAAAAAAAATAAGGAGATTTTATCAAAGTTATTTTTTTGCTTAGAGGCATCTTCATAATTACTAATGATTTGTTAAAGTCCTTTGGCTTCCTTCACTGAAGCAACTACTTGAAAAATCATATCATCAAAAAATTATTGACGTGAGGTGGGATCCACCTCACCTATAGGCCTAAAACCTTTGATTCTTCCCTACCTTATTGCTAGTACCAGAGATCTACTAAAAATTTCAGCCATTATATTAAATAAAAAAGGAGACAAAGGATCCCCTTGGCTAATACCCCTCTTATTGCCAAAGAATCCTTCTTTAACTCCATTGATCATTACTTAAAATATTGCAATAGAAATGCAAGTTTTAATTAGCCTTCTAACATGTTCATGAAAATCAAATCGAAGCAAGACTATATCCAAAAACTCCCAATTGACCATGTCATAAGCCTTATTCATATCAAGTTAACAATCATTCTAATTTGATTTCATTTATCCATCAAATGCATAGTCTCATACACCACAATTATACCATATAGTATTTATCTACCTAAAACAAAACCTTCATGATGTCTATAGATAATATTCTGAAGCAAAGGTTATATTCTAATAGATAATTTAAAAAAAAAAACTTATAGACTGTATTGCAAACGCTGATAAGGTGATAATATTTAAAATTTGAGGCTCCATTCTTCTTGGGGATCAAAATGATAAATGTGTTATTTATCTCCCTTAACATTTTATCTGAATAAAAGAACACATCCAATGCTACAACCATATCCATTGTAATAATATCCCAATAATGTGGGATAAAGGTGGTTGGAAATCCATTTGGACCTAGTGCCTTATCCTTATACAACAAAAATAACAACCTTGACTTCTTCGAGTGTCACAAGAGCTAACAAGTTCTTAATATCATCTTGGAAAATCAACTTAGGGATGTTATTAATGAGATATTGCATTTGTTGTCCCCAAAGTCTGTCACTTATTTTTGGGACAACACATGAACCATTTTTGGTCTTACAAGCCAAAAAACCCTCTCTTCTCTTCTAAAAAATTGTTATGAGCCTTCAAATTCTCTATTTTTAAAACTTTTTCAGCTAAGGGACCCTGCAGATGATTTCTACAGACTCATAACTACAGACTCTGCAGATATGTTTCTACAGACTCAACATTCTTAAAATTAGCGAGTTTAACAGGGTCAATGGCTTTAGCAGGTAAATTCTCTGAAGGGAGCAAGTTTCTAGCACTTAGGCATTTTTAGGGTTGGTTCAATGCCTTGGTTCCACCAAAAATGGTTCAACGTTGTCGGCAAGCTTCAAAGAGTCAAGCGCTTTGTCAAAGTTCATCGAGTTCAACCGCTTCACAGTTCAATGGTTCAAAAGAGTGCTCGAAACAAAAAAGCCTATGAAGTGGAAGCTGCCAAGTGTCATATGGCAGGACTCAGTTTCTAATAAAGTTTCAAAGCAGCGGAATGTGCCACGTGTCCCGTTCTAGTTCAGTGGAGCACGACAAGTGTCTACATCTACATCTTAGGTTTCTAATACGTTCCAAATCTTATTTCAATAAGCTTCTCTTAGAGTCCCATGAATGGTGCCAAGTGGCAATAGCGGAAGGTTGTAATATGTTTTTCTACAAAGCAATGAAACGTGCCACGTGTCCCTTGAATAGCTCAGTGGAGGCTGCCAAGTGTCAACATCTGTAGTTTCTTCCTTTTATTTTGTAAGGACTGTAGTGGGCCTTGGGTGAGTTTTTAAGGTCAAGTGGAGCGCGACAAGTGTTTGCTTCCGTGTGAATCCAAATGAGTCTCGAATGTTTCTATAGTGTTTTTGGGAGCTCGATAGAAGCCGCTATGTGTCATTTTCTGTAGGACTCTCAAAAGGGGTCTAAAAGCTTCTATAAGTTAAGCAGATGTTGCCAAATGTCCTCACCTGATTCACAATAGCAAATGCCATGTGTCACTTGCTAAGATCAGCAGAAAAGATATGAAGGAATTGCTAAGGAGGATGATAGGCATGCAACCATCAAATTTAGGACAACCAACTAGCTGTTAGCTTTCAAACGATGATGGACCCGAAGACGTCAAATTTGTGAAAAAATAATGTGTCTGTTGATCTTTACAGGCTTAAGGGCATACGCGAATGCTTTCAAAGGCATTCAAAGACCTTCAGGGTGAAAGGAAGAACTGTCGAGAGGAAGAACCAAAAGAACTAAAAAAGGGAAAAGATAGCTCGAGGGCTCAAATCACATCAGAAAGAGGGAAAGGCCAAAATATCTATGCAGTAGTTATTCTAGTAGGTGGAATAGTCTACAAAGTAGATTTTTCAGCCCTTAAACATTGAAGACATGGCCTATTTTGTCTCCCTTAGAGTAAAGTCAAAATGGATAGCTGCACAGACACCAGATGATCCAGACCCAGGAGAAGACATTTGAGATGAAATGACATGCCATAGTTAAGGTAGCCACCCTGTTCCAGCATGGCCCCTTGACAGAACTAAAAATGTATTCAAGGCATTAAATGCATAGCATGGGCCATTTCATGGAACAAAGTGCCAAGCCTTTCTTGGCTACTATATATTGTAATCTCTAGTTTTTATGCAAAGGAGATCTCTCTGTTATAGAAGCAAAACTCTGCCAAAATTGAAAGGTGATTACTGAGACTTTGAGCTCAAATTGTTAATCATATTTCTTTGTTTGAATGAGAAAGCAAGTTACTTTTAGACTTTGTGCTGTTAGCTTGTGTCATTTTAGGAGATTGTTCTTATGTCTTTATTCTGAATGCATTCTTGTTCAGTTAATGGAATAAGTAGAACTTGTGGAAGTAATCAGGAAAGTGTCCTGAAGCCAATTGTGGGAAGACTTTGTGTTGTCTACAATTGCCTTTAGTGTGTTTGTCTATTTTCTGTTCCTATGTAACGGACCTTGGGATGACTTTGTGCTCTCATTTTACTTTGTATTTCACTCTTGGGGAATTGAGGTGGAGACTTTGCGCTACACCTCAGTCTATTGGTTATTACGCCTCTATTACCAATTACTTATTTTCTAACTGAAAGAACTCCTACTATTTCTTGCCATACCACTTCTGAAAAAAGAGAAGTGCCTTCAGTGTCTTCAATAGGATTTCTCCTTTTCTTGTGATCATCATCTCTAAAAAAAGAGATATGGATGGTGTTATCCTACCCCTGAGTGTTATTTTCAGCTTATATTTATACTATATAGCTCTTCATATTTATAAGAGAACCTCCCCTTGATGAGAGGAGAGATTTGTCCCCTTTTGATGTGGTAAACCGGCACATCTGGATGACCAATCTCCCTATGTTGTGGTTGAAGAGACCTATTTTGCTCATTAGTTAGATGGTGATAAAATATTCACCCAACAGTTTTTGGTGACTCTGCTGGGGAAGAACACGTAGTTTGAAGTCTCAAGCTTCAAGCTGAAGCAAATCCTGCTCTTTTCCATTTTTGTTTTGCAATTTGGAAACTCCACGTTATACCATAAAATAGAGAGCTCAAGGTTTTTTGACCCTATTTTTGAGTTGGTGCAGCAGAGCAATTTTGATTTATTTCCTCCACAACCTCACCTTCAATGAACTAGGAGTCTTTGTCCTACCCATACCAGGTCACCAATATAAGGGAGAGCTTATTTTTCTACTGTTAGCAGAGCTTTGCCTATCCATACTCCACCCAAATTTGTGATCCCACTTCTACATAATCAAATCATGGCTCAAGGCCCTTGAGGTAACTCTTTTGGTCCACTCAATTTGACCCCACCTCTACATGAGCTTCCACATAGTTCAAGGAAGAAATTCCCCAAATTTTTTGGTGCTGAGAAAGTTCACCCTAATGAACATATTGCTGCCTTCAACATAGCTTGTGGTGTAATTGGAGTGGAGTATGAAGACATAACAATCAGGCTGTTTGTGAAAACACTACAAGGCGCTACTGCAGACTAGTTCTATCATTTATAGGCTCAGTCAATGACTGACTGGGATACTCTTAAAGTTACATTTGAAGCTAGGTTCAAGCTTGAAAAATAGGTGAATGCCTTGGTAGCCTAGATCACGCAGATGAAGAAGGAACCTCATGAACCTATGAGGGATTTCATTGCAAAGTTTGACAAGCTAAGGAACTAGATTTCTATCATCACTCAGCCAACACCTAAAATCCTCAAATGCTTCTTCATCAAATCATAGCTGCCTGAAGTGAGTTTTTTATTGAGATGAGCTGGTCACATAGACCTTAATACTACTCAAGATTTGGCTACTAAAGTAGAAGATGACCTTATCTTGGCAGGAAAGATAAGGAGAGATCCTAATAGAGGTAGATCCACTTCATCATTTTGGCTACTACTAGTCCAATGGTGCAGAAGTTGGAAAATGAATTGCTAGCTCTTAGAAATCAAATGGTGCAAGGAATGTCAACTACCCATTCATACAAAGATGTACCAAGGAGGACATTCCCCAATCAATCATATCAAGGCAATGCTGCCAAGAATCAAGGACAGTTAAATCGTCTTCCTCCCCCACATGGGAACTTTGCCATTGAAGCACCTCCAACCAATTCAATAGTTGGATATCTTGAGGCTAAATCAGATTTATCCTTCCAAATTGAATTGAACTATGAAAATGACACTAATATCTTCACTGAGGAAGAAGAAGAATTAGCTGGCTACTCCAACATTAGTTTCTTGAATTACCAGGATGAACCCAGAAGTGAAGGGAAAGCAGTTAAAGGATCATATGTTGTGTTCACTCAGTCCAAGAATCAGTCAACCCAGCAAGCTGATAAAGAAAAAATAGAGGAGCAACCTCAACCTACAATTTCAATTACCAAACGAGGAACTTCTCTGCCTTTCTAGCCAAAGGACATGGTGACTATTAAAAAAGTAAGTACCCCAAATGCTTCTGCACCTTCAACTTCAAATTTGCAGACCAGTCCTCCCCCTCCCAAAAACCAAAAGGATGAAATCCCATCCTCTGTTCCTAATTCATTTTAGACATTCAACATAATCGACTATGTCAAGAAAACCAAAAATCAAATGTCTGAATTTGAATTCCTACAAGCCAACCCTGAGCAGTTGGATAGGTTGGTTGAGTGTGTGAAGAACCAAACCATCCCAGAGAGACAAGAAGCTAAGAAGGTAACCCATGATCCCCCAAGGAACATGTCTATCCCAAATAACCTTGTCATTACTCCTCCTACTACCCCTAGGAAAATAGAGGCTTTATATGTTTTCCTGTTGATAAACGATCACAAGTTAAGCAATTGCATTATTGATTCCAGAGCTTTAGACAATGTCATGCCTGCCAAAGTGGCATAATCTCTTGGTATCACATTAACCAAAACATTTGGAAGATGTTTCTCCATGGAGAATAAACAAGTCCCACTACTGGGATAAATCAAGGATGCTCAATTTGCATTTACAACATTTCCAGACAAAAGAATTAAGATGATTGTCCTACTGGCTGGCGTCCCAACATCATATGGCATCCTTATTGGCCAAAATTTTTGCAAGGATGTTGGTGGTGAGTTGAGTATGGACTTGTCTGAAGAAAGAATCCTTGTCAAATGTTCCATGAAGAGATTGCTCCCTGAGAAGGAAGCAAAATATGTGGTTACTTAGACATCAGCCCCTAAAGCTCAAATCTTATTTGAGTTTTCAAGCATGGGTAATTATTTCTTAACCATAGAGGAAGTCCATGAAGCACATAATGAAACTCCTGAATGTGATAGCCTAAAAATACCTTCATTTGGAACAATAGAAAGGATGGTAGAATGTAATACAAGTGCTAAGGAATCTCCCCCTCCAAAAGAAGAAGAATCCAAGAAAAAATCAATATCTAAGAAGGTATGGATTCTGGGATTCGATGGCAGCTGCTCTTCTACCAGTTTAGGAGCTAGGATTGTGCTAATATCTCTTCAAGGAGATATTTTTCCTTCATCATACAAGTTGTAATTCAGAAACACCAAAAACATAGCTGAGTATGAATCTCTCTTACTTAGATTGAAGGCTACTCAAGACAAGGGTGTCAAGCTCCTTCATGCTAAAGGAGATGCTGAACTGGTGGTTTATCAGGTAAGAAACCTGTACCAAACTAAAAATGAGAGATTGTGCCACTACCGCAATCTAGTCTAGGATCAAATTGAAAGCTTTGATGCTTTCAACATCTCTGCCATATCAAGGGAATTCAATGACATATCTAATGCACTGTCAATTTTGGTAACTCTCTTAGTTCCTCACCCGAACTTCAAAGGAGATAAGTACACAATAGAGTTGGTCTTTTGACCAAGTGTACTTGATAATGTCAGTCATTGGTAGGTGTTTAATAATGACAACCAAATCATTGCTTTCTTAGAGCAAAAAGACAAATTTGAACAGCTACACTTTGAAGGCAGTGAGCCTCAGAAGCTTGAGCTAGCCCTAGAATCAAGTGCAGATGTAGGTGAAGAGTTCTTGCAACTCAAAGAGAATAAAATTCCCAAATCCCTAGTTTCCTTCGAGAAGCTGTTTGAAAAACATGACAGATTCATCAAACAACAACAAACATATTCAAGCTCCTCCCAGGAGTTTGATCAGATAAATTTGGGTACTAAGGATGATCCCAAAATGGTGAACATTAGGAAGTGCTGCACTCCTAAAGAGAGATTCAAGTTCACTGCTCTACTCTGCCAATACATGGATGTCCTAGCATACTCCTATAATGATCTGAAGTCACTCAGACCTAAAGAAATCCACCATGCCATTCCTCTCAAAAGTGATTTAGTGCCTTACAAGCAAAAATCTAGATAGTACAATCTGAAGATATCATGTACTACTCTATTTGAGATATAGAAAATGTTTAATGCTAAGATAATATTTCCAATCCATCATTCCACATGGATTGCCAACATAGTCCTCGTGAGGAAGAAGAATGACAAAATTTGCCTTTGTGTGGATTTCAAAAATTTGAATCAGTCATCCTTAAAGGATAACTATCCTTTGCCTATCATGGATCAAGTGCTTCAGATAGTGATTGGTTCTAAGATGTTATCAATGCTAGATGGCTTCTCATAATACAATCAAGTTGAAGTTGGCAAAGTAGACCAACATAAGACTACCTTCACCACACCTTGGGGCACCTTTGCCTATAGAAGGATGCCATTTGGCTTGATAAATGCTGGTGCCACCTTCCAAAGAGCATTGCACCCTGCTTTCAAAGATGAAATGGGTAAGTTCATTGTAGTTTATCTGGAGGATTTAACTATTTTTCTAAGCATCACCTGGATCATGTGCATCACTTACAAAAAATGCTAGAATGTTGCTACCAAAATGGCATTTCCTTAAACCATAAGAAGTCTATTTTTGAGGTAATCAAAGGGAAACTTCTCAAACACATTGTGTCAAAAGGAGGCATAAATATTGACTCAGATAGAGTTAAGTCCATCTAGGAGCTTATTTTACCCACGAGTAAGACTACAGTTCACCCTTTCTTTGGAAAAGTGAACTTTTTACGAAGGTTCATCCCTGAGTTTGTTGAGAAGACTTGCCATATTGTAAATGTGATGAAGAAAGGCCACTTTCAGCTGGATTGAGGAAAGCAAATTGGCATTACAAGACATAAAGACAACTATTACCCACACCCTAATTCTGGTATGTCTAGATTACAACAAGGAATTCACCATATATAGTTGTGCTTTTGAACACACACTTTTAGTAATTCTAATTTAGAAAAACTAAGAAGGTGTGAAATCCCCCATTTCATTCATGAGCTATCCTCTCAAAGCTCATGAGCTAAAGTACTCAAACATGGAGAAGCATGCCTATGCAGTAGTATAGGCAGTGAAGCATTTTTGCTTCTACATCTTGAATTCACATGTTACTGCCTTGGTTCCTAATACCATGGTTAAATCCATATTAAATCAGTAGGAGTTTGGAACCAAAAGGGGCAATTAGATTGAAAAAATAAAAGAGTTTGATCTAGTCATCAAACCAATGAAGCTAGTGCATGGAAAAGGCCTATGCCAATTGATTGCTGATAATAGACCAGAAGAAGTAGGGCATGAAGAAAAAGAAGAAGAAACACCAAAAATCCTCTTTGTCTCCACTATAAATAAGTGGTATTCAAGAATTTTGAATTTCCTTACTTATGGTGAGTGTCTTGCTTACCTATCTTATAAAGAAAGGAGGACTATCAAGTTGAAAGTTGCCAGATTTATCCTCTGGAACAACGGCCTGTACAAGAGGAGCCTTGATGGAATGTTCCTTCGCTGCGTGGACAAAGAGTAGCAGAACCAAATTTTAAAATCCTTCCATAATTTGGTTTATGGAGGACATTTTTTTGCTCTTGTAATTTCCCATAAAATTCTATGGGCTAGGTACTACTGGCCAACTCTCTTTCAAGATGCATATAAATGGGTAAAGAAATGTGAACTATGCCAGTAGTTTGTTGGGAGACCCAAGTTAGCTACCCTACCTCTCAAGTGAGTGGTCATAGAGGAACCATTCCATCAATGGGGAATTGATTTCATTGGTGCTGTAAACCCATCTTCAAGTTCTGGACATGATTATGTCCTCACATCCAAAGACTACTTTACCATGTGGGTGGAAGCTATCCCAACTAAACATGCTACTTTAGAAGTAGTGTGCAATTTCTTCAAGGAGAACATCATTTCCAAGTTTGGGGTCCCAACCAAGATTTTCACTGACAATGAAGCTTATTTCACTTCCTAGGAGATTACTCAATTCTATTTTTACTATGGGATCACCCTCTCCCATTCTTCTAATTACTTCCCATAAGGGAATGGACAAGCTAAATCAAGCAATAAGAATCTGGTGACTATCATCAAAAAGATGGTAGATGACAACCAAAGGACATGGAATAAATAATTAGTTGATGCTCTATGGGTAGATAGGATCACACCAAAAAGGGTAGTTCATATGTCTCCCTTCCAAATTCTTTATGGGCTCAATGCTGAGATACCAATCACCCTAGAATTGCCAACATTGAAATTGGCTAAGGCAATTAAAAATCAGACATATGAAAGCTCCATTGATAAGAGGATCATGTACCTGACTAAGTTGGATGAGCAGATAACTATGGTAGTGGACCGAATTGCCACCTATCAAAGTTTGGTGAAGAAGCTCTTCGACCAGAAAGTACAAGACCATGATTTCCAGATTAGAGATCAAGTTTTCCTATGGGATAAGAGGAGAGAACCAAAGGGGATGCATGGGAAGCTTGATTGACTATGGAGGGGACCTTTTAATATTCATCAGCTAAATGGTAAAAATAGATTCCTATTGAAGTATCAAGATGGCACGCTCTTTTCTCTGCCTCACAATGGGCAGCATCTGAAGCACTTCAATTCTTAAAGTATTAGATAACTTCACCTGTACATATGTATATTTGTATAATCTTTTTATATATTTTTTGTCATTCATTTTCAATTTTTTTTTTAGCCTTTCTTTTTGGGTAACATGACTCTATATCCCAATGGCATACTTCAAGGCACTGAAGATTCTGATTTTTACTCCCCTCAGCTGTTCCAAGTTTTTATCTGAAGAAAGTTCCCCAACTAGAGCCAACTGTTGTCCCCAAAGTCTGTCACTCATTTTTAGGACAACACATGAACCATTTTTGGTCTTAAAATCCAAAAAATCCTCTCTTCTCTTCTAAAAAATTGTTATGAGCCTTCAAATTCTCTATTTTTCAAACTTTTTTAGCTAAGGGACCCTGCAGATAATTTGTATAGACTCATAACTACGGACTCTACAAATATGTTTCTACAGACTCAACATGCTTGAAATTAGTGGGTTCAATAGGTTCAATGGCTTTAGCAGGTAAATTCTCTGAAGGGATCAAGTTTCTAGCACTTAGGCATTTTTAGGGTTGGTTCAATGCCTTGGTTCCACCAAAAATGGTTCAATGTCGTCAGCAAGCTTCAAAGAGTCAAGCTCTTTGTCAAAGTTCATCGAGTTCAAATACTTCACGGTTCAATATTTGAAAAGAGTGCCTAAAAGGAAAAAGCCTGAGAAGTGGAAGCTACCAAGTATCATCTGCCAAGACTTAGTTTGTAATAAAGTTTCAAAGCAGTGGAATGTGCCACATGTCCCATTCTAGTTCATCAGAGCATGACAAGTGTCTACATCTGCATCTCAAGTTTCTAATATGTTTCAAAGCTTATTTCAATAAGCTTATCTCAGATTCCTATAGAGGGTGCTAAGTGGCAATAGTGGAAGGTTGTAATATGTTTTTATAGAAAGCAGCGGAACATGCCACGTGTCTCTTAAATAGCTCAGTGGAAGCTGCCAAGTGTCAACATCTGTAGTTTCTTCCTTTTGTTTTGTAAGGACTGTGGTGGACCTTAGGTAAGTTGATAAGGTCCAGTGGAGCACGACAAGTGTCTGCTTCCACGTGAATCCAAATGAGTCTCGAATGTTTCTATAGTGTTTTTGGGAGCTCGATGGAAGCTGCCATGTGTCATTTTTTGTAGGCCTCTCAAAAGGGGTTAAAAGCTTCTATAAGTTAAGCGAATGCTACCAAATGTCCTCACCTACTTCACAGTGGAAAATGCCATGTGTCACTTGTTAAGATCAAAAAAATACATGAAGGAATTGTTAAGGAGGATGATGGTCCCGCAGTCATCAAATTTAGGACAACCAATTAGCTGTTAGCTTTCAAATGATGATGGACCCAAAGACATCAAATTTGTGGCAATAAAGTGTCTATTGATCTTTACAGGCTTAAGCATAGACTTGAATGCTTTCAAAGGCATTCAAAGACCTTCAAGGCTTAAGGAAGAACCGTGAGGAAGAAGAACCAAAATAACCAGAAAAGGGAAAAGATAACCTGAGGGCTCAAATTGCATCAGAAAGAGGGAAAGGCCAAAATGTCTATGCAATAGTTATTCCAGTAGGTGGAATAGTCTGCAAGGTAGATTTTTGAGCCCTTAAACATTGAAGACACATCCTATTTGTCTCCCTTGGAGTAAAGACAAAATGTACAACTGTGCAGACACTATATGATCTAGACCCAGGTGAAGACATTTGAGATGAAATGACATGCCATAGTTAAGGCAGCCACCCTGTTCCAGCATGGCCCCCTGATATAACTAAAAATAAATTCAAGGCATTGAATGCATAGCATGGGCCATTCCATGGAATAAAGTACCAAGCCTTTTTTAGGTACTATAAATTGTAATCTCTAGTTTTTAAGTAAAGGAGATCTCTCTATTATAGAAGCAAAACTCTACCAAAATTGAAAGGTGATTACTGAGACTTTGAGCTCAGATTGTTAATCATATTTCTTTGTTTGAATGAGAAAACAAGTTACTTTCAGACTTTGTGCTGTTATAGCTTGGGTCATTTTAGGAGATTGTTCTTATGTTTGTCTTCTAAATGTGTTCTTGTCTAGTTAATGAAATAAGTAGAACTTGTGTAAGTAATCAAGAAGGTGTCCTGAAGCTAATTGTGGGAAGACTTTGTGCTGTCTACAATTGCCTTTAGTGTGTTTGTTTATTTTTTGTTCCTGTGTAAAGGACCTTGGGATGACTTTGTGCCCTCATTGTCCTTTGTATTTCACTCTTGGGCAGTCGAGGTGGAGACTTTGCGCTACACCTCAGTCTGATGGTTATTACGCCCCTGTTACCAGTTACTTATTTTCTACCTGAAAGAACTCTTGCTGTTTCTTGCCAGACCACTTTTGAAAAAAGAGAAGTGCCTTTAGTGTCTTCACCAAGATTTCTCCTTTGCTTGTGAACATCATCTATGAGAAAAGAGAGATGGATGGTGTTATCCTACCCCTGAGTGTTATTTTTAGCTTATATTTATAGTATATAGCTCTTCATAGTTATAAGAGAACCTCCCCTTGATGAGAGGAGAGATTTGTCCCCTTTTGATGTGGTAAACTGACACATCTGGATGACCAATCTCCCTATGCTATGGTTAAAGAGACCTATTTTTCTCATCAATTAGCTAGTGACAAAATATTCACCCAACAACATTATTAATTAATTAGACCTAGTATTTATAGTAGAAAAATTTCTAAAATACTACACAACTTCAATTTTAATGACCTGTAAGTCATAACACACCTTACCATTTTCCTTTGTGATCTCCACAATTTTATTATGACTCCTATACTTAAGAGTGGTAAGATGGAAGAATTTGGTGTTCCTATCACCTTATTTGAGCCACACTACCCTTGATTTCATCCTCTATAAGATCTCATCTCTAGCTACTATAAAATGAAATTCGTATAAAAGGCCTTTCTCTAGATAAAGTGACTTGGTCTAAACCATTAACAATAATTTGTTCTTCCAGCTGAACTAACTCCTCTCTCATTTTTTTTGCTCAAAGATATTGAAAAAAACTTATTTATTCAAAATTATGATATTCCATTTAACTTTCTAAAGTTTTATGACTAATTCAAACATATTAGTCCCTGAAAAATAAACAACCCATCATTTATTGATTTGTTATTTAAGATCAAGACGTTGGAACCACATATGTTCAAATCTGAACAAAAATATGACATTTCTAATTGGATCATCCATGTTGAGAAATAAAGGGTTATGATCTGAGCCTATCCTAGATAAAGAGGACACATAAAAATCATGTTTTTCTATCCAATCAAATGAAGTCAAAACTCTATCCAACCTAACTTGAATCAAGTTATCCCCTAATCTTCTATTAGACCAAGTTAATAAGGAACATTTAAGCTCCACATAAACCATATTTTTATTAGATATAAACTCTGCTAAATCCTCCATGCTATCATTATAATCCTATTTTCCACCTTTCTTCTTCATTAGAGAAAGTGGAATATTGAAATCACCCATAATCATCCACAATGAAATCCCATAGTTATTCTTGAAATTGCTGAGTTCATTCCACATTCTTTTTCATGTTGAAGGAGAATTGGGTGAATAATTGTTGGAAAGAATTTAGAAAGAACCATCATCATTATTAGTGAATATCAAATCCAAATGATGAGAGATTTTGAAAAGAATATCCCCCTTAATCTCCTTATCATTCCAAAAAGTCACTAATCCACTAGAAGCTCCCAATGAGATTACACTAAGAACAAATGCATCTTTCCAAATTTTATTCTTACTATCAACTAACAACATCTCATGCATATTCATCTCTTGAAAATCCAAAATTATAGGATTATAATTTATCCTCAACTTTTTAATGGTTATGAGTTTATTATTTCTATTCATACCTCGAGTATTCCAATTTATGAGCTTCATTTAGATCCTTGAGTATGAATTTTGTCACCTCTCACATGTAACATGCTCTGAATACCATCAACAATCTCCTTCTATATAATTTTATTTTAAAATTTCCTTCTGAGATGACTTATCTATCTTTTTAATTTATCCAACAGTCATTACCTTAATTTTAAACCTTGTAGTCACACTTGAAATGTCTTATCAATCCTATCCAACAGAGAAATGTCTACGAAAAAGACTATGTCTTGGAGGATCAAACACTTTTAATTATTTATGAATATCTCAATGAATTACTTCTTGTTATCAAATACATTATTATATTTCCATTTCATAACTACACCAAAAAATGAAAGAAGAGACAATCAAAAGAAAGAAAGAAAACAATGAAAATAAAAGAACAAAGCAAGAGACAACACAAAGTGAAAATAACGTTAAATTAGGCTAGACAATAAACAAAAGATTAATTAAAGAGATAATTAGAAAACTAGAGATTAGTTAAACAAACTAAAACTACTAAAATATATGAATTAAAATTTTAGAATAGAAATTATTTGTTAAAAGAACAAAAATAATAAAGAAAACTAATCTAAGCAAAAGTGAAAACCTGACGAAGAAACTTAGTATAAACTTATAAAAGTTTAAACTCAAGTCATGTAATAAGATAATTTTTTATTTGAGAAACCATAAACATTTGATAATTAATTAAAAAATATCTAAGATAAATATATTGCATATTAATGAAAACTCGACAATCTGTCATACATTGTATGAAGTATTCTTCACTTTAGGCAAAGTATAAATTTGATTCTATGCATATGACTTTATTATTTTACAACCATCAAATAACTAAGAATATTGATCTTTTTTGATATAATCAATTTATAAATAAATAATAAACTTGGATGTACTTGAATATACCAAGCAAGACACTTTATTGTTAAAGAATATGTTATTTGGTCTTCCTGTAATTAATACTCAATATTAGAGACTTAAGATAGAAGAAAAACATAGTATGAAATCTTAAATAAAGAGCTTGATATCACTCAAAATGTGCACCCATGGTTACGAAGGGATCTTACACATCAAATAGCTATTTATTATCATTTTGTCACAATGTCCCCCTTAATCTCTTTATCATTCCAAAAAGTCACTAACCCACTAGAAGCTCCCAATGAGATTACACTAAGAAAAAATGCATCTTTCCAAATTTTATTCATACTATCAACTAACAACTTCTCATGCATATTCATCTCTTGAAAATCCAAAATTATAGGATTATAATTCATCCTCAACTTTTTAATGGTTATGAGTTTATTATTGCTATTCATACCTCGAGTATTCCAATTTATGAGCTTCATTTAGATCCTTGAGTATGAATTTTGTCACCTCTCATAGGTAACATGCTTTGAATACCATCAACGATCTCCTTATATATAATTTTATTTTAAATTTTCCTTCTAAGATGAATTATCTATCTTTTTAATTTATCCAATAGTCATTACCTTAATTTTAAACCTTGTAGTCACACTTGAAATGTCTTATCAATCCTATCCAACAGAGAAATGTCTACGAAAAAGACTATGTCTTGGAGGATAAAACACTTTGAATTATTTATGAATACCTCAATGAATTACTTCTTGTTATCAAATACATTATTATATTTCCATTCCATAACTACACCAAAAAATGAAAGAAGAGACAATCAAAAGAAAGAAAGAAAACACATTAGTACAAGCACATTGCACACTTTGTTATTGTCACATAAACTATTAAGACACTTCATCCACTCACTTAGACACCTCCATGACATCACCATGACATCATCATTTCAACTCTCCAATAATCTCCCCCTTTTTCATTGATGTCAACACTCATCATATATAACATTATATAGCTCACCTTCTCTCTCTTCAAGCACTCCCACAATAGGAACTTTCTCCCCCTTTGACACAATGAAAAATATAGCACCAATTAATCATGAAGACCTAAAAATACTTCCAATAGGAGTAGACCATATTATAAATATATTACACACTCCCCCTTACCTTGAGCATGCCTCTTCTTGCCTTGACAACTTCCTTTTGCTCCATGCCAACACTCTCTTCAACCAAGCACTACAACCAATGAATAAAAAACACATAAAACACTAAAATATAATGGAACTTACCAAGAGACATCTGAGAGGACTCCCCCTAATATTTTTGATAAATTTCACCGCTTGAGCATCTTCAAATCTTCTACATCATGAGGAACCTATATACAAGCTTACTAGCCTTCTCTCTCAAGCTACAATAAGGACCATCAACATAACTTTATTCCACTCACCAAATAAGAAAAATGCTCTCAATCAACCTGAGAACTCTCCATGAAACAAACATACCTTTGTATTTTGGAGTGACTGAGTAAAAATTACTCTTCTTCAAACTAGACCTATCTAGCCTCCTTATAACCCTACATGAAACTTGTAAAGCCCAAAATTTTCATTAGACAAATCTTCAGGACCTAAAAATTTATTTCTGGATCACATTCACATTCACCTTCAATCACACCAATTTGAAACACCAAGCTCATCTTATGCAACATGCTTCCTTCACAAACCTACTACCCAATTAAGCCTCAAACATGATAAAATCTTGAATAACTTGAGAACTAAAAATCTTTAAATATATGTGAATATTAATTTGACAACCCATTTGGACCATTCAATTTATTAATAATCCTTAGAACTCAACTTATATGGCATACCACTTTTCCAGTTGAGCTCAAATCCTTAGAATCTTAAAACAAATAAAGTCAACACAACACCTTCCAATCAACATCCACCTTTGAAACTTCCTGTACACCTAGAGTCAACTATTACACACTTATGAACCAAGATTTGATATTCCACACCTTTAGGAACCTTGAGTTCCTATAACCTATTTTAGGACCTACAAGTTCTTAAGCACAAACTAAGAAACCCAAGAGCTAAAAAAACATCTCCAAATAGACTACAACATACCTTCATATCACAAAACCAACTGGAACATGCTATAATAAGGTCAATAGACCTTTATATGCAAAAATATCATCTTGAAAAAACACAAATCCTCCCTTTCCATCTGAGAACCTTTAATTTGACCTTGTAGACTACTTCCATATACAATTATCAACATCATGACATTACCTTAGCGTATTTACTATTTGGTCATACCTATTCTAATTGTGAATACTCAACTCTAGTATTCTAGGATCATCTCAATAATACCAAAATAACACTTGCTTCTCTTTTAAAAGGAGTCTCTTAAGAAACATAGATAGAGACCTCCTCTTTATCACAATGTCCTAAAACAAAGTGAAGCTAGGATTGGACCATATCTCCTTAATAACTACTAGAATCCTCTTATAACTATAATAATTCTTGATCTTGTTCTCCTGCTTCTTAGTCTAAATTATGATAATAGGTTCTTATTCTATATCACTCTCCTTTTATTCAAAGATAGAATTGACAACATATGGAGCAATTATGGAATTTTGACATACCTTTTCATTTGAAGCATCAACCTTACAACTTGGAACCTCATCACTAGGTATAGATAATTGATGTTATTTGTATGAAGCCTGATCAACACCAATAGGATGTTCACTTGGATCCATACACATCTTCGGACTAGCCTCAATCAGTACCTTTTTCTTCTTGAGTTAGGTCTCTCCATTCTCAACATGAGTAGTTAATGAGAGCTCTTGGAACTCTTCACATTCTATGGTATTCTCCACCATAGCAATTACATTACTTGGACCTGTATTCTCATCATGACTCATAATTGAAACCTTTTATCTCCATGATTTCAATTTCTTTATATCTTACACTCTTGGAGCCTAATAAACCCTATTCTATCTTGTAGGCCTTTGCTTGTAGAATCTAGCAATGTGACCTCTTTATTCACAGCTGTAGCAAATGATACTCCTTGATGGAAACTTAGCTTGTCTTACCTTGAATGGACAATGTTTTTCAAAGTGTTCTATATCATGATAGTTGAAGAACTCAAAATTTCTCACACTTTTTGACTAATGATGCCCATCATAGTTCCACGTAAATTTAATCTTAACAGGGCGTCTCCATTCTCTAGCTCTACGCTAAAAGTGTTATAAGTATAATAGTAACCATTGAAATTTGAATACCTCATGGCATTTGGTTGTTTGATCTATTTTTTATTCATTCTACCAAAACATTTATTCCTTGTTTGATGATTTGTATTTAAAGGCTAATTGTCCTTGTTCACATAAGTCTTCATCTTGTCTTGAGTTGTAGTCTCTAGTTATTCTTTGTATCTAAGACCAGTCTTATCACTTGCATGATTTTGATAATTTATAATTTTGTCTAGATCAATTGAGATATTTTCAAATCTCACAAATGACATTACCTTACTAGACATATTCTCTAACTCAGATTTTAGTGACTCATTTTCAATTACATACCTTGGATATTCATCTTCTTTAGCTTTTAGGCTTGTAAATAGGACTTCCAATTGACAATTGAGATGTTTGACCATATATTTATGCTCCTTGGTATCTTCATCCATTATTACCTCAAAAAAACTACATTTGTCCTCAAATTTCTTGAGTTTAGATTTCATTTTCTTATTTATTTTCTTTTCAATCTTTAGTTCTTCATGAGCATTAGTCAATGCAGTCTCAAAGACCATCTTCATCATCATTTGAATCACTCCAAGTAGACTCCCTTTGTTGTGAGAAACTTCCTTCCTCATCTATGAAAAGGGCTCTATCTTTAATAGGACCATCATCTTCATGATCATACTTTGAGTCACTGTCTTCACTCTTATCTTATGAGCTGAAATCTTCTTGGGTGCAAAGACTCATATTGTCCTTGAAGTATTTCTTCTTGTTGTCAAACCTTTTGAATCCCTTTTTTCTTTTATCATACCTAAAATATATCTTGCCATCATCATGACCTTGATCATTCTCTTCATCATCATCCTTATTATAATTATGAGGGCACTTATTAGGAAAATGTCCTATCTCACCATAATTGAAGCATTTGATGGGTATCTTACCTTTATACTTGCCTGAATTGGTTCTCAATTTTATTGAAATCAAAGCAATTATTTTATCCTCATCTATATTAGGAATGTCATCCTCCTTGAGTTTATTAAATTGAAACTTATTCTTTGTCTTCATTTTAGTCTTGAAATTTGCTTCTTTATTTGGTGGTATATCATCATTCTTCCTCATCTCATAGGCAATAAGGGTGTCATGCAATTGATCTATCAGGTCATGACTCTCTTCTATAGTAGAGACTTTCAAATCAAACTTAGGGGATAGATACCTCAATACATTTTCAAAAACATTATCCTCTTCAAGGTTATATCTAAGGCCTCTGATAATGTTCATAATCTCATCAACTCTTTAAAAAAAGGATGCCACAATATCTTCTTCATTCATCATGAGACTTTCAAATTACCTTCTGTGAGTCTGCAACTTAGCAAGCTTGACCTTTGAATATCCTTCATAAATTATCTAAATTTTGTACCATATTTATTTAGAAAATGAGAAATGTATTACCTTGGTAAAATTAGTTTCTATAGGACCATAGGTGATGGCATTCATTGCCTTGGAATTTTTCTCAAACAACTTCTTGTCTATAATACTAGATGGAGGTATAGTGGGAGCAACATAACCATCCACAAAAAATTTCCATACATAAAACCTTAGAGACATAAGTTATGTCCTCATCCTCTCACTCTAAAATGAATAATTGGATCCATTGAACATTAGTGCTTGCTTAGTAGAGAATCCTCCTTGATGACTACCCATTTTATACCTTAGATCACCTTCAAGCTACTAAGCCTCTACCAAAGGACCTATTCTGATACCAATTATTAGAGGTAAAATCACTGAGAGGGGGGTGAATCAGTGTACCCAAATATTTCAATTACAATTGTAGTCATTTAAAACTATGAAAAAGATAGCATATATAAATTTTGATCAAGCAACGTTAACAAGAGAAATCATTCATTCAATGCATTCACAAGATCAAACACATAACACATAGTTCATGTGGGAAACCCTCATGGGGAATAAAACCCACTCTCAAGCATGAAACACATGGAATATTGTCCTATGATAATTTACAAATAAGAGCCTGGTCAACTCCTTTAGACCAACAAACCTTGATCATGTCCTTCTGACCAAAGACATTTAGTGAAACACGTATTTCACAAGGAGCAACTGCCCCTAAGGTAGACCAAGTCCTTTAGACCCTATTTTAAACACATCCACCTTATAAATGATGTCTTCAAAACTCGATGATGGATATATATTTTCTAACCTCTGCACAAAATCTCTCTATCTCAAATAGGCCTCTCACATAGGCATGCCACAAACTCTTTCCTTCTTCACTCTAATTGTCCTCATATGCACACTCAGGCCTCTTCACATATCTTCAAATTAAAAAATATCTATCCTAACATTAGGAAAATTACCTATAGGTCATACACATAGTCAACAATTTTTTTTCTTACTAACTTAACCAAAAGGCACACTACCTATCCTTTACTTCACAACTCTCACATTTACCTTGCACAATTCTTCCACTTATAAGTCTAGAAACCAACACATTTGGTTTCAATATATATAGAGTAATCATGAATTAATAAGACCAAAATATTTCCTTCTTGGACAAAATACTTTCCTTCACCCTTAAGGCATCTCACATGGGTCACACTTAAGCACAATCCATTTTCAAGTAGGCTTAAGTCACTTTTAGGTCTTATGGAGACACATTCACCTTTTTAATACATCTTCAATAAAATAAAGAACATAAGAACACTTTGAAAATTCATAAACCCATTCAAAATGACCTATAGGTACTCTTTAATTTCCAACAACCATCACAATACCCACTCATTTAAGCATATTTACTCAAATAACTCTTTATACACATAGTCACTATCGGTTTACACACAGTCACCTTCTAAGCTTTTGTATATAATTCGTATGATTGGAAAAACCTTAATAATAAACATAAATATTCCTCATGGAGTCCAAAACACTACCAAATATCTAATTCATCAATAAATATTGAAACAACATCAAAATAAACTCAATTACCCTTCTCGGGTTACTTGCAGAACATGCACAAACACACAGTAAATTTTGAAGCATAATATATTTGTATAAACACACTTGAAGATATTTAAATACATATTTATAGATGTTATTTGGAGTCATATAACACTTTTATTTTTACTACATGGTAAAATTATTTCCAGATCAAAAGGTATGGTCCAAAAACCATAGACTAGTTTTTCCTTTGCAAATTCAAATATTCAAATACAAACAGTCACAATTAACCTTTGAACATAATGCTCACATATCATGTCCTCTCAGATTTGGATCAATATCATGAAATTTATATGATACAAACATTAATTCATAGTCACCAATGCTCAAACTTTAAACCTTAGTCCCTTTGACCTCGTCTCATGTACCCTTATAATATTGACTCAAACGTGCTCCGTCGATCTCTATGGATCAACCAGGTCTTTAACTATTTAACAATCATTACTAGATTAATATATACGAATACATAATAATAATTAGATAATTATCCTATGCCTTTCTTCATTCATTAAACCTAAAACACATCTTTCCATCTCACTCAACAAGCACTATTGATCTTGATCTATATGATCACTTGTGCACTGTTAGATCTTCATTTGGTCCCGAACTTTAACTCTGTTAACCAATGAAACCTTTGACCCATTTAAATATATGTGTACTATTTATATTTAATGTATGAACTCCTATTATCTATTATATATCCACTAGGTCCAAATCTTTAACATCATGCAAATTGACTATGGGGACCAACTATGATATGCCTAAAAAGCTTACTTTAAACCTCAATAACTTCTTCTGTGCTTAGATGCATGATATTAAATTTGGACCATATGATATCCTCACATAGGATAATACATAAATATAATAAAAAACTCCTATAAACTTTACACATTTTATATATATCACCATTAAAATGACTTCTCAAAATCTTCTGTCATAGAGCCAACTATGTCAAAACCTGCCTTAAAGGCCAACTTTGAACATGCATAACTTTTTCGATGCTTTAGTGCATGATCTAAAATTTAGAGAAAATAAAATAGGATAAAAAATTAAAAAACCCATATTATAATATTCTCTTTAGATCTTCACATATGTGAGATATGCCATCATCAAACTACTTACTCGACTCTTTCTGGCCACATGTAAATTTGGCTAAGTATGGGAAAATAATGAATTCTGACTGAGAAGCCAAATTTGAATCCTCATATATTTGACTGTGATTCGATGCATGACTTGATATTTAGCATATATCAACTAGGGAATAATGTGATCACAAACATATGACCAAATCCCCTTGACTCATTCCAATGTGTTAATGGTGATGTCATCAACCTATCTATTCATATTTTCTACCACTAGACCCAAACTATCTAGATGAAAACTATGGACTACTAGATGAATTCCAATTATTAAAAAAAGATTTAAAATCATAAATAAAATATTAAGGACCTAATACACATTATATAATCACCATACTCATCCCTAAACATCTCTAATCATGCTAAAATGGAAGATCAACCAAGCCAACATAAAGCACACTAGGACAAACACATTGCACACTTTGTCATTGCCACATAGAATATAAAATAAATTCATCTAATCACTTGGAAACCTCCATGATATCACCATGAAATCCTTATGACAACTCTGCAACAAGTAGAACACTCCAGGTTAACACTTGGAGGAAGTAAAAATTATCCTAAAAAATAATGTGCACAAGGCACTTAGGGAAATTAAAACATCTAACCTATTATTTACAAAGTATACATGATAAATAGAGGTAGTGTTTGAGATGAATCCTATTAATTGGGATAGGAAAAATTTCTCTAGTTGGTCTTATAAATTGGTATGCATTAGCCTACTTGTATCTAATTATAGTATATAGGCCAATCCATATCATATCAAACTTTGTATGCTTCCTAGATTTCGCTATGTTTGCATCCCACTTGAGCAATAGATCTCCATATTGGAAAATTTTGTCAATGGAATTTTTATCAAATGTCCTCTTCATCTAGGCCTATTGAAACTCCATCATGTGGCAACTTGTGCTCTAGTTTTTTTAGCTCTATTATCCTGGCTAACCTCAATGTCAGGGGATCATTCTTGAGCAATTATAACAAATGGGTGAGTTCCAATGAGGATAAATTAAGGGATGTTGGAAACTTGAATTCCATTCCATAGACTATCATGAAGGGTTAATTTACCAACACTCTCTTAGTCATGATCCAATTAGACTAAAAGGTTGTCTTGAGTTTTATGTGTCAAGCTAGTTGATTATCCTCCATGGTCCTTTTTATAATGCACATCAAATTTTTATTCATGGACTCAATTAGACCATTAAATTGAGTGTAATAGTTAGAGGAGATGCTCAATTGGATGTTATGCTTGATGTCCCACTCACTGATCTTGGTTCCAAGTAAATCTAATGCATTGTCAAAGATAATCGTGACTAGAACAACAAATTTCCTTATAATACCCTCATAGAAATATCTAATTGACACCTCATTTGCCTCCATAAGTTCCATTACCTCCATCCACCTGGGAAAATAGTATGTGGCTATGAGGATCCATTTATTCCAAGTGATTGATGCTAAATTAATCATTCCAATTAAGTCTAGGCCCCATTGAACAAAGGGCCAGTCAGCTTGTATTGGGCATAGTGGGAGGGCTACAAATTTTTGTTTTCTCACAAAGAAGATGCACTTATCATATCCTTTGACTCATGCATGCACATATTTAAATATAGTTAGCCAATATTATCTAGCTCACATGATTTTTATAGTGGTAGTCTTGGGTGAATAATGGCCTCTTAATAGCCTATCATGGAACTCTTGGAGAGTTTTGCCCACCTGGTCTTATTGAATGCACCTCAAGAGGATTTCATTGAGGTCCTTTCAAAAAATTACACCATTAATAAGAACATAAGGAATGTCCTACAACTTGAAGTGTATGTGTTAAACTTTACTTAGGCCAAGGGGATATGCACCATTCTGAAGGAAAGTCCTCATATTTTTGGTCTAGCTTTCTAGGGTACGTTAGTCTAATTATTGATCTTTGCTCAACACAAGTACTATGATGTTCTCATTCTCACACTTTATTCCAAATTATCACAAAGCCAGTTTCCTCAGACTAGCTTGGTGACTTGGATGTCCACATCATATCCCATCACCTTCATGATCTAGCTAGACCTTTTATCTCTAATGTCCTTACAGAGCATAAAATATTTAATACTTGTGTGGGAAATCATGAGATGGATCTTATTATTGGAGAGTACATGTCTAAACTTTTTTAGTGACCTTATGATTATGAGGGCATATTTCTCCACAAATTTATAGTGAATTTTATCATCCTTGAGCTCCTAGCTAAAGAAAGTAATAGGCTGCTCTAACTGATCATTATTCTACTGTGTAAGATTAGCTAAGATGCCTTCATCTCCACCAAATTGATAAAGGTTAAAATTCCTATTATAATCTACGTTAATCAAAGTGGGAGTTTGTGTGATGGCATGCTTGATGAACTCGAATATAATTTTCCCTTCATGGTCCATCTGAATGTGGCCACTTTATTGAGCATTGTTATGAGGGGCTTGGCTAGAGTAGAGAAATTAGGTACAAATCTTCTAACAAAATTTATCCTTCCGAAGAAGATCTAGAGACTCTTCTTGGGATTTGGAAGATAGAGGGATGCAATAGCTTTGACTTATTTTGGATTAATTGTGAGTCCATCTTTGGAAATAATGTGCCCAAGTAGAGTGCCCTAATAAACAATGAAGATGCACTTTTTTAGGTTCAGAGAGACTCCAAACTCCTGACACCTTTTAAAGACCCACTCTAAATGGTCTAAGTGATCCTATGCACAAATATAAAAGATAGCTATATCATAGAGGTAGACCAAGATGATTTTGTTGATGAGTCCCTTAAACATCATATCCATGGCCCTTTGGAAGTTCACCCCTCTATTTATTAATCTGAAAAGCATCCTTTGATATGAAAAGGTACCCCACTTCGTATTGAAATCCATTTTTTAGTGATTGAACTCTTGAATAAGAACCTATTTATAACCTGAATAACTATATAGCAATGAAAAAATTTCCACACCTGTGACTATTTATAGAATTTGTTGCATTGACAGGAAGGTGTAGTGGTTTTTGAGGGAGGCTATGTTGAGGTCCTTGAAGTCTATGCACAAGTGGATTTCACCATTATTCTTTCCCATCGGGACCAAATTGGCCACCAATGAATAATGTTTGATTGGAAATATTATGTTGGCCTTAATGAGTTTTGAGAGCTCCTTCCTCATTAAGGGCTCAAGTTTGGGGTTGATGGGCCTTTGTTTTTGCCTGACTAGCTTCATGTTGGGGTCAATCTCAATAGTGTGTTGAGATAAGACTAGATCAAACCCCCTGATGTGAATATATCATCATACCTCTTACTTATTTAGATAAACCTTTTAATTTTGGATGGGGAGCATACTCTTATGACCTTTAATAACTTTTCATTAGAGATGGTCACTTGTAAAAAGACCTTTTATTTGATAGTCATGTTTTACCTTTCACCTTTGAGCTAATAATTAGAGTTGAAAATGATTTCCAATGTGACCAACCCTTTAGGAAGTTTATTCCCCCTAAGTTGAATGATCTTCTCCTCATATTGGGTTCAAAGCTATGATTATTTCTCAGTGTTAAACTCTGATTCATCCTACAAAAATTTGATGATTTATTCATCATTATAGAACACTTTCCAATTGTTTGCATTGTCTTAGATTACTATTTTGACTACAAGTCTCACGAATTACTCAAAATCCTTCATTAACTTGCATAGGATTTCATATGTACACCTACGATCATGAGTCTATTATCATCAAAATTTCACACTCTTGGCATGGAACATATGTCAAAGGCATTGAAACCTTTGATCATGTCCTACACCTTATGCTTTTAAGATTTAAATAAGTCATTTTTAGACATGTTTTATGCTTAGACCTAGTTTATAACAAGTTAGCAATCACCAAATGCTTGCAAGATTTTGATCCCTTTCTTTTATACCAACTAGAGGTCATAAACTAGTGCCTCATACTCAATGATGTTTTTTGTGTAGACAAACTACAACTTGTATGGATGTAAATAGTTTTCCTTCTAAGGAGATACTAACACAACATGAGCCCCAGTGCCATTTTTTCTTTGCGAGCCATTGAAGTATATCTACCACAGACTTTTGAGGTCCTTTTGTGCCTTTATAAGATCAGGAAACATAGGGTCCTCCTCAAAAATGTAGTAGGTTCTCAGTCTCATCTATTTTACTTATTCATATGGGTCATGCTCATAATTCTCATGTTCCCATTCATCAAGTAAGTTATATAAGACCTCCTCTAAGAGTGTGGCAGCCTCATGGAGGATTGAATTCTCCTCTTGATAAAAAATTATGTAGTTTACATCAACTAGTTTGGGGAAGTATGGCTCCACATGACTTCTGAAGATACGTTTAGCCTTGATGGTCACCTTGGTTCCATATTTGGTTATAAGTAACATGTGAAACCAATCAAAAGATATATATCTTCCCATCTTCGCTATGAAATCTTGGGAAAATGGTGAAGTAGGGGGAAGATAAATTACTGTGCCATCCTATGTATTGGATAGGCTCAGGCATACGTGTAATGTGAGGTTTAGGTCCTTGATGATTCCAAAAATTTTAACTATCATGTCATAGTTGGATGATTCCTTTAGAAATAGGTGAGTATGCAATGCCCAACATGTCTAGAATCTTCTTCAACATCACAAAACTACTCATTCATGAGTTGATCATGCAATTGTACAATAGGTGTTTGCCAATGATCAATGATATGTATAACAGGAATGGCTTAACTTTACCATATATTTCCTCCTTTGGTTGGAATAGGCTTATAGAGATGGAAGGCATAGGTTGTGATGGCTCACATACTTGGAAATTGTTCAAAACATCATGCAATAAGTTCCTTTAGGAAGGAATAACAAGAGTGTCACACATGGATATATTAAGGCTCATCCTTTTCATTTATTAAACTATGTTATAGGTAAATTAAGGTCCATTTGGATATGAATTTATAAGAATGAAATATTCTTGCATATGTGCATTGGTTTGAGGTTGATTTTATTTCTACATAGCTTATGTTGTGTGCACTGAAGGTTATGCAAGTATTCTAGCTTGGGCTTCTGCATTCAAAATTTATAGCATATAATTTGAGGGAATTGAGGTAGGTGGTGGCACCCTCATTTATCTATTTTTAAATCTCATATTAAAAACAACTAGACTACTTTATACACCTGATATACCACTTTGATTTACATAATTAAAGTCTTCATGTCAGTTTAAAAGAGTGGATTCATCTTATCCCGACATTTGTGCTTGGAGCTCTTCTCCTTACAAATCTACATCACTTGGTTGTGTTTGAGGGTATAACACATTCTACACCATGAGCTCTTGTTTGAAATCTCTATCTGCATATGTGGCTATGTAGCTAATTACATGGGAAGCACCATTTATTACTTGCACAAGGTTATTATATACAAGAACGAGGGATCTAAAGGTGATAACAACATTGGAGTTATGAACATAAGGCAGTCTACTATATGTGATCTATTTTTTGTCTTATGTGCCACTTGATAGGGGGCCTGCTTGGTTGATATGTTTGATTAGAGGATTGATAAGGCCTAAAATGTTACACTTATTGCCTTTTGAGGGCTACAAGCTCATTCCCAAAACTTTGTAGTAGTGATTTTACCTCATGAAATTCATTAAGGGGAACAACAAATGTAGAAGGTGGGATGAATGAAATGGTGATGGGTGCTAATTAAGGTTAAACAATAGGTTGGCTAGGTAGTGGTTTTGGGAAGAGTGACATAGGAGGTCTAGGAATAATTTTCCCTTCTTGGATCAAACAATTCTCTACTTGCACAACTTCATATGCATCGAGTAGTATTGTACCTCCTATGGATTGGACCATTATGGATACATCACTATTTATGGCCTTTAAATAATATAATAATATGGTGTCTAAATATAACTTACATAAGGGTGGTATTTGGTACCAGACTTTTTGGAATCTGAAATTGAAGTCAACCATCAACTCATGGAATGCTCTTTTGATAGTGGTAAGCTACTCTATAAATGATAAATGGTCTATCTTATCTTTAAATTATTTATATAATTTTACTCCAAGCTCATCCCGATTCTGGACAAAATTTGGCCTTAAACCTCTATATAATTTGAGGGCTTTAGCCTTTAAAGAAGAGGCAATAAGTCTAACTACTACATTATGATGTGGTTAGATGTTGGAAATGTCTTGGATATGTCTTATAGGGGTGGATGAATTCTCACCAGTAAAATAGGATAGGCTTTTATGCACTAAAACTAGGATGCCATCATATTGAGCTAGGGCCAAAGGTCTGCCTCCATTAAAGGGTATGAACACCAAATTTCTTGGAACAACCATACAGGGGATAGGAAATAATTATCTTCTAGGTTGGGGAAATCTACCAAAAGGAGGGGTAGACTGAGCTCTAGAGGATGTCTACTTTAAATATCTAGCTCTCGTGACTGGAGATAGGGATGTTATAATTCTTATTCTTTTAGAGGATGTAGGAAGCTCAATTAAATGAGAATTAAAACCTCTTGAATATGATCACATTTGTCTTGGCATATGGATGAAATATCGATCTTCACAAGCTAGAAATACCTAGAGTCACTAGGTTCTCTAACTAAGAGTATGCAACACTATTGAATAAGGTTAGCACCAATTCCTCAGCTTTCTATTTGAATTGGTCTCATCAGATGTGCCTAAAATTGATATCACTTGAAATGTGCACCTATGGTTATGAAGGGCTCTCACATGTCAGAGAGATATTTTATGTCTCACTATAATAGTGGAATCATTATCCAAGGTGTGGGACTATTTTTCTCCTTAGGATAAACCTCTAGAGTAGGCCAGCTTCCTTCTATTCTATACGCACCTAGTTTAGGACCAGTGCATATAACTACAAAGAGCATAATGAAATATATAGCTAATGGTAACATAAACTTGACAAGGGAAAAAGGGAGGGATAAGGTAAGACATTGCTTGAAGGTAAGGGGTGATGCACCAAAATAGAGTGAACACCTCTATTGCCTTGATGAACACACTATAGGTTACTAAGAATGAGATAATATCACACAAACTCCACCACAAGTACTCCAAATGCATAAGTGTTTTGTACTGAGGTGCAGGAACACAACACAACACATTTTGAGTGATAATAGAGCTCTTGTAACTATAAAATTTCCTACTTCAAATTATTTCCTTCAATTCCTTTCAAACCTTCACGGAAGGTTTAGTTATAATTTGAGTAATAACTACCTTTTAGTCAAATTAAAATGAAGTTATTTAAACTTTATTTAAAGTTAATAGACTTTATAAATTTAGGTTAAAAATAATAAATCAATTTAAATAAAGTGATTTTAATAAAAAGGACTTGAATAATTACTTATATGACCAACACATTTATTTTCTCATTGATGGGGGCCCACCTATTTTAATAATGACTTAATTAATCACTAACGTAAGTCCTCTTTCAAGACAATCATAGTAAATGACTAAAATCTAATGAAAAAACATTTATAAAAATTATGTCCTCTCAAATTTCATAAATAATGATTAAAATCATCAATACTTATTCAAGAATGATAAAATAATAATAACAAATGAACATAATAATATTGAAACTGAAAAACTAAAATACTATTTGATAGTATCACCATTTCACCCATAATCTAATCAAAATCCCAAATAGAAAGGCATAAAAGAAAGCATGTTTTGAACACAATATAGATTCTTAAATCTGGATTTATATGTTAAAATAGTATTGTGCACTTGATAAATATATCTCAAAGATTTACCTTTTAGTTTGAGCTTGCTCACAGCCAAAAGGTTCATATAACCACCTCACTGGGTCTAATTACTTATTTCTTGGTTCAAACTTGATTATTCTCATTATCTAGATCACCTATAACCATTAAAAATGTAAAATATGATAAATATCCTTCACTATCAGATATTGAACCTCAACAACTTTCTTCCATCCTAGATAGTTAAATTTAGGGTAGGACAGTAGATTTGAAGCTACTTTCCTTGCTCCAAAACAAGTTTCCTTAACTTAAAAACACTAAAAATTATAAATATTTTAAAGTGTACATGTCGGCCTAAGAATGTCATTAACCCTTCTGTGAGGATCATTTTAAAAGAACTAGTATAAACAAAAGTCAAAGCCAATTCATTTAGACATCTATAAATTACCAAGAAATCATACCTTCAAGTTAATCAATCAATTATATAGCTAAGATATTCTATCATATTCATCCATATTTTCATATCAAACATATGATTAGTCAAACTATATATTTGAATCACTCAAAAGACAACCCTTGAGTCATATTTGTCAAGTGACAAGCTAGATCACTCCATACATTATCATATATTATATTACACCCTTGTGCATACACATTCCCATATATAAGGAAGAACTACATAAGTCTAAATCCCTATTTGAAATATTGAGTATGTAGGTAACTCTCATTGATAGAGGGATCTTTGATATTAGCTCGACATCGTGAGTCTACTAGCCCATTTTTTGGTAAGGTAACCTAACCTAAGATGGAGGGTGAGAGTTTGGGATAGAAATAGTCATAAAAAATGTATGCACAAGATCTATATACATCAGATGAAAGATAAAAAGACCTTTAAAGACCCAGGTGGTCACATCTTGATATAATAAACATTTCATAGATGGTAGTTGCATTGGGATTCATACTATAGCATTGATGTAAGTGTCTATAGGGTGATGCAAGTGTCCAGGTAGTTAACAATATATTTCAAAATTAGGTGACCAGTTTTTGAACATTATACATGTTTCCATAGTTGTATATATCAGATCTGTTTGTGCATCATTGTATAAGCTAAGTATTATTTTTCTTCATGATTGTGCATTCAAAATAATGTTTAACATTGTACTTTCTATATTTAGTATTTTTATAATTCAACACTAAAAAAAATCACAAATTAAATTATTTAATTAGCCTAATTGTACGAACATATTATCTCACTCTTGAATAGCCTTTTACTCTTAACCCTTAATTTATAAAAAAGGTTAAACATTTGGTGAAAGTGACCTTTGAATCTTCTATGTAAATATTAGCTTATTCTAGGGTTTTCAACTTCCTAAGGTATTTATTTAATGTTTTTATTTAGTTATGTTCTATTATTTGTATGCAACCTAGGCATAGCCCTAGATTATGTATGTTCATATTGAACATTTTTAGTTACTCATTGGTGTAGACACTCAAAAATTGCACATGATAGTTTTAGATGTCAAAATGCTTTGGACCCCTACCTGACCCTAAATCTAGTTAACTACTCACCTAACTAGGTTCACCCACCTTCTAACTTAACCTTTTAATACACCCCCATTTTAACTTTCTTTCACCCATTTTCTTCCAGATAATAGACTACTGATGGTTAGCCTAACCATCGATGATCAGCCTAACCATCGATGGTCTGGTCCTCCAAGCCTGATTTAAAAGCATTACCAGTTATACGAGATAAGCATGGTTGAATATTAAAAAATTCCTTATGAGATGCTAACAATATTTAAAGCATCATTAATGGTAACTTTATCCTCCATCACAATTAACAACTTCTTCATGCATAATTAGTAACTTCATCTTATAAAAGGAGAGAAGTAGGAGGAGAAATGGATCCAAAAATCTAGCAATCCACATCCAAGCTATGTTGTATAAAAGTATCTAACATCTCTTCATCAAACAAAAAGCATCAATTTACTATTTTTATTTAGTTATGATCTATTATTTATATGCAACCTAGGCATAGCCCTAGATTATGTGTTCATATTGAACATTTTCAGTTACTCATTGGTGTAGACACAAAAAATTGCACATGATAGTTTTAGATGTCAAATGATTTGGACTCCTACCTGACCCTAAATCTAGTTAACTACTCACCTAATTAGGTTCACCCACCTTATAACTTAACCTTTTAATCCACCCCCTTTTAACTTACTTTCACCCATTTTCTTCTAGATCGTCGACCACTGATGGTTAGCCTAACCATCGATGATTATCTTGACCATCGATGATTAGCCTGACCATCGATGGTCAGGTCCTCCAAGTCTGCTTTAAAAGCATTACCAGTTATATGAGATAAGCATGGTTGAATTTTAAAAATTTCCTTATGAGATGCTACAAATATTTAAAGCATCATAAATGGTAACTTTATCCTCCATCACAATTAACAACTTCTTCATGCATAATTAGTACCTTTATCTTATAAAAGGAGAGAAGTAGGAGGAGAAATGGATCTAAAAATCTAGCAATCCACATCCAAGCTATGTTGTATACAAGTATCTAGCATCTCTTCATCAAACAAAAAGCATCAATGAAGACCTGAACCTCCATTGAAATCACTTTTGAAGGCCAAAGTACTGTCACTCTGGCCAAAATGCTTCAACCTTCCACCATCAAGTTACAAGTATCTAATGCTTGTTTTCATTGATCTATTTCATTCCTAACCTCCCTGACCCCAACTATCTTAACACAAGTATTGACCCACTTTTGCTATATTTAGTCATTTTATTTAATAATAAATTTATTGAATGCATTTAACTATCTCATCTTACATAAATTTATTTTCTAGTTATTGAATGCAAGTACCTTTTCTTTCCATTTATATCAACTTAATTGTTATAAAGAGTGGATTGATAGCCTCCTAGCAAGCATATGCTTCTTAGATCTAGCTCACACTAGGCAATCCACTCAACCATCTATTTAACAACCCCTTTTTCTAGAGTCTTACTTATCTAAAAGTTATTCCTTCCAAGCCAAAGAGGAGTTCCCATCATCGTTTAGATCACACATGCACTTTTACCAGGTTTTCTTCTACACACCCTATTACTAGTTTCATTACTTGCTTCTAAATTAAGAAATGAGTGGAAATTAATTTGAAACATTTTGGCATACCCAGTGGGACCATAACATCTTTTTTTCTTCCTTTATTATATACTCATTAAATGAAATCTAAAATTTCTTTTGGGTTTAAAATAAATCTTTTGCATACATTGAATGCTTGATTGTTTTAATTCATCTAGTAACTTAAAGGCAAAGTAATTAATCATAGTTTTCACTCTTGTTATTACACACTTATCTAAAACACATAACCAATCAACACATCAAAACATACTTGAGACAAGGCCCGACTAGGATTTCATCACCTAGTGGTAAACCTTACCCTTTCTCAACAATCCTACTTGGAGGTCATTACGAAGGGGAGAACCAACCCAGCCCTTTGGTTGATTATAAACTCTAAAATTCAGTATAGTTTGGCTAAGCACTCAATACCCCTATCATTGCTCTGTGTGAAGTGAGGGAGTAGGCCAAAATACTAAGCCATGTACTAAAGTTCAACACATATTTCTATCTTGAGCACCTAAACATAACCTAAAACCAACCTTAGATTTTATCTTTAATACCTGATCTATAAGCCAAATTTCTTTTTCACACTTTCTAAGGCATAATCCAAAACTGATCTAAAAGAGAACCCTTAGTTTAAATGCACTTTTAGTGTATGTTTGGATTACCTTGAGTTCTTTTATTTTGTTTTCTCTTTGTTTGAGGTGTGAGTTTCATCATTTCCTATTTCCTCTCATGGTCTTTACTAGATAATATATGAGGAATCAAAGTAACCAACAGCTACCTTCTTCTTCCTCCTCCATGGAATATACTTATGATGTTGAGGCTTCCCCTCATTTTTCTCCCCTAGCTACCAGGTTTTAGATTTTTGTTGAGGGTGATGTGAATTTTTTTACCTTCCTCAATAACAACCCCTTGGCTCTTCATTATTTCCTTTACACCTTATCTAATTGTAACTCTTTTTCTTTGATGGTATGCAGCCTCATCTTTTGGTGGGTACCACCTCAACCCAACCCATGCTTACCCAAGCCTCTTCTTATTCCAATATCCCAACTACTACCACTCCATAAACTTCATCCAACATCCCAACCAACAACCAAACACCTACCACCCCAACCAATACCTCCAACATTGGATCAATTTTACCTCTCATTAGCTATACTCCTTTTTCTGTGGGATTATCTTCTACCCATATTTCTACCATTCCCTTTGGTTCAACTAACCCACCAATTTCAACCCCACTTCAGAATTTGGTACTTTCCATACCTCAAACACTTCCACCTATTACCACTAGAGTTACCACCCACCAACAACCATCACTTATATATCTCCAACTCAATCTACATCCATACCCCCATCTACCAACCCAAACATATCTCTAAACTAGCCCATATCATCCCCCAACAAGTACCCATGACATCTTACCCATATGTTTCTAACCCACAAGGATACATAGCCCTTTCCTCCCAACCATTTGTGTCAATCAACCCTTATGTGGCACCATCCCATCCTCTTATGACCACTTACTAATATATGGCTCCTTTAGCACCTTTTACCACTTATCCATACATTGTTACCACCCAAACTCAAAAAAAATTACCACCTAATTATGCAGCTTCCTAACCTTAGACAAATTTGGTCAAGATGTTAATCGACAAAGTGACCAACTTGGAGTCAGCTATTTCCACGTCTCATAACCTTTTATCATATGATCAAATCTATAATGAACCCATCCATCTAACTATCCCTATCCATGTTTATCCTCCTCAATGGGAGTTACCTAAATTTTCTAAGTTCCAAGGTAAGGAGGACCCCCAACAACATTTGAGATCATTTCATCATTCTTGTTATTTGATTGCATATGATGATGCTCTCTTCCTTCGTACCTTCCCTATGTCTTTATCAGGACCAACCCTTGATTGGTATAATGATCTCACCACACACCCCATATTTTCCTTCTCCTAACTTGACTAAATATTTTTAGATCATTTATCAATAAATATATCTAAAAAGGTTTCCATTACCAACCTCTATTCTATTAGGCAATTTGATGATGAATCAATTTTTGATTTTGTAACTAGATGGATAGGTCTCATCAACCAAATTTCTTTCTCCTTACCCCAACCTAAGTTGATTGACCTCTTTTCTCAGGGTTGCGCCTGTTGGGTGAATATTTTGTCACCAGCTAA
Organism: Torreya grandis; assembly: GCA_037957365.1. Taxonomy (NCBI): domain Eukaryota; kingdom Viridiplantae; phylum Streptophyta; class Pinopsida; order Cupressales; family Taxaceae; genus Torreya; species Torreya grandis. The sequence goes on from JARHVA010000967.1 coordinate 444,438, forward strand.
TTGATGGGCAAAATAGGTTGTTTCAACCACAACATAAGGAGATTGGTCAGCCAAGTGTGTAGGTTTACCACATCAAAAGGGGACAAATCTCTCATCTCATCAAGGTGAGGTTCCCTATAAATATGAGAAGCTATATATATATATATATATGTATATATATATATGTATATATATATATATATATATGTATATATATATATGTATATATATATATATGTATATATATATATATGTATATATATATATATATATATATATATATATATATATATATATATATATATATATATATATATATATATATATATATATATGCAAATAACACTTAGGGGTAGGACTACACCCCCCATCTCTCTTTTTTCAGAGATGATGTTCATAGACAAAGGAGAAATCCTAGTGAAAACACTGAAGGCACTTCTCTTCTTTCAGAAGTGTTCTGCAGCAAATAACAGGATTTCTTTCTGATAGGTAACTGATAAGTAAATGTAACAAGGTGAAATAAATAGTAGGATTAGATGTAGCACAAAGTCTGCACCTCAACTACCAAAGAGTGAAATATGAAGGAAAATGAGGGCACAAAGTCATCCCAAGGTCCTTTACATAAAAATAAAAATGAAAACACACACACTAAAGACCATTATGGCAGCACAAAGTCTCTCCACATCTAACTTCAGGACACCTTCCTGATTACTTCCACTAGTTTTAATTATTTTAATAAAATGGACAAGAATGCATTCAGGAAATAGACATAAGAACAATCTCCTAAATGACACAAGCTATTACAGCACAAAGTCTAAAAGTAACCTGCTTTTCATTTAAATAAAGAAATATGATTAACAATCTGAGCTCAAAGTCTTAGTAGTCACCTCTTAATTTTGGCAAAGTTTTGCTCCTATAACAAAAAGATCTCCTCTGTATAAAATAAGAGATTACAATATATAGCAACCAAGAAATACTTGGTGCTTTATTTCACGAAACGACTCATGCTACATTCAATCCCTTGAATGCATTACCAATTCTATCAAGGGGCCATGCTAGAATAGGGCATTGACCTTGACTTTGGTGTATAGAAACATCTCGAATGTCTTCTCCTTAGCATGGGTCATCTAGTCTTTCTCCTTATATGTACGCAGTTGTCCCTTCACTTTTATTCCAAGGGAGAAATATAGGATGCACCTTTTAATGTTTGCAAGCTCAGATGTCTACTTGGTGGACTCTTCCACCTACTAGAAATAACTCCTACACACATATTTTAGTATCTCTTGTAGCTTTCCCCTCTCTCCTTGTGATCTAAGCTCTCAAGCTATCTCCTTTCTTTTTTGCAGGCTCTTTTAGCTTCCTCTTCAGTTGGTCACTTAATTTGTTCTTAAGGTTCCATGCCACATTTGAAAATTAATGGATATTTCATTACCCTAAATTTGACATCTGCAGGGATGTCATTGGTCCTTGGTCACTCGAACCACTTTGAAGCATGAACCTTTGAACCATGAGATTTCATTGGTTCAATGGTTCAATGGTTCAAGGGGTCTTATCGGCTCCTTGGTTCCATTGCTTTCCTGGTTCATTCACCTTCCTAGTTCAATCACCTTCTTGGCTCTTTATTTGAAGCTTCCTTGAACTTTTTAACCTTTGAACCTTTGAACTATTTTGGTTTAATGTTAAATGGTTCATTATCTTTCTCAGAATCCTTTATTTTTCTAAGTCTCTCAAGCTTTGACATTCCTTCAGCTTTATATCTTTGAAACCCCCCGATGGGAAGGTGTCCCTTCGGGCCTTGAAAAAGGTCCATTTCATGGTCGCTGAGAGTCCCCCGCAAGGGTACCTACCCTTTGGGGTCCTTCAAGTGGCCTTCTTCTTCAAAGCCTTCAGACAAAATGTTTGATGGAATTACTTCATACATTTTGTCTGAAGGAAATCTTTCCTTTGCTTTTGCCGCTTTCTGTCAGGCCTTTGAACATTCCTTCAAACAAAATGTCTGAAGGAATTCCTTTGGACATTTTCTCTGAAGGATTTCACTTGTAAAATTCTACCACAGAAAATCTTTATGAAAGATATCTTCTTTTGTTCCTTTTGTTCCCTGCCCTCCACAAGGGCACTTGTCTTTTAGGCTTTGGGGGACTCCTTTGAACCTTCTAGTTGAACTGATCGATTGAACCAACAATGGTTCAACGGTTCAATGTTTCAACTCATTCAATTTATCACTTGAACCAAATGCTTTGAACCAATCCAAATTAAAAAAACTCTTCAAATTTTATTGAACTCATTGAACCTTTGAACTTTGCCGAAGTGCTTAACTCTTTAAGTTTGCCGAAGTCGTTAAACCTTTGAACCCATTGAACCTTTGAACCTTTGGAGGTGGGGTTCAATGGTTCAATCCTTTGTTTTAAGCCTGCCGATAGACCTTTTGGTTGAACCTCAATGCTGAACTAACCTTGAAATTGACTTAAGTATTAACTATCTCATCTTACATAAATTTATTTTTTAGTTATTGAATGCAAGTATTCTTTCTTTCCATTTATATCGACTTAATTGTTAGAAAGAGTGGATTGACAACCTCCTAGCAAGCATATGCTTCTTAGATCTAGCTCACACTAGGCAATCCACTCAACCATCCATTTAACAACCCCTTTTTCTAGTGTCTTTCTTATCTAAAAGTTATTCCTTCCAAGCCAAAGAGGAGTTCCCATCATCGTTTATATCACACATGCACTTTTACCAAATTTTCTTCTACACACCCTATTACTAGTTTCATTACTTGCTTCTAAATTAAGAAATGAGTGGAAATTAATTTGAAACATTTTGGCATACCCAGTGGGACCATAGCATCTTTTTTTCTTCCTTTATTATATACTCATTAAATGAAATCTAATATTTCTTTTGGGTTTAAAATAAATCTTTTGCATATATTGATTGCTTGATTGTTTTAATTCATCTAGTAACTTAAAGGCAAAGTAATTAATCATATTTATCACTCTTGTTATCACACACTTCTCCAAAAAACATAACCAATCAACACATCAAAACATACTTGAGACAAGGCCCGACTAAGATTTCATCACCTAGTGGTAAACCTTACCCTTTCTCAACAATCCTACTTGGAGGTCATTACGAAGGGGAGAACTAACCCAGCTCTTTGGTTGAGTATAAAATCTAAAATTTAGTATAGTTTGGCTAAGCACTCAAAACCCCTATCATTGCTATGTGTGAAGTGAGGGAGTAGGCCCAAATACTAAGCCATGTAATAAAGTTCAACACATATTTCTATCTTGAGCACCTAAACATAACCTAAAACCAACCTTATATTTTATCTTTAATACCTGATCTATAAGCCAAATTTCTTTTTCACACTTTCTAAGGCATAATCCAAAATTGATCTAAAAGAGAACCCTTAGTTTAAATGCACTTTTAGTGTATGTTTGGATTACCTTGAGTTCTTTTCTTTTGTTTTCTCTTTGTTTGAGGTGTGAGTTTCATCATTTCCTATTTCCTCTCATGGTCTTTACTAGATAATATATGAGGAATCAAAGTAACCAACAGCTACCTTCTTCTTCCTCCTCCATGGAATATACTTATGATGTTGAGGCTTCCCCTCATTTTTCTCCCTAGCTACTAGGTTTTAGATTGTTGTTGAGGGTGATGTGAATTTTTTTACCTTCCTCGATAACAACCCCTTGGCTCTTCATTATTTCCTTTACACCTTATCTAATTGTAACTCTTTTTCTTTGATTCCTTCCATAGATCCTCCTTATGGTATGCCACCTCATCTTTTGGTGGGTACCACCTCAACCCAACCCATGATTACCCAAGCCTCTTCTTATTCCAATATCCCACCTACTACCACTCCATAAACTTCATCCAACATCCCAACCAACAACCAAACACCTACCACCCCAACCAATACCTCCAACATTGGATCAATTTTGCCTCTCATTACCTATACTCCTTTTGTTGTGGGATTATCTTCTACCCATATTTCTACCATTCCCTTTGGTTCAACTAACCCACCAATTTCAACCCCACTTCAGAATTTGGTACTTTCCATACCTCAAACACTTCCACCTATTACCACTAGAGTTACCACCCACCAAGACCCAACACTTATATACCTCCAACTCAATCTACATCTATACCACCATCCACCAACCCAAACATATCTCTAAACTAGCCCATATCATCCCCCAACGAGTACCCATGACATCTTACCCATATGTTTCTAACCGATAAGGATACATAGCCCTTTCCACCCAACCATTTGTGTCATCAACCCTTATGTGGCACCATCCCATCCTCTTATGACCACTTACCAATATATGGCTTCTTTAGCACCTTTTACTAGTTATCCATAAATTGTTACCACCCAAACTCAAAAAAAATTACCACCTAATTATGCAGCTTCCTAACCTTAGACAAATTTGGTCAAGATGTTAATCGACAAAATGACCAACCTAGAGTCAGCGATTTCCAAGTCTCATAACCTTTTATCCTATGATCAAATATATAATGAACCCATCCATCTAACTATCCCTATCCATGTTTATCCTCCTCAATGGGAATTACCTAAATTTTCTAAGTTCCAAGGTAAGGAGGACCCCCAACAACATTTGAGATCATTTCATCATTCTTGTTATTTGATTGCATATGATGATGCTCTCTTCCTTCTTACCTTCCCTATGTCTTTATCAAGACCAACCCTTGATTGGTATAATGATCTCACAACACACTCCATATTTTCCTTCTCCTAACTTGCCCAAATATTTTTAGATCATTTATCAATAAATATATCTAAAAAGGTTTCCATTACCGACCTCTATTCTATTAGGCAATTTGATGATGAATCAGTTATTGATTTTGTAACTAGATGGATAGGTCTCATCAACCAAATTTCTTTCTCCTTACCCCAACCTAAGTTGATTGACCTCTTTTCTCAGGGTTGTGCTTGTTGGGTGAATATTTTGTCACCAGCTAATTGATAGGCAAAATAGGTTGTTTCAACCACAGTAAAAAGAGATTGGTCGTCCAAGTGTGTAGGTTTGCCACATCAAAAGGGGACAAATCTCTCATCTCATCTAGGTGAGGTTCCCTATAAATATGAGAAGCTATATACTATATATGTATTCAAAAATAACACTCAAGGGTAGGACTAACCCCCAATCTCTCTTTTTTCAGAGATGATGTTCATAGACAAAAGAGAAATCCTAATGAAAACACTTAAGGCACTTCTCTTCTTTCAGAAGTGTTCTGCAATAGATAGCCAGAGTTCTTTCTGATAGGTAACTGATAAGTAAATGTAACAAGGTGAAATAAATAGTAGGATTAGATGTAGCACAAAGTCTACACCTCAACTACCAAAGAGTGAAATACAAAGGACAATGAGGGCACAAAGTCATCCCAAGGTCATTTACATAAAAACAAAAATGAAAACACACACACTAAAGACCATTATGGCAGCACAAAGTCTCTCCACATCTAGCTTCAGTACACCTTCCTAATTACTTCCACTAGTTTTACTTATTTCAATAAAATGGACAAGAATGCATTCAGGAAATAGACATAAGAACAATCTCCTAAATGACACAAGCTATTACAGCACAAAGTCTAAAAGTAACATGCTTTTTCATTTAAATGAAGAAATATGATTAACAATCTGAGCTCAAAGTCTCAATAATCATCTCTTAATATTGGTAGAGTTTTGCTCCTATAACAAAAAGATCTCCTCTATATAAAATAAGAGATTACAATACATAGCAGCCAAGAAAGACTTGATGCTTTGTTTCATGGAACGGCTCATGCTACATTTAATGCCTTGAATGCATTTCTAGTTCTATCAAGGGGCATGCTGGAATAGGGCATCAACCTTGACTTTGGTGTATGAAAACATCTCGAATGTCTTCTCCTCAGCATGGGCCATCTAGTCTTTCTCCTTATATGTACGCAATTGTCCCTTCACTTTCATTCCAAGGGAGAAATATAGGTTGCGCCTTTTAATGTTTGCAAGCTCAGATGTCTACTTGGTGGACTGTTCCACCTACTAGAAATAACTCTTGCACATATATTTTAGTATCTCTTATAGCTTTCCCCTCTCTCCTTGTGATCTAAGCTCTCAGGCTATCTCCTTTGTTTTCTACAGCCTCTTTTAGCTTGTCTTTAGCTAGTCGCTTAATTTGTTCTTCAGGTTCCGTGCCACATTTGAAAATTAATGGATATTTCATTACCCTAAATTTGACATCTACAGGGATGTAATTGGTCCCTAATTGCTCGAACCACTTTGAACTATGAACCTTTGAACCATCAGAGTTCATTAGTTCAATGGTTCAAGCGGTCTTATCGGCTCCTTGGTTCCATCACTTTCCTCGTTCATTTACCTTCCTGGTTCATTCACCTTCCTAGATCTTCAGTTGAAGCTTCCTTGAACTTTGGACCTTTGAACCTTTGAGCTATTTTGGTTCAAGGTTCAACGGTTCATTCTCTTTCTCAAAATCCTTTATTTTTCTAAGTCTCTCAAGCTTTAAAATTCCTTCAGCTTTATGTCTTTGGAACCTCCCCGAAGAGAAGGTGTCCCTTCAGGCCTTGAAAAAGGTCCATTTCATGGTCACTAAGAGTCCCTCACAAGGGTACCTACCCTTTGGGGTCCTTCGGGTGGCCTTCTTCTTCAAAGCCTTCAAACAAAATGTCTGAAGGAATTACTTCATACATTTTATCTGAAGGAAATCTTTCCTTTACTTTTGCCGCTTTCTGTCAAGCCTTTAAACATTCCTTCGAACAAAATGTCTGAAGGAATTCCTTTAGACATTTTGTCTGAAGGATTTCACTTGTAAAATTCTACCATGGAAAATCCTTCTAAAAGATATCTTCTTTTGTTCCCTGCCCTCCACAAGGGCACTTGTCTTTTGGGCTTTGGGGGACTCCTTTGAACCTTCCATTTGAACTGATTGATTGAACCAATAATGGTTCAAAGATTTAACGGTTCAATTTTTCAACTCATTTAATTTATTGCTTGAACCAAATGCTTTGAACCAATCCCAACTTAAACAACTCTTTGAACTTTATTGAACTCATTGAACCTTTGAACTTTGCCAAAGCGCTTAACTCTTTAAGTCTGTCGACGTCGTTAAACCTTTAAACCCACTAAACCTTTGAACCTTTGGAGGTGGGGTTCAATGGTTCAATCCTTTGTTTGAGGCCTGACGGTGGACCTTTTGGTTGAACCTCGACGTTGAACCAACCTTGAAATTGCCTAAGTATTGGGAACTTGTTTCTTTGTGAGAACTCGCCTGTTGAAGTGGTTGAACCTATTAAACTTGCGAGTCACTTAGCTAAAAAAGCTTGAATTATGAAGAATTTGAATACTCAGAACATTTTTTGAGAAGAGAAGAGAGAATTTTGGCCTACAGGGCCAAAATAGTTCATATGTTGTCCCCAAAAATGAGTAACAAATTTTGGGAACAATAGCTGGCTCAAGTTGGGGAACTTCCATTGATTGTAAAAATAGTTGAAGGGAGTAAAAACTAGAATCTCCAATACCTTTAAGTGTGCCATTGGGATATGGAGTCATGCTACCCAAAAATAAAGGCACCAAAAAGAAATGAAAATGCACAACACAAAATAGAACTAAAGACTATACAAATATACATATGTATAACTAATGTCACTTGATACTTCAAGGATTGAAGTGCTTTAGATGCTGCCCATTGTGAGGCAGAGAAAAGGGTGTGCCATCTTGATACTTCAATAGGAAACTATTTTCACCATTGAGCTGATGGATAGTAAATGGGCCTCGCCATAGGGAATCAAATTTCCCATGCATTCCCTCTGGTTCTCTTCTCTTATCCCATAACAGAACTTGATCTCCAATATGGAAATTATGGGTTTTTGCTTTTTGGTCAAAGAGCTTCTTCAATAGACTTTGATGAACAAAAATTCAGTCCACCACCATAGTTCATTGCTCATCTAGCTCAGTTAAGCACATGATCCTCTTATCGATGGAGCTTTCATATCTCTAATCTTTGACCGCCTTTGCTAATTTTAGTGATGGCAATTCTAGGGTGATTGGTATCTCTGCATTGAGACCATACAAATGTTGGAAAGGTGATATACCTATTGCCCTTTTGGGTGTAATTATGTTTTCCCATAAATCATCAACCTATGCTTTATGCCATGTTTGTTGGTTGTCATCCACTAGCTTCTTGATGATGGTCACCAAGGTCTTGTTTCTCGATTCTGCTTGGCCATTCCCTTGTGAGAAATAATTAGAGGAGTGGGAGAGGGTAATCCCATAATAAAAATAGAACTAAGTGATCCCATGAGAAGAGAAATAGGCTACATTATCTATCACAATCTTGGTTGAGACCTCAAACCTAGAAATGATGTTTTCCTTGAGGAAATCACATACCACTTCTGAAGTAGCATGCTTGGTAGGAATTGCTTCCACGCATTTGGTGAAGTAATCTATGGTTGTGAGGACATAATCATGTCCAACGCTTAAATATGGGTTTATAGTACCAATGAAATCAATTTCCTATAGCTAAAATGGCTCTTCTATTACCACCGATTTAAGAGGCAAAGCAACCAACTTAGGTCTTCCAACGAACTATTGGCATAGTTCACATCTTTATACCCATTTGTATGCATCTTGAAATAGAGTAGGCTAGTAATACCTGGCTCACAAAATCTTATGGGTAGTCACAGGCAAAAAAAATGTCCTTCACAAGCCACATTATGGAAGGACTCCAAAAGTTGGTTCTACTGCTCTTTATCTACGCAGCGAAGGAACACTCCATCGAGGTTCCTTTTATACAGACCATTGTCCCACAGGATAGAATTTGTAGCTTTCAATTTAACAGTCCTCCTTTTTTTATGAGACAGGTGAGTAGGACACTCACCATAAGTAAGGAAATGAGAAATACTTGAATACCACTCATTTTTGGTGGAGATAAAGAGGACTATTGGCGTGTCTTCAATTTTTGCTTCTTCATGTGCTATTTCTTTTGGTCTATTATCAGCAACCAATTGACAGAGACCCCTTCCCCGCACCAGCTTTATTGGTTTGATGACTATATCAAAATCTTGGATTTTAGCAATCTAATTGCATCTTTTGGTTCCAAACTCCTACTGAGTTAAATGGATTTGACTGTGGTATCAGGAACCAGGGTAGTAGTGTGTGAATTGAGGATGTAAAAATGGAAATGATTTACTGCCTTCACCACTACGTAAGCATGCTTCTCTAGATTTGATTATTTCATTTCATAAGCTTTGAGAGGATAGTTCATGAAAGATATGGGAGATTCCACACCTTCTTGGTTCTGTTGAACCAAAATTGCTGAAAGTGTGTGCTGAGAAGCATAACTATACACTGTGAAATCCTTGGTATAATTTGGACAAACTAGAATTGGGGAGTGGGCAATAGCTGTCTTGATGTCTTGAAATGCTAAGTTGTCTTCTTTAGTCCAGCTAAAAGTGGCCTTTCCCTTCATCATGTTTACAATATGGTGAGTTTTCTCTATGAACTTGGGGATGAACCTCTATAAAAAATTCACCTTTCCAAAGAAAGAGTGAATTGCGGTGTTATTTGTGGGTAGAGTAAGCTCTTGGATGGATTTGACTCTTTCTAAGTTAATCTTTATGCCTTCTTGGGATACAATGTGTCTGAGAAGTTTCCCTTCTGTTACCGCAAAAATAAACTTCTTGGGATTTAGAGAAATGTCATTCTAGTGACATCATTTTAGCACTTGTTGCAAATGGTGCACATGATCAGGACAATGATTAGAAATGATTGTTAAATCATTAAGGTACACCATAATGAACTTGCCCATTTCATCTTTGAAAGCAAAGTACATTTCACTCTGAAAAGTGGTGCTAGCATTTATCAAGCCAAATGGCATTCTTTGATATGCAAAGGTGCCCCAAAGCGTGGTGAAGGTAGTCTTGTGTTGGTCTGATTCACAACTTCAACTTGATTGTACCCTGAGAAGCCGTCTAACATTGATAACATCTCAAAATTGGTCACCGTCTGAGAACTTAGTTCATGATGGGTAGAGGATAGTTATCCTTTAAGGATGATTGATTCAAATTTTTGAAGTCCACATAGAGGCAAATTTGGCTATTCTTTTTTCTCATAGGTATTATGTTTGAAATTTATGTGGAATGATGGATTGGAAAAATTATCCTAGCATTTAGCATTTTTTGTATTTCAAATGGAATAGTACCTGATATCTTTGGATTGTACTACCTAAATTTTTTCTTGTAAGGCACTGAATCACTCTTGAGAGGAATTTCATGGCAAACTTCTTCAGGCCTGAGTGACTTTAGATCATCATAGGAGTACGCTAAGACATCCATGTATTGGTGAAGCAGGGTAGTAAATTTGAGTTTCTTCAAGTTTTGTGCCAAATTTGAAAATTGACAAATATTTCATTACCCTAAATTTGACATTCACAGGGACGTCATTGGTCCCTGGTCGCTCGAACCACTTTAAACCATGAACCTTTAAACCATGATATTTCATTGATTCAATTGTTCAATGGTTTGAATGGTCTTATCAGCTCCTTGGTTTCATCACTTTCCTAGTTCATTCACCTTCTTGGATCTTCGGTTGAAGCTTCCTTGAACCTTTAAACCTTTGAACCATTTTGGTTCAAGGTTCAACGATTCATTCTCTTTCTCAGAATCCTTTATTTTTCTATGTCTCTCGAGCTTTGAAATTCCTTCGACTATATGTCTTTGGAACCCCCTCAAAGGGAAGATGTCCTTCCAGGCCTTTCTATCGGGCCTTTGAACATTCCTTCAGACATTTTGTTCAAAAAATTTCACTTGTAAAATTTTGCTGTGGAAAATCCTTCTGAAAGATATCTTGTTTTGTTCCTTGCCCTCTGTAAGGGAACTTGTCCTTTGGGCTTTGGGGGACTCCTTTAAACCTTCCATTTGAACTGACTGATTGAACCAAAAATGGTTCAATGATTCAACTCATTCAATTGACCGCTTGAACCAAATGCTTTGAACCAATCCTGACTTAAACAACTCTTTAAACATTATTAAACTCATTGAACCTTTGAAATTTGTTGAAGCACTTAACTCTTTAAGTCTACCGACATCGTTGAACCTTTGAACCCGTTGATCCTTTGAATCTTTGGAATTGGGGTTCAATGGTTCAATGGTTCAATAGTTTAATCTTTTGTTTGAAGCCTGTCGATGGACCTTTTGGTTGAAACTCGGCGTTGAACCAACCTTGAAATTGCCTAAGTGTTGGGAACTTATTTCTTTGTGAGAACTTGTCTGTTGAAGTGGTTGAACCTGTTAAACCTGCGAGTCCCTTAGCTAAAAAAGCTTGCATTATGAAGAATTTGAATACTCAGAATATTTTTTGAGAAGAGAAGAGAGAATTTCAGTTTGCAGGACCAAAATAGTTCATACGTTGTCCCCAAAAATGAGTGACAAATTTTGGGAACAATAGTGCCAAACACATTTCCCCCACTCTTCAAGTTCAAACTTTCATAACTATTGATGAGGCATTCAACATGGCACGTAAACTTGAAAACCAAGCCATTGACGTTAGGAAATTAAAAATGCTAAAAAAGAATTCTATCTTTAAATCCAATGATCCTCCTTCAACTAAAACCACTAACCAATCCAACCATTCCACTACCAAAACAAAAGCATCTGTAAACTTAGTTGTCTTAATAAATGCTCCATCACCAACTGTCAACCAACCCCATCAAACCAATTCCTTCAACCCTTCTTATCAATAAAATTGAAACCAAAGCTGAGCTCCTCCAAAATAATATACCCCCATAGGGGAATCTTATGCTTTAGTTTTGGAAAAATTATTTAAATCTAACCTCATCCAACTTCCACCTATCAAACCACCCCAACAATTTGATGTTTCTCACCCTGTGCTTAGTTGGTACAACAAGAATGACCATTGTGTCTTTCACAGAGTTATTGGACATGACATCGGTAGATGTAATACCTTCAAAAGTCTAGTCCAAAACTTAATTGACAATGGAGAACTTGCATTTGATAATCATAATGGACCTCCTAATCAATCCTTTGACATCTTCTACAAACCTTTTCCCAGTCATGCTCCTTCCACCCATCACCCTAAGAATAAACCAGATTCATCTCACTCTCATGAGGCACATACAATCAAAATTATTATTAGTGAGCCCATTATTGAGGCTACCACTATCACAACTACTTCTTCCTCTATTTCATTCATAGTAGTAGACTCACCTTCTATTCCTTTGGATACCTAAACAAAGGAATCAATCACCCCTCTCTCTTCACTTGATGAGACCTTAGTTTTATCTACCTCTCATTTGATGGAAACACCAAAGGAGACAACCTTTGTTTTAACCATTTCTTCTTCCTCCACTCCACTCATTGAAGTGGTAAAACTACCCTCCATCTTTTGGACACCCAAACAAAGGAAGCAACCATATCCATTCCTTCACTTGAGGACACTACACCTAACTCCCTAATCATAGAACCATCCATTCCCTCTTTGGAAAGCATCCCACAAGAGAAGGTTACCTCATCTACCCAGCCACCAATTTTGGAACCTTCCATTAAAAACAAAGATGAAGGATCCATTCCCTCTTCTCCACCTAAGGCTTAATTTTTGAAACCAATGACCAACAAACTCAACCCATCTATTAATATTTTTCTAGACTAGTCCAAAGTTTAGAGTTTGCTTCTCAACCCAACTTTTATAGAGCCACCTTTTGGCATCATCTTGGGCTCCCTTACCAAAACAAATCTGAATATTTAACCTCACTTGAATCCACCCTTAAACCCATCATTACTTCTTCATCGAATACCTCTTCTTCCAAATCCATAAGTGAACCATCCCAGCCACCTCCATCTAACATTTCTAAATCACCTTATTCCTCTATTACCAAATCTATAAAAAATCTAGGAATTCTTCCCATACCTAGTCAAACTCACCCTTCTTTGAAGTTGGACTTAACTCCATCTAGTCCACCAAAGAAACCCCCAACCAAACCAATTAAAAATCTAGAGTTACCCAAACCTCTACCTTGAACTAGAACCATACCACCTCCTTCCCACCTACCTTCTATTTTAGGACCCTATCTTTATACCATCCCCATTACCTCTTTTTACTCTAGTAAACCATCCCCCTTTCTCTACCTGTGCCTACACCCATCAAACCATCTAGTTCCCCATCATTCTTAACTAACTTATCTACCTCTACTTTCCCACCAATATCCAACCCTTCATCATCTAAATCTTCCACATTAAAATAATTTACCCAAAAATCAACCATAACTAATCAATCTCAACCACCAACTAAAACCATTTCACCACCTACATTTCTAAGGTGAAAACTGCTTCTAAGAAGGCTCCCATCCCTAAAACTATAACACCATCACCTATAACACCTTTGAATGAATCTTATTCATCCATATTATAAATGTTATTTCAAACCTCTTCCATTAGCTTACCACCTATCAAACCATTCTACCCTTCCAATACCAAACCCTCCTAGTTCAATGATAACTTGATATGTGCATACCATAGGGCACCGAGACATGACATGAAGAACTATAATGCTCTCTAAGCACTCTTTCATAGCCTATATGATGAGGATGATATGTTATTAGATGAATCTCTCTTAACCCCATTACCAATCCTACTATCAACTTAACCTATCCAACATTTACCCACTCCCCCACTCTCCCCCAAGAGTGAGGAGAAGGAACTGAAGCAACCATCAAACCTGGCAAATCCCTTCATTCACACTATTCATATGGTTACCCAATCTCTGGCCCAACAAAAAGATAAGGGAAAAGATAAAGTCTTTATTCCTTAGACATACCCTTCAACCCTTCAACCTTATAACCAAACCCAAACACCTACACCTTCACCTATGCCACCACCAAATCCCAAAGTATCCATTTTGGGACCCTCCCCCTCGAACCCATATGTATCCATCTAGCATATTATGTTAAAACAACTTCACCAGACACTGGTGAAAATGAGCCTTTATGAACTAGTCAACACCTTGCCCCACCATCACTGGGCATTAATAGAGGCTCTATAATCTATAAACATTCAAACAGATGATCCTCAACCTCTTTCACCCTTTATTGGATCCCTCCAATTTTTTTACCTTGTCACCTTTCAAGATTCTAAAATGCCTCCTATTCATTATGAGGATTTTGATCCTCCCCTCTTTATTACTACATACATCAATCAAACCCACATCAAAAGGGTGATGATTGATGGAGGATCTATCATCAATATCATCTCCTCCCATTCTTATGACCAACTTTAGCTACCCAAGAACATTGTGTCAGAAAGTACAATGGTCTTTCACTCCTTCAATGATATAATGGCCATTACCTTGGGGATCGTGGTCTTCCATATCTACTTGGGACCTCATACTATTCCTAAAATATTTTATGTTATAGAGGGTAAATTCTAATATAATGTGTTACTCAAATTCCCTTAGATCTGTGCTATGAGTTGTGTCCCTTCTACCTTACATCAATTTGTCAAATGTGAGTATGAAGGTCAAGTTATTACCATCAAAGTTGACCCTAGTCCTTTTGCCTCTTGCAATATGACATATCAGCCTAGTGATGCTTTTATTCCTACATCATCTACCTCACCATCACTCATCACCAACAAAAACTAATGACACTCCCACCCACAACAATAATGAAGCTTCAACTAACTCATCTATGCCTTCTTCCTAGATCCCCATATAAGACCCCTTAGAATTCATGTTTCAACATCTCTCCCTTGGGGAATATCATCTTTTATCCTTGGATGCTTTCCCCGCTATGTAGGAGTATGGGAACCTCCAATATGACCCTTCTTATGATCCTAACATTGGAACCATCATCCATTTTGAGATCCATAATAATCGAACAAATTTAATCAATGGGGGACTTGATCAATGACTTCTCACTCCCAGCACTATCTCATCGATCTTACCATTTACCTCTGACTTCTCTTATCTCAATAAACTAGCCTTTGTCAAAGCTTACCTTTATAGGTGTGCTTGGAATGGGTTTGGTCTTAGCCTTTATGAATAGGGGCCTCATGAGCTGCCCATAATCAAAACTCAAAAACCTCATGAGTTATTTAGCTTTGGGTTTGTACCACTAAAAGAACCCACCTCACCAAAACCCATTGCCACCATCAATGAAAATATTCCATCTTCACCAACCCCACCTCCCTTAGAGATTGAAGACTTTGATATCATCCCATCTAACTTTTTTCTTATCAATACCATTAGTTTGGGCCCCTTGACCTATCAAAAGGGTGGCTGAACTAAAATCCTTTTTCTCATCCATCCTAAAATAATAGAGCAAGATTCTCCTACCATCAACACCATCCAATGTCAGGATGATGATTCTATTCTCACCTATCTTGGTGTGGGGGATTCTTATATTCATAAATTCCTTCCTCCTAAGAACTAAACCATGTTAAACAAATCTACCATTGATGTCAACTTGGGTACTCAGGATAACCCCCATATCATCAAGATCGACCAATCCTTTACATGGAGAAACAAGATTACCCTTCCTTCATGACGATAGCATAGCATTTACTTAATCTAATCAGGATATGCCTAGAATCAACCCTTATATTTCCCTCCACAACATTATGACCCATCCTAAGGTTAAGATAGTATGGAGAAATCTTCATAGGATGAATCCTTGCATAGCCCTTCTCATCAAAGAATAGCTTCATCATTTCTTATCTATCAAATTCATTCAACGTATTGATTATCCACAATGGGTTTATAAAATCATTCCCATAACCAAGCCCACAAGGGGACTTCATCTCTACATCAAATTTCATGACCTCAATCTCACTTGCCGAAAGGATGACTTTCTTTTATCAAACATAAACTAATTTATTGATCTTAAAGCTAGCCATGAAATGTTATCTCTCATGGATAGTTTTTTAGGATATACTCAAATCTTGATTTCCCTTAAAGATCATCATAAAACTTCCTTTGTCACTCCATAGGGAACCTTTTACTATAGGGTCATGCCTTTTGGTCTAAAGAATGTTGGAGCCACCTATTAACATGCCATGACCTACATCTTTCATGATCTCATGCATAAAATTATAGAGGACTATCAGGATGATCTCCTTAGGAAATCCAAACATTTCAAAGATCACCTAGCCATTCTCACAATAATCATCAACTGACTAATCCATTACCATGTTAATGTCAATCCCAAGAAATGTATTTTTGGGGTTTTATCAAGGAAACTTCTTGGCTTTATCATCTCTCTTCGAGGAATCAAAATAGACCCTACAAAAGTTAGAGAAATCTTTTAGATTCCTCCTCCTATTAACCTTAAGCAACTTCGTAGCCAACAGGGTAAGCTTCAATCTATTTGTCACTTCATCTCCCAGTTATTAAATAGATGTCAACCCTTTCACCATCTCCTAAAAAAAGACACCTCTTTTAAGTGGACCAAGGACTGTCGACAAGCTTTTGATTCAATCAAAGAGTACCTTATCTCTCCACCTGTATTCATCCCTCCTAGGGAAGACCAACCCTTCTACCTTTATATATCTACCACAGACCATTCCTTAGGGGCAATACTCACTCATTAGGATGAACAGAATAAAGAGTAAGCCATCTACTACATTATTTACACACTTATAAATTATGAGACTCGGTATACTCATCTTGAGAAACTTTGCCTTGCCTTAGTCTTTATGGCCTCCAAACTCCATCACTACCTTCTTAATCACAAAACATATGTCATCACTAACACCGACACACTCAATTACATGCACTCTAAACCATACCAAACTCAATATATGGCTAAGTGGCACATGCTCCTAGGTAAGTTTGATCTTAAATTCATTCATTAAAAATCCATTAAAGGGCAAGTCATAACCAAATAATTCATTGAAGCTCCTCTACCAAATAACCAACTACATCCTCTTACTTTTCCAAATGAATCCATCATAACTCTTTCCCAGGAAGAACCCACCTACCAGATGACCATGTTTTTTATGGATCCAAATGCCAATATGTTGGGGGTACTAGAGTTATCCTCAATATGCTTAATAGTGAGCATCTTCCCCTTTCCTTTAAACTTGATTTTGAATGCACCAACAATGTGGCTAAAAAAGAAGCCCTGGTCATAGGTCTCCAAACTTCTCTAGCTTTAAGAGTTAAAACATTTTGTGTCTTTGATGACTCCTAACTTATCATAAATCAAGTCAATGGATCCTCCTAATGTAATAATGATGTCCTATTTAAGTAGAAACAACTCATAGACATACTCTTAACATCATTCGATCATTACCTTATCCAGTCAGTTCCTCGATCTATTAATAAATTCATAGACATGATGACTTTCCTTACTTCCCAAATCCCATCTCAACTAGTTGAATCTAAAATATTTGTTACCATCCATAAATTTATCACACCCTCATATATCATTTCTAACCTTCCTACCATTTTAATGTGGAAGCATCTCTTTCTGACATTTGGTACGACCAAACTCTTAACTAACTTAACCTCGATATTATTCCTCCAACTTCTCATGGAATGCTTGAAGAGATTTTGTTTAGAGAGCCTCTCATTACACCATACTAGGGGGAATATTTTATAAACATGGCTTCAACGACCTCCTTCTCCATTTCCTCTATAGTCATGAAGCTTCCCATGTTATCAAGGAAACACATGATGAAATATGTGGGGGACATTTTAATGGCCTTTTTGTCATTAAACATATCCTTCACCTTGGATACTATTGGTCCACCCTCAACCAAGACTATTATGATTATGTTAAGAAGTGTGTCTAATGTCAAAAACATGCTAACTTACATCATGTTCCTACCCATGGCCTTTGAGTATCCAAAGACTATTGGCCCTTCTCAAAATGGGGTCTCAATCTTATCAATGAAATCAATCCTAATTCTTCATAGTAACACCAATCCATCATTACTACTACTGAATATTTCACCAAATGGGTGGAAGTCATTCTTCTTATCTCAACCAAAGGAAAAAATACTATCGATTTCATCAATCACCATATCATATGCCAATTCGGTGTTACCTATAATATCATCATTGATAATGGTAAATCTTTTAAAAACAAGAAATTCCAAGATATATATGATGCTTTTGGCATCAAGTTAAGCTTTTCCTCACCCAATCATCCATAAGTAAATGGATAGGCAGAAGCCTCTAACAAAACCCTCATCAAAATGTTAACCAAAGTAGTAAGTACTTTAGGTCAAGATTAGCATTTACACATCCCTTTCACTTCATTGGCCTATCACACTAGCATTCAAACCTCTATGGGTATTACCCCTTTCTCTCTTGTCTTTGGATTAGAGGCAGTCTTACCTCTCAAAGTCCAAATTCCTTTTCTTCACATATCTTTGCATAAAATCCTTTTTGAAAGTGATTATCATCAAGAACATCTCACCTTTTTTGAGCCACGTAATGAACATCACCTTGCAACACTTAATCATCTTCATGTCTATCAAGAATGAATCAAGCGTGCATCCAATAAACACCTAAAAGAGAAAGAATTCAATATTAGAGACCTCGTCCTTAAGGAAAACCAACATATAACTAATATGGAGAAAAGAAAAAGAGGCAAGTTTTCTTTCAATTGGCTTAGACCCTACATCATAACCCATAAGTATGGATCCAGAGCTTATCATTTATATTTTCTCAAAGGTAAACTAGAACCTAAACCTCTCAACACTTCACATCTATGTCCTTTCTATTGTTAAAACAAGGATCAAACTCACCTTTGTGTCTAACTTAAGCTCATCCTTTGGTTTATGAGATTTTCACCTCCACCTACCTACCCCTATTTCTCTCGAGTAAAATTGATTACAACATAGGACCATATGATTATCCATCATAGCTATAACCTAATCCTAAGCATAGATACCATGAATCTATCCATGTAATCCCATGGTCAATTATCCTTAAAACCACTTGTCCTCATCTATCATTAACCTTTTGTGCTAAAATTATTACCTCTATAAAATATAATTTTAAACCTAAATTGACTTGTCCATGTCTGAAACTAGAATTTAGAGTCAAATTGGGATACCAAAATATCACTTGGGTCCATATCTCTAGCATTGCAGACTACTCCCTTGAAAGATAGTTACCAATAACTAAATTTCTCAAAGATAGACTGCTCCCTTGAAGGACAAGTAAAAAATTCCAACTTTAGACCACTCCCTTGAAGGATGGCTAAGTTAAGTTTTTCAAAACAATTATTTGAAGCTTCCCACATCAATCAGCTTCATCAACCTATTAAAGCAACAAAAGCAATAAGCAACCCTATCAAAGCAAGTAAGCCACAATCATATTTTATATGTGGCATTAGTAGACTTCCTACATCAATCAATCTACACATTATATTAAGGCATGGAATTGTCTATTATGGTTCTTAGGTCACCTATAAAAGGGGCAAGCTAACCCACATCAAGTTACCATATCACCATTTTCTTGTTCCACCTATCACCTACTTTCCCTTCTTAGGATCTCTAAAATAAAGGGATTATGAGCTTACTTGATACAAATTGATCATCCTACATTCTTTTTCAATCAAATCATGCTCATGAAAATTATTTGAAAGGCTCATTTTCATTAAGTTAATCTCACTTTGCTTGTATTAGGCCCTTACCAATGAACACATCATGCCTTTCTTTACACTCTATTCATTAGTCCATGTAGATTTGTGTCTCATAATTCTTATATTTTTTCCACATTTAGTGTGTTATCTAAACCTACTTTATGTGTCTTCATTATATCTCAATGTCACATATCATATTTATCCAATCAACATCATTTTCATCCTGACATTAATCCATATTAATATATTATTCCATATCATATCCAAACATTTTAAACATTAATCTGAAACACTTATCCATATACATCACAACATTATGAACCATATCCTATCTATACACCCAAACATCAATCACATCATCACTCATACCATAAACCATGTCATCCAAAATCACCATCCAAACTATCCTATCCACAATCATCTCTATGAACAAACACATCATCCACAATCATATACTCACAAGCACATTTTCATTCCCTTGTCTTATCATCACATAAATCATCCATACTATTCAGCATCATATCTATCAAAATAGAAAACAAACCATATTATCCATTAACATGTCATCATATGCCTACACTACAAATCCACATATCACCTTCTCGAACATGGGGCATGAGCATCCTACCATTTCCTCATATCAAAACATACATCATGCACATTCATAAACATCCAAACTAATGAAACATAAATAAACCACCTTCATAACCATAATCACATAGACATAAGCCTATCTACAAAGCCACATCATATCCATAAATAACATAAACCATGCCATTTACCATATAAAACAAACACATAATCCATAAGTCACACCATATCTACCACATAAAAACTATGTCACATATATACATTATGCTATCATTTTATTTAACATGATCATATATACATCATCTATGCCATCATCTATCATGTATCCATAATAATATCATAAACAACAACATTATATGACAATAATCAAAATTATTCATGATCATATATAGCAGATGAGTAAAACATAGACATCTATGCACAACATTACCTATGGCCTAATCCCATTGTCTATCACATATCCATAATGATGTCATAAACAAAATAATTACATGACCATCATCAAAACTCATCCATAATCATGTATAACACATACTAAAAATATGAACATCATCACATGCCTAAGCTAACAGTCCATAAGCATCAAACATGTCATCCTTAGTTCATAACCATAACCACATAATGAACATGATCATCATCTATATCATCATGAACATCATGCAACATAATCATCATATACATCATAAACAAAGTCATAGATGTTGATGAAATATACATCATACTATAAGAAATACATGAAAATATGTATTAATCTCTCTCATATACATCTTGCATCATCAACACATAGGTCGGTATCAAAATAATGAACATAAACATCATATACTCTACTCTATCAGGCCTTTGGGACACCACTACCACTGGCCCCATCTATGCATGCACCTATACCTGCACCCATACTACCATTAGGTGCTGGTCCCCCTGATATCCCTGCCTAACCCATTGTAGAGGTCCATTGCCCTAGAGTAGTTATAGATGGACCACCTGCTAAACTGGCCCTATACTCTCCATATCTAATCTCTAATGGAAACTACGTTAGCATTATCACCTTGTAATATCTCAACTCCTCAATAGTGGCTACGTACTGTGTCCTTAGAACTATATCAAGTGGTCTTCTTGTTGTTACTATGACCACTCATACCCTCTATCTTAAAGACTATCTCTCTTGAGTCACTAACCTAAGAGAGATCCTCTCCTAATCTTGCTTTCTAATTAGTGTCACCACCTACCCCTGTAAAGTGGCCACTTGTCCCTATAACCTAGTAATCTAGGCATGTGTTGATGTAAGTGTTGCCTATGCCTATCCATCTAGACCACCACCCTATACCAATGCCCCAATGTGATCTAAATCCATGGGCTACTTGTCCCCATCGCCCCATCCAAAAGTGGTCATTATGTATCTATCCTGGTACCACATTGCATAACCATTAGCAACCCCTACATCATCTATGATGGCTCTCACTAGCAGCTCCTCATGGTCCAAAATGACATCTTATGGGTATGCCTATGGGAGCTATAACTTAGTGTCCTCCCTCTTGTACCTATCAAAATTTAGTGGGATCTTCTGAAAAAGTCCAAACTATCTTTGCACTCACTCGAATGGGATAAGTTTTGTCTCACTATCCCATCTTTCATAAATCTAGTGCCAGCTCTATAAGGATAATGTGTGGTAGTTGTATCCTATTCACCTAGGCAAACCTACATATGGCCTCCAAACTATGTCACTTACCACTAAACCCTCCAAGGCATCCCAAAACCACTCAATATCTTAGCCTCAACCACCTGTACCTATCAATGCATAATCCCCTCTCCATATGGTAAATCCATTTTGAAATGGTTCCTGGCTAAATCCATCCCAGGGTGTCCCCCACTAGCCTCAAAACTTGAATGTCCTCATATGCCTAGTAGTAGATCATGAACCTAATGATAATCCCATATTGCCTGCATGCTCTGAATTCCTAAAACTCCTTGTAAATTTGGACTAACACTAGGGCCCACCCAAACATAGTCCTCCCCAAAAACATCTCCACTAGAATACCTAATAACCTGTATGGTAAATGGTTATTTCTAAAATTTGGTATCATAAAATACGACATAACCATCATAATCATGGTGAGTAAACATCTATCTATAGGAGCCCTCTAGTACATGGGTATATAATTGAATCTGTTAGAATGAAACCATGTGTGGACTCAATTTTACCCCTACATCAAATTCATATGATAGTCAATTTCCTCAATCTCTATATGGTAGATTGACTCCCCATGAATGGGTAGCCATGTGATACATTGAATGTTCTCTAGGAGAATCTTCATCTCCCCCATCAGCATTAAAAATGTGTTTGTGGTTGGGTCCCATCTCTTGATGAAGGCCACAATCATACCCGCATCTCATGGTAAGTGCCAGTAATGAATCATTATGACTAATCTGACCATATCCATATGCCCCCACTCCTTTATGGTCATCATGTCTTGAACCTTGGTAAATATTTGAGGGACCTTATCCCTCATCTAAATCTGATCATGTGCTTGCATAACAATCACATTAACAATGCAAACTTAGTTTTCCACATCTAACTAAGTACCAACCTACACCTATATTTTTTAACCTTTTTCAATCTACCCATTACATCTACCCTTATTTCAATCTACCCATTATAATTATCTCTAAAATTACCCTCTACATTTACCTAAAAAGTATCCCCAACAACTACACTATTCTGCATACTTTTCACTAAACTTATTCAATCATAACCCTAACCCCTTATTTTTTTCACACTTCATATGTTTCTCACATAACTATACCAATTTACCCTTTTAAAAACTCTATCCCACATACATTTAACCTTCTTCACATACTTTATAAACATTTTCTACACCAAATACAAATACATAGTATCAAACATGTTTAAGACCTTTAAACTTGATACTTTCCCCACTCTCAACATTTTTAACATAATTTGTCAACATATCAAAAACCTTTCCAACACTTAACCAAATTACAATATTTTAACATAATTCTCCCCACACCCTTCAACCATAGATGATTCTTTGAATTGTCAATGATCCCTTCCGAACTCTAATACCCCCAGTACTCAACCACTAATGGTTGAGTTGAACCACTAATGGTCACTGTGTGTGATTGTTGGTAGTGCAACTTAAACCCTTAACCTACCCAAACCTCTACAAACACACCAAAATACAAAAAATGACCTACCTAACCTCCTCTACAAACTATTACCAACCCTCAAGACTCTTCCAATCCCCATTTCTCCCATTATTTTGCTCAAATCTAACAAATCCTAAACTAGGGCATCATTTTTCTTATCCCTCTCAAACCCTACCCAAAAGCATCAACAAACCCTATCCTTATCAAATTTAACATCACCACCATAAATTTAACTATCTTATCAGTTTTAAAGCACAACATACCTCATTCCATGGTCACTAGCATGGTCAAAGTCCTCACCCTGCCACCTAGCCATGTCTTTGTCCACCTCTATTGACTCAATAACCTATCGAACTCCCACCCTTTCTTAACCAATCAAACACCTCCACCTTACCACACTCAAAAGTACAAAATGACAAATCACACAAAACACCTAGAGCACAAATTTCCAAAAGTTGAAATGGTGAAAATGATTTCACATTTTTACTTGTATCTTGGATTATAGGGTTTTCCCTAACTGCCGATGATTAGGGTGATCATCAATGGTCAACCCTAGGGAAAACCCTAACCATCAACGGTTGGGGTCCCACCCTTTTAAATTTTTTCAAGGCACCCTACCCAAGTGCTGACCTTTTAGGAGATCACCTATTCTTCAACCAACCCATTTGACCACATCCACCTCAACATGTCCACTTTGACATTGGTTGTTTTAGCCCAAACATTTGCATGTTTTACAATGACCTTGCCTTGGTCATTTTGACCACACTGACCAACCTTACCATGTTGAAATTTTGCAATTTTTACCACCTTGTACATGACTATATCATTTGTGTTATTTCATAGGAGCACTTCCTACCTCAGATACCTATGAATAACATTGACCCTGTCTGGTAGACTTGATAGGGATAACATAATCAGCTATGACCAACATTATGGATCAGTTACCCATATCATACATCTCCTTAACATCTAATCTTATTTTTACTAATATTGACAACTTTAGTCTTTATGTGATCTTGACTATCATACTTAGTCACATTTTATGCACATGTTTGCATCTCAAATTCCCAACCATTTTATCTCACCAACCTCATGACTCACCATTTACCATTTATCAAACCTCGACCTGATTTCATTTTCACTCCATCAACTCTTGATTTGAGGGGGACTACCTCCATCCATACTCGAGGCAATTAGACCATGACCAAAAATCTATTCATTTTTATTTTGTAACTTATTGATTCAAAGTTTCATAACAAAAAGGGGTAAAATTTAGACACTCAAAAATTACACATGATAGTTTTAGATGTCAAAATGCCTTAGACTCCTACCCAACCTTTAATCTAGTTAGATACTCACCTAACTAGGTTCATCTACCTACTAACTTAACCTTTTAATCCACCTCCTTTTCACTTACTTTCACCCATTTTCATCTAGATCATTGACCATCGATGGTTAGCCTAATCATTGACGATCATGTCCTCCAAGCCTAATTTAAAAGTATTTCCAAATGTATGAGATAAGTATGGATGCATTGAATAAATTTTATTATGTAATTCTAATAAGCTTTAAAGCATAATAAATGGAAAATTTATCCTCCATCATAATTAACAACTTCCTCCTGCATATTTAGTAACTTCATCCTATAAAAGGAGAGAAGTAAGAGGAGAAATGGATCCAAAAATCTAGTAATCCATGTCTAAGCTATCTTACATACAGGTATCTATCATCCTTTTAGATAATAAGTAGCATCAATAGAGATCCAAACCTCTATCAAAATCACTTTTGAAGGCCAAGGTATTTGCACTCTAGCTAAATTGCTTCAACCTTCCACCATTAAGTTATAGGTATCTTGTTCTTGTTTTTTGATCTATTTCATTTATAACCTCCTGATCGTATCCATACCTATCTTTATCTTACTTTCCATCCTTTAGATTCATCACATCCCTCTACTTGACCAATTACCCAATCTGCCATTGATTTTTTGAACATTTCCAAAAATTCATAGGCAACTGCTAATGGTTAGCCTAACCATCGATGGTCACCCATCTACGATAGTTAGCCCAACCGCCGATAGTTCACCCAAGTATCGATGTTCACTATGGTAGAGAATAATAACAAGCTATTTTTATCTCCTTAACCCCAACCAAACCATACTTTTTGTATTCCATCCTGTTCACAAATCCTACGTAGATTTTTTGAACCTAACCCTAACTATCTTAGCATGAGTATTAACCTATTTTTACTATATTTAGTCATTTTATTTAACAAGCAATTTACTTTCATCTCATCTTACATGAATTTACTTTCTAGTTCTTTAATGCAAGTATTCTTTCTTTCTATTTATCTTGACTTAATTGTTATAAACAATAGATTGATAGCCTCTTAGCAAGTATATGCTTCTTGGATCTAGCTCATGCTAAGAAATCTAATCAACCATCCATCTAATAACCCCTTTTTCTAGTATCTTTCTTATTTGCAGGTTATTCCTTCCAAGCCAAAGAGGAGTTCCCATCTTCATTGAGATCATGCGTGCACTTATACCAGGTATTCTTTTACACACCTTATTACTATTTTCATTACTTGCTTGTAAATTAAGAAATGAACAAAATTCAATCTGAAACAATTAGGCCAGTTGAAATATCTCAAGCTAATACCATGTCAAATTTTCTTAATAATGAATGTGAAAATAATGATAATGAGCCACATACTAATTTTTTTCTTATAGAATATATATTTGATCATGAGCATAATGAAAATAAATAAGTATATCACAAACAAGTTAAAGACATATCATTATTTTATGAGCATATTTGTGAAAATCTTGAATATCTTCATAAGATCCACCATAGTATATTAGACACTAAAAAAACTAAAATCCTAGATGAAAAACCATGTACATCTATTGATTTTACTATTAGATCTATGAGATATCCACATATTCATGTCTCACCCCTAGAGCACAACATTACATATTGTATCTAGTGGGGGCACGGATTGAGTATCTAAATCATTATTCTCTGAACCAAAGACAACTATTATTACATATTCCATCAGAATCCTTAATACTTCAACCTAGTTATTGGTTTCAATTCATATTTCAACATAAGTATTTTCATCCCCTTTGGTGACTTCTCAAACTATTGGATAATCAATTTTATTTGGGTCCTTTCTATAGTCTTTTAGGCTTAACCTAAGTCTTATTTATGTGTCCATTTATTGTATTTATAAATCCACTTTATCCTATCCTTTTGAGGTGTCACTCACCTCTCTAGTCCACTTGTTGGATTTGGAGTTACTTATATATAACTCATCTCCCCCATATGGCACACACATTCTCTTCACCTGTAAGAGGATTAGAAACACTTGGTACACATGTTGAAGCTTACACATGTAATTCTTTATTTATCTTTGCTCTATTTATTGAACTTTTCTCCTCCTCTTTTCTTGCCTTTTGATAGTTCATAGCTATCCTTAGTAGTGTGGCTCAGGATTAGAAGCCTGATAGGCAAAGTAATGTTGTCGGTGAACATTTGAAGTAATTACAATCAATGCTAAGTAACACTCTTAGGACCGATTGAGTCTTTAAATTATTTATACATTTTTGGCACTTGAAGGAACCAGATTGGTCTTATACAAGACCAATACTTCATCCCATGTTGCTTGGAGATCAAATTTTGCATAGAGATTTTATTCTATATGTGCTTTTAAATAATTTTTGGCACTCAAACAAGACCCAACTAGATCTATAATATATTTGAAGCTTCTAAATAAATGTGACAAGGTTGTTATCATTACCTAAATATTTATAACGAGCTTGAAAATGTCTAGTCAATGTAAAATGATTCATAGAACCCGACCGTGTCCGATTTCAACAAAGTGCATTTTTAAAGTTGTTTCATGCTCAATAAAGCCTGATTAGCATGCCTATAGATGCATACACAGGATTTTATCCTATTTGATGACTCTTTGCATTCTCTTTCGAGTTGAAATGTTAGGGGAAGGATGTGGAGACGTTAAGAGAAGGCAGTGGTTCATTCCTTATCATGGATATAAGCTTAATGGCATTCATTTGGTAGGGGCTCTCCACTAGAAAAAATAAGAGCAAGAGATTGCATTGTGTTGTATCTTTCTTGGTCTGTAAGTAGAGTCATGATGTCAATTTGAAGGTAGATGCCTGTGTATGATGTGAAGGTGTTTGTATTAGTTTTCCTCCATGAATTTATGTATTTAAGAAACCATTGATGAAAAGATTCTTGAATTGAAGCCTGATGTGTTCAATGCTATAAATCGATCTCTGTAATATGGTAGTCAATTGTTTGACGAATACATATGTAAACATATTTTTTATTGTACCCCTCCAACATGGAAATTAGAGGTAGATTTTAAATAGTCTCCCCTTCCTCAAGCTTGCACCGCCTATGATTTGATCAAAGAAGATGGTTCAGAAGACACCCAATAGATGAGATAAAAGATAAATTTAGAAAATTAATCAAAGAGTTATGAAGGCACCTTAAATGTTCCATCTATGGATATCCTCAAAAATATTCATACTTTATTAGAGGCACTAAATTCTTGGTTGGTATTCTTTGTAGAGACCTATTGATTATTGAAATTGTCATGTCAACTAATCTATTTATTTGTTTATCATTAAGGTCAAATCAGAATTATACAAGTTTAATTGTAGGGACTTTTTATCATAAAATTTTAAAAGATTAATTATACTTTTAGAAGCAACTAGAGGTGTTTTCATCATAGGGATAATATTTTTTTTGTAGAATGGGAAATCGACTCCATAGGCCAATGGACAAGGGTTGAGTCGAATAATGAAATTTACCTATCCTTCAAGCTTTTAAATGCTCTATTGAATATATCCTGACAATTTCTCTTTCAGTACAAAAATATTCTTGTCATCATGGAAAGCATACCAGAAAAGGGAGATAAAATTAGGGATACAACTCGTAGTATAAGGACTTGAAGGCTATTCTTGCATTATGGGATCAGGTGACATTTTGAGGGTAAAAGAGAATAGAGGCTTTGATATCTCTATTGAATTCCTCAAATTTTGCATTTGGATAGAAAATAAGTCTATGAGAAATCATATAAGGTGCAAGTAGACCCAACTAATCTTGGCTCTTCTATCAACAGGCCTATCAAACCCTGATAGGTGTACAAACACAATCCCCAAATCCTGCAAAGCTTGCCAACATAACCCCCATAACCCAATTTATCCCCTTGACAAATGTTTCAGCCAATAAGACCTATGACCAAATAAATAAGTTCTAATGTGTGTAAAATGGTATTTTATAGTTAAGTAAACAATTTTTAAGAACATTCATTAATTTAAATAAAATGGGAGTCAAATATTTATTTAAAGTATTTTCAAGTATATAAGATGTCCCTTCAATATGAATTCTTAATATTAGATTTACACTAAATTTACTATTTTCAATATAGTTGGCATATTCATTATATTATCAAATACTTCATTTAGTTTATCATATATATATCAAAGTTCAAACAATTTATTTTTTTTGTTTTTAATGTTGGTAAAGGAAGATTTTTTGAATAGGGAGCCAACCCTTTTACAAGGAACAAATAGAATAGGCCAACAAAGCCATAACAAACATTAAACTTTACCTAGAATGTCTAATAAAACAAAGAAACAATAATTAAATAACTAAGAAACAACAACTAAACAATGAAAAAAGAAAGAGAAACACATCTAGTCAATGGTCCAAAATAAGAATGTCTGAACCATCAATTCTTTTTCCCACCGAGGGCTTTGTCCCAAGTGTCCATCATAATCTTCATGGCTATCTCCATGTGTTCCATCTCTTGGTGTTTTAGGTTTCTATATTTATACTTCATTGGTCCTTTAACTTTCTTACCTAGTCTAATTTAACTCTCTACTTCATGCCTCCTCTTTTGAATCCATCTCAGCCCATCCATACTTGTTAAATAATTTTGAATAGCTGATTTGTTGAAGTTAACTAGAATACTTAAGTTTTCATTGATGGTCTCATTATTTTTTGCCATAATGTTAACTTTATCCTCCATCCATTTCACCTGTAACATCACCACCTTCAAATCATCTTTTCTACAAAGAACATCCCTCTCTACATTGTGTTTCCTATCGAAATCCTTTAGATAATTATGGTATTTTAAGAACCACCTTAGAAAAGCTTTATGAAGATCAAGCTCTTCAGCCATTGCCTTCCACTTAATCTACTGGTTAAGCTCCTTAGTTGCAGGCCTAAAGTCTTAGGCCTGCAACTACATCTTCAATTATTTCAGTAGAAGAACATGGTATTTCACTTCTCCCCTCTCCTCATTGATTTACATCCA
Organism: Torreya grandis; assembly: GCA_037957365.1. Classification (NCBI taxonomy): domain Eukaryota; kingdom Viridiplantae; phylum Streptophyta; class Pinopsida; order Cupressales; family Taxaceae; genus Torreya; species Torreya grandis. Next base: position 474,149 of record JARHVA010000967.1, read on the forward strand.
CCTTATAATTCTTACTATCCTCCTTGTTAGGCTACTTCCCATTAATTGTGCTTCTAAGAATCTTATCACTCATTATCTTCTCCATGCTTTGAGATTTCTCTACACCAGTCATACAAGCAATGCTAGTCTTCATGGACCTAATATGCTTGTAAATAAAAAATATAACAACTTGATCTAGATAGAATCTCTTTTTACCTTTCTTAACATCTTCCACCAAACTTTCCAAATATTTAATGATGTAAAATGGTAGACTGACAAGAATATGACATCTTAAATAATTCAAAAACACAAATTGAAAAGTATGAGCAACTTTGTACCTTCCCTCAAGGGCAATAAACTTCATAATTTGCTTAGCGACTTGGTCATAATAATGAGGGAGTGAGTCCTTACTTAGTCACATATAAAGTCAATCAAATCCCCTTTTCCCATCAAGGATTTCTCATTTTCCTCCTTGTAGTCTCTATTGGATTAAACATATTTCATAACCTCTATTTTCATGCTCGTAAATAAAACAATAAGCTCATATGTTACTTCAATTCTAATCCATTTCATCTCAACCTATCTATCATTCCAGTTGTTTGCAAATATATTTAAATATGTGGATCATACCCATCATTTTTTGGATAAAATTGGCTAACCCACCTTCCTATAGAATCTTCCAAAGCTCTACATTATTCATCATAACCTCTGTAGAGGAAGGCTCAACCTTGCACAAATATCCACCCATATTCTCAGTGCTATAACTGACACAATATTAAAGATGATTACAAAGATCAACTTTGCATATAATAACAAAAAAGGCATATCATCAAATCCTTAAATAGCTTCATTTTCAAATCATTACACCACTTCAAAAAATTAATCATGACACGAATCTGAATGAAATCCTTACTCCCACAAGTGAATCTACGACCTTACCAAATCACTTTATAAATGAAAGTCTTCAACTTACCTCTCTTAATGATAATAATGCCTAACTAATAAACCCCACAAACAAACAAAGGAAAAAGGACCCCATCCTTCCTACTATTAATCTTAACCATATTCCTAATGCTATTGATTAGGAACCTCTCTAGATATCTTTTGTATAATAACATTAGACAACTCTTCTTTTCTAATCCATTTCTTAAAATTTTGGGAAAGTGCCCCCAAATTTGCAAACCAATATGTAATCTAGTTCCCTTCCTTGTACACGTGTTTTATATAAACCAACTCAAAGAACCTAAAATAATAAATGCTTCTTCCATCATATACTTAATTGTCCAATTAACTTCATTCTTCTTGGAAAGATAATTAACTATATTGAGGGAGTCCCCTTCAAAAACCAACTGAAACACTCCCAATTCTTTAGATAATTATAATCCCCAAAGTGTAGTTAAAGATTCTACACAATAATTGGTTTGAATGTCCATGTTTCCTATATAAGCCACCAAAACCTTTCCCTTGTTGTGTTGGAGAATGTCTCCCTCCTAATAAACCTAGATTTCCTTTGGAATCCCTGTCAAAATTCAATTTGACTCATCTAGAAGATGGGACACACCATTTCAAACTCATCCTAAAAACCATGATATGATCAACTACTAACATGTTCTCACTACTCTGCTACCAATTCATTGCCACTTCAATCTCTTCAGTGTTAAACAAATCCCCTTTTACACTATTAAAAATCATAAAAATTTCCATCAAAATATCTTTGATTTTACTAGTTATCCTATTACTATAAGTCTTGAAATCTCTAAAATATCTATAAATCCTCTCTTTCCAAAGACCCCATAAAATTTGAGGAAAAACCAATTGCCAAAATTAATTTAAATTTTTATTCTTGAAAGGAGCCTTCCCATAATTCCATATCTCAAATAAAAAGTAAGGTTGAACCCAAAAAGTCTAAAAATTGATCAGAATATTTTCCCATACTTTAAAAGCAAAGGCAAAATCCAACTTACATGTTTGACAAACTCTTCCTTTACCTCGCACAAGGGACATCTATTGATGAGAATCATACCTTTATTTTTGACATTATCCATAGTAAGTATTTTGTTTTGAATAGTCAACCAAAGAAAGATATTAACTACTAGGATTAACTCTTTTATCCATAATTATTTCCAAGGAAAACCAACCTAAGTAACCTCAAGCACCATATTGTATCTAGATTAGAAATTGTAGTGGCCATAAAAAGAATCAATATAAAACAACTCATCTTGTTTATAAAGATTAGAAGCATGAATCCATTTTTGTAAAGTATTCAAACTAGATAAAATTATCGTACATTTATCATCCAAGTTCTCCACCCTCAGTTGTTACCAATCTCTCCCTCTTTTTGAAACCTAAATATAATCCTCCACATGAGAACCATATTCCCTTTGAAGGAGTATACCAATCTGATGCTAATGTTGTAAATCCAAAAAAGGGTGGTCCAACACCCAATAATCTTCTTAGAGTCTCACTTTATCCCCATTTCTAACTTTACATTTACATCTCTTAAAAAATAGATCCCTACTACTGACTAAAAAAATCGTCATAAAGGAAATTAACCACTTCTTTAGAATCAAGATATTTAGCTTGTAGAATACCTGTCCAATAATTGGATTCTTTAATAAACCTCCAACTCAGCTTAATCACAAGGAATTTATTCATATATTTCATCTTTTTGAGCCCAAGCCCACCAAATTTCTTTGGAAAGCAAACCTTATCCCAAAAAACTAGAAGAAATCTACTTTTTACTTTTGAACCTGTCCATAAAAACTTTTTCTAGATATTTTTTATTTTCTTCACTATTACCTCATGAATTTTAAATATAGACATTAAATACATAGGCAAAATTTGTAAGGTGATTTTAATAAGCATCAATTTACTTATTCGAGAAAGAACTGAACCTTTCTAGCTTACTAGCTTCCTTTGAAATATGTCCAACAAATAAATCCACACTTGTTGATGCATATTACCACTAAACAGGGGCATCCAAAAATATGTAGAGGATAAATATTTTACTTGGCAGCCCATAATGCGAGATATTTTATATTGTCTTACCTGTGGGATATTAAGAAAATAAGGTGATTTTATCAAAATTATTCTTTTGCTTAGAGGCATCTTCATAATTACTAATGATTTTTTAAAGTTCTTTGGCTTCCTTCACTGAAACAACTACTTGAAAAATCATATCATCAAAAAATTACTGACGTGAGGTGGGATAAACCTCACCTATAGGCCTAAAACCTTTGATTCTTCCCTACCTTATTGCTAGTACCAGAGATCTACTAAAAATTACAGCCATTATATTAAATAAAAAAGGAGACAAAGGATCCCCTTGCCTAATACCCCTCTTATTGCCAAAGAATCCTTCATTAACTCCATTGATCATTACTTAAAATATTGCAATAGAAATGCAAGTTTGAATTAGCCTTCTAACATGTTCATGAAAATAAAATTGAAGCAAGACTATATCCAAAAACTCCCAATCGACCATGTCATAAGCCTTATTCATATCAAGTTAACAATCATTTAAACTTGATTTCATTTATCCATCGAATGCATAGTCTCATACACCACAATTATACCATATTGTATTTATCTACCTAAAACAAAACCTTCATGATGTCTATAGATAATATTCTCAAGCAAAGGTTATATTCTAATAGATAATTTTTTTTTAAAACCTTATAGACTATATTGCAAATGCTGATGAGGTGATAATATTTAAAATTTGAGGCTCCATTCTTCTTGGGGATCAAAATTATAAATGTTTTATTTATCTCCCTTAACATTTTATCTAAATAAAAGAACACATCCATTGCTACAACCATATCCATTTTAATAATATCCCAATAATGTTGGATAAAGGTGGCTGGAAATCCATTTGGACCTAGTGCCTTATCCTTATACAACAAAAATAAAAACCTTGACTTCTTTGAGTGTCACAAGAGCTAACAAGTTCTTATTATCATCTTGGAAAATCAACTTAGGGATGTTATTAATGAGATATTGCATTTGTTGTCCCCAAAGTCTGTCACTCATTTTTGGGACAACACATGAACCATTGTTGGTCTTACAAGCCAAAAAACCCTCTCTTCTCTTCTAAAAAATTGTTATGAGCCTTCAAATTCTCTATTTTTCAAACTTTTTCAACTAAGGGACCCTGCAGATGATTTCTACGAACTCATAACTACAGACTCTACATATATGTTTCTACAAACTCAACATGCTTGAAATTAGTGGGTTTAATAGGTTCAATGGCTTTAGCAAGTGAATTCTCTCAAGGGAGCAAGTTGATAGCACTTAGGCATTTTAAAGGTTGGTTCAATGCCTTGGTTCCACCAAAAATGGTTCAACATCGTCGGCAAGCTTCAAAGAGTCAAGCGCTTTGTCAAAGTTCATCGAGTTCAACCGCTTCACGGTTTAATGGTTTAAAAGAGTGCTCAAAAGGAAAAAGCCCAAGAAGTGGAAGCTGCCAAGTGTCATCTGCCACGACTCAATTTCTAATAAAGTTTCAAAGCAACATAATGTGCCACGTGTCCCGTTCTAGTTCAGTGGAGCATGACAAGTGTCTACATCTGCATCTCAAGTTTCTAATACGTTCTGAATCTTATTTCAATAATCTTCTCTTAGAGTCCCATGGAGGGTGCCAAGTGGCAATAGTGAAAGGTTGTAATATGTTTTTCTACAAAGCAACAGAATGTGCCACATGTCCCTTGAATAGCTCAGTAGAGGCCACCAAGTGTCAACATCCGTAGTTTCTTCCTTTTGTTTTGTAAGGAATGTGGTGGGCCCCAGGTGAGTTTTTAAGGTCAAGTGGAGTGCAACAAGTGTTTGCTTCACTGTGAATCCAAATGAGTCCTAAATGTTTCTATAGTGTTTTTGGGAGCTCGACAAAAGCCACTACATATCATTTTCTGTAGGACTCTCAAAAGGGGTCTAAAAGCTTCTATAAGTTAAGCGGATGTTGCCAAATGTCCTCGCCTGCTTCACAGCAACAAATGCCATGTGTCACATGCTAAGATCAGTAGAAAAGACATGAAAGAATTGCTAAGGAGGATGATGGGCCTGCAACTATCAAATTTAGGACAACCAACTAGCCGTTAGATTTCAAATGATGACAGACCCGAAGACGTCAAATTTGTGAAAATAAAGTGTCTATTGATCTTTGTAGGCTTAAAGGCAGACCTGAATGCTTTCAAAGGCATTCAAAGACCTTCAGGGTGAAAGGAAGAATTACTGAGAGGAAGAACCAAAAGAACTAGAAAGGGGAAAAGATAGCTCAAGGGCTCAAATCACATCAGATAAAGGGAAAGGCCAAAATATCTACGCAGTAGTTATTCCAGTAGGTGGAATAGTCTGAAAAGTAGATTTTTGAGCCCTTAAACATTAAAGACATAGCCTATTTGTCTCCCTTAGAGTAAAGTCAAAATGGATAGCTGCACAGACACCAGATGATCCAGACCCAGGAGAAGACATTTGAGATGAAATGACATGCCATAGTTAAGGTAGCCACCTTGTTCCAACATGGCCCCTTGACAGAACTAAAAATGTATTCAAGGCATTAAATGCATAGCATCAGCCATTTCATGGAACAAAGTGCCAAGCCTTTCTTGGCTACTATATATTGTAATCTCTGGTTTTTATGTAAAGGAGATCTCTCTATTATAGAAGCAAAACTCTGCCAAAATTGAAAGGTGATTACTGAGACTTTGAGCTTAGATTGTTAATCATATTTCTTTGTTTGAATGAGAAAACAAGTTACTTTCAGACTTTGTGTTGTTATAGCTTGGGTCATTTTAGGAGATTGTTCTTATGTATGTCTTCTAAGTGCATTCTTGTCCAGTTAATGAAATAAGCAGAACTTGTGGAAGTAATCGGGAAGGTGTTTTGAAGCCAATTGTGGGAAGACTTTGTGCTGTCTACAATTGCCTTTAGTGTGTTTGTCTATTTTATATTCCTATGTAAATGACCTTGGGATGAATTTATGCCCTCATTGTCCTTTGTATTTCACTCTTGGGTAATTGAGGTGGAGACTTTGTGCTACACCTCAGTCTGATGGTTATTATGCCCCTGTTACTAGTTACTTGTTTCCTACCTGAAAGAACTCTTGTTGTTTCATGCCAGACCACTTTTGAAAAAAGAGAAGTGCCTTCAGTGTCTTCACCATGATTTCTCCTTTGCTTATGAACATCATCTATGAAAAAAGAGAGATGGATGGTGTTATCCTACCCTTTAGTGTTATTTTTAGCTTATATTTATAGTATATAGCTCCTCATAGTTATAAGAGAACCTCCCCTTGATGAGAGGAGAGATTTGTCCACTTTTGATGTGGTAAACCAGCACATCTGGATGACCAATCTCCCTATGTTATGTTTAAAGAGACCTATTTTTCTTATCAATTAGCTAGTGACAAAATATTCACCCAACAACATTATTAATTAATTAGACCTAGTATTTATAGCAAAAAAATTTCTAAAATACTACACAAATTCATCCTTAATGACCTATAAGCCATAACACACCTCACCATTTTCCTTTGTGATCTCCACAATTTTATTATGACTCCTACACTTAAGAGTGGTAAGATGGAAGAATTTGGTGTTCCTATCACCTTATTTGAGCCACACTACCCTTGATTTCATCCTCTATAAGATCTCATCTCTAGCTACTATAAAATGAAATTCGTATAAAAGGCCTTTCTCTAGATAAAGTGACTTGGTCTAAACCATTAACAATAATTTGTTCTTCCAGATGAACTAACTCCTCTCTCATTTTTTTTTGCTCAAAGATATTGAAAAAAACTTATTTATTCAAAATTATGATATTCCATTTAAATTTTTAAAGTTTTATGACTAATTTAAACATAATAGTCCCTGAAAAATAAACAACACATCATTTATTGATTTTTTATTTAAGATCAAGATGTTGGAACAACATATGTTCAAATCTGAACAAAAATATGACATTTCTAATTAGATCATCCATGTTGAGAAATAAAGGGTTATGATCTAGCCTATCCTAGATAAAGAGGAAACAGAAAAATCATGTTTTTCTATCCAATCAGATGAAGTCAAAACTCTATCCAACCTAACTTGAATCAAGTTATCCCCTAATCTTCTATTAGACCAAGTTAACAAGGAACATTTAAGCTCCACATAAACCATATTTAAGGAACACTTATAAACCAAGATTTGATATTCCACACCTTTAGGAACCTTGAGTTCCTATAACCTATTTTAGGACCTACAAGTTCTTAACCACAAACTAAGAAACCCAAGAGTTAAAAAAACATCTCCAAATAGACTACAACATACCTTCATATCACAAAACCAACTGGAACATGCTATAATAAGGTCAATAGACCTTTATATGCAAAAATATCATCTTGAAAAAACACAAATCCTCCTTTTCCATCTGAGAACCTTTAATTTGACCCTGTAGACTACTTCCATCTACAATTATCAACATCATGACATTACCTTAGCATATTTACCATCTGGTCATACCTATTCTAATTGAGAATACTCAACTCTAGTATTCTAGGATCATCTCTATAATACCACAATAACACTTGCTTCTCTTTTGAAAGGAGTCTCTTAAGAAACATAGATAGAGACCTCCTCTTTATCACAATGTCCTAAAACAAAGTGAAGCTACGATTGGACCATATCTCCTCAATAACTACTAGAATCCTCTTATAACTATAATAATTTTTGATCTTGTTCTCCTACTTCTTAGTCTAAATTATGATAATAGGTTCTTATTCTATATCACTCTCCTTTTATTCAAAGATAGAATTGACAACATGTGGAGCAATTATGGAATTTTGACATACCTTTTCATTTGAAGAATCAACCTTACAACTCGGAACCTCATCACTAGGTATAGATAATTGATGTTATTTGTATGAAGCTTGATCAACACCAATAGGATGTTCACTTGGATCCATAAACATCTTTGGACTAGCATCAATCAGTACCTTTTTCTTCTTGAGTTAGGTCTCTTCATTCTCAACATGAGCAGTTAATGAGAGCTCTTGGCACTCTTCACATTCTATGGTATTCTCCAACATAGCAAATACATTACTTGGACCTGTATTCTCATCATGACTCATAATTGAAACCTTTTATCTCCATGATTTCAATTTCTTTATATCTTACACTCTTGGAGCCTAATAAACCCTATTCTATCTTGTAGGCCTTTGCTTGTAGAATCTAGCAATGTGACCTCTTTATTGACAGCTATAGCAAACGATACTCCTTGATGGAAACTTAGCTTGTCTTACCTTGAATGGACAATGTTTTTCAAAGTGTTCTATATCATGATAGTTAAAGAACTCAAATATTCTCACACTTTTTGACTAATGATGCCCATCATAGTTCCATGTAAATTTAATCTTAACAGGGCATCTACATTCTCTAGCTCTACGTTGAAAGTGTTATAAGTATAATAGTAACCATTGAAATTTGCATACCTCATGGCATTTGGTTGTTTGATCTATTTTTTATTCATTCTACCAAAACATTTATTCCTTGTTTGATGATTTGTCTTTAAAGGCTAATTGTCCTTGTTCACATAAGTCTTCATCTTGTCTTGAGTTGTAGTCTCTAGTTATTCTTTGTATCTAAGACCAGTCTTATCACTTGCATGATTTTGATAATTTATAATGTTGTCTAGATCAATTGAGATCTTTTCAAATCTCACAAATGACATTAACTTACTAGACATATTCTCTAACTCAGATTTTGGTGACTCATTTTCAATTACATACCTTGGATATTCATCTTCTTTAGCTTTTAGGCTTGTAAATAGGACTTCCAATTGACAACTGAGATGTTTGACCATATATTTATGCTCCTTGGTATCTTCATCCATTATTAACTCAAACAAACTACATTTCTCCTTAAATTTCTTGAGTTTAGATTTCATTTTCTTATTTATTTTCTTTTCAATCTTCAGTTCTTCATGAGCATTAGTCAATGCAGTCTCAAAGACCACCTCATCTTCATCATCATTTGAATCACTCCAAGTAGACTCCCTTTGTTGTGAGAAACTTCCTTCCTCATCTATGAAAAGGGCTCTATCTTTAATAGGACCATCATCTTCATGATCATACTTTGAGTCACTGTCTTCACTCTTATCTTATGAGCTGAAATCTTCTTTGGTGCAAAGACTCATATTGTCCTTGAAGTATTTCTTCTTGTTGTCAAACCTTTTGAATCCATTTTTTCTTTTATCATACCTAAAATATATCTTGCCATCATCATGACCTTGATCATTCTCTTCATCATCATCCTTATTATAATTATGAGGGAACTTATTAGGAAAATGTCCTATCTCACCATAATTGAAGCATTTGATGGGTATCTTACCTTTATACTTGCCTGAATCGGTTCTCAATTTTATTGAAATCAAAGCAATTATTTTATCCTCATCTATATTAGGAATGTCATCCTCCTTGAGTTTATTGAATTGAAACTTATTCTTTGTCTTCATTTCAGTCTTGAAATTTGCATCTTTATTTGGTGGTATATCATCATTCTTCCTCATCTCATAGGCAATAAGGGTGTCATGCAATTGACCTATCAGGTCATGACTCTCTTCTATAGTAGAGACTTTCAAATCAAACTTAGGGGATAGATACTTCAATACCTTTTCAAAAACATTATCCTCTTCAAGGTTATCTCTAAGACCTCTGATAATGTTCATAATCTCATCAACTCTTTAAAAAAAGGATGCCACAATATCTTCTTCATTCATCATGAGACTTTCAAATTACCTTCTGTGAGTCTGCAACTTAGCAAGCTTGACCTTTGAATATCCTTCATAAATTATCTAAATTTTGTACCATATTTATTTAGAAAATGAGAAATGTATTACCTTGGTAAAATTAGTTTCTATAGGACCACAGGTGATGGCATTCATTGCCTTGGAATTTTTCTCAAACAACTTCTTGTCTATAATACTAGATAGAGGTATAGTGGGAGCAACATAACCATCCACAAAAAATTGCCATACATAAAACCTTAGAGACATAATTTATGTCCTCATCCTCTCACTCTAAAATGAATAATTGGATCCATTGAACATTAGTGCTTGCTTAGTAGAGAATCCTCCTTGATGACTACCCATTGTATACCTTAGATCACCTTCAAGTTATTAAGCCTCAACCAAAGGACCTGTTCTGATACCAATTGTTAGAGGTAATATCACTGAGAGGGGGGTGAATCAGTGTACCCAAATATTTCAATTACAATTGTAGTCATTTAAAACTATTAAAAAGATAGCATATATCAATTTTGATCAAGCAACATTAACAAGAGAAATCATTCATTCAATGCATTCATAAGATCAAACACATAGTTCATGTGGGAAACCCTCATGGGGAATAAAACCCACTCTCAAGCATGAAACACATGGAATATTGTCCTATGATAATTTACAAATAAGAGCCTGGTCAACTCCTTTAGACCAACAAACCTTGATCATGTCCTTCTAACCAAATACATTTAGTGAAACACCTATTTCACAAGGAGTAACTGCCCCTAAGGAAGACCAAGTCCTTTAGACCCTATTTTGAACACCTCCACCTTATAAATGATGTCTTCAACACTTGATGATGGATTTATATTTTCTAACCTCTACACAAACTCTCTCTATGTCAAATAGGCCTCTCACATAGCCATGCCACAAACTCATTCCTTCTTCACTCTAATTGTCCTCATATGCACACTCAGGCCTCTTCACATATCTTCAAATTAAAAAATATCTATCCTAACATTAGGAAAATTACCTATAGGTCATACACATAATCAATAGTTTTTTTTCTTACTAACTTAACCAAAAGGCACACTACCTATCCTTTGCTTCACAACTCTCACATTTACCTTGCACAATTCTTCCACTTATAAGTCTAGAAACCAACACATTTGGTTTCAATATATATAGAGTAATCATGAATTAATAAGAGCAAAATATTTCCTTCTTGGACACAATACTTTCCTTCACCCTTAAGGCATCTCACATGGGTCACACTTAAGCACAATCCATTTTCAAGTAGGCTTAAGTCACTTTTAGGTCCTATGGAGACACATTCACCTTTTTAATACATCTTCAATAAAATAAAGAACATAAGAACACTTTGAAAATTCATAAACCCATTCAAAATGATCTATATGCACTCTTTAATTTCCAACAACCATCACAGTACCCACTCATTTAAGCATAATTTACTCAAATAACTCTTTATACACATAGTCACTATCGGTGAACACATCGTCACCTTCTAAGCTTTTGTATATAATTCATATGAATGGAAAAACCTTAATAATAAACATAAATATTCCTCATGGAGTCCAAAACACTACCAAATATCTAATTCATCAATAAATATTGAAACAACATCAAAATAAACTCAATTACCCTTCTCGGGTTAATTGCAGAACATGCACAAACACACAGTAAATTTTGAAGCATAATATATTTGTATAAACACACTTGAAGATATTTAAATACATATTTATAGATGTTATTTGGAGTCATATACCACTTTTATTTCTACTACATGGTAAAATTATTTCTAGATCAAAAGGTATGGTCCAAAAACCATAGACTAGTTTTTCCTTTCCAAATTCAAATATTCAAATACAAACAATCACAATTAACCTTTGAACATAATGGTCACATATCATGTCCTCTCAGATTTGGATCAATATCATGAAATTTATATGATCCAAACATTAATTCATAGTCACCAATGCTCAAACTTTAAACCTTAGTCCCTTTGACCTCGTCTCATGTACCCTTATAATATTGACTCAAACGTGCTCCGTCGATCTCTATGGATCAACCAGGTCTTTAAGTATTTAACAATCATTACTAGATTAATATATACAAACACATAATAATAATTAGATAATTATCCTATACCTTTTTTCATTCATTAAACCTAAAACACATCTTTCCATCTCACTCAACATGCACTATTGATCTTGATCTGTATGATCACTTGTGCACCGTTAGATCTTCATTTGGTCCCGAACTTTAACTCTGTTAACCAATGAAACCTTTGACCCATTTAAATATATGTGTACTATTTATACTTAATGTATGAACTCCTATGATCTATTATATATCCACTAGGTCAAAATCTTTAACATCATGCAAATTGACTATGGGGAGCAACTGTGATATGCCTAAAAAGCTTACTTTGAACCTCAATAACTTCTTCTGTGTTTAGATGCATGATATTAAATTTGGACCATATGATATCCTCACATAGGAGAATACATAAATATAATAAAAAACTCATATAACCTTTACACATTTTATATGTATCACCATTAAAATGCCTTCTCAAAATCTTCTGTCATAGAGCCAACTATGTCAAAACGTGCCTTAAAGGCCAACTTTGAACATGCATAACTTTCTCGATGCTTTAGTGCATGATCTAAAATTTAGAGAAAATAAAATAGGATAAAAAATTAAAAAACCCATATTATAATATTCTCTTTAGATCTTCACATATGTGATATATGCCATCATCAAACTACTTACTCGACTCTTTCTGGCCACATGTAAATTTGACTAAGTATGGGAAAATAATGAATTTTGACTGAGAAGCCAAATTTGAACCCTCATATCTTTGACTGTGATTCAATGCATGACTTGATATTTAGCATATATCAACTAGGGAATAATGTGATCACAAACATATGACCAAATCTCCTTGACTCATTCCCATGTGGTAATGGTGATGTCATCAACCTATCTATTCAGATTTTCTACCACTAGACCCAAACTATCTAGATGAAAACTATGGACTACTAGATGAATTCCAATTATTCACAAAAGATTTAGAATCATAAATAAAATCTTAAGGACCTAATACACATTATATAATCACCATACTCATCCCTAAACATCTCTAATCATGCTAAAATGGAAGATCAACCAAGCCAACATAAAGCACACTAGGACAAACACATTGCACACTTTTTCATTGCCACATAGACTATCAAAGAAATTCATCTAATCACTTGGAAACCTCCATGATATCACCATGAAATCCTTATGACAACTCTCCATCAAGTAGAACACTCCATGTTAACACATGGAGGAAGTAAAAATTATCCTAAAAAATAATGTGCACAAGGCACTTAGGGAAATTAAAACATCTAACCTATTATTTACAAAGTATACATGATAAATAGAGGTAGTGTTTGAGATGAATCCTATTAATTGGGATAGGAAAAATTTCTCCAGTTGGTCTTATAAATTGGTATGTATTAGCCTACTTGTATCTAATTATAGTATATAGACCAATCCATATCATATCAAACTTTGTATGCTTCCCAGATTTCTCTATGTTTGCATCCCACTTGACCAATAGATCTCCATATTGGAAAATTTTGTCAATGGAATTTTTATCAGATGTCCTCTTCATCTAGACCTTTTGAAACTCCATCATGTGGCAACTTGTGCTCTAGTTTTTTTAGCTCTATTAGCCTGGCTAACCTCAATGTCAGGGGATCATTCTTGAGCAATTATAACAAATGGGTGAGTTCTGGTGAGGATAAATTGAGGGATGTTGGAAACTTGAATTCCCTTCCATAGACTATCATGAAGGGTTTATTTTCCAACACTCTCTTAGTGATGATCCAATTAGACTAAAGGGTTGTCTTGACTTTTATGTGTCAAGCTAGTTGATTATCCTCCATGGTCCTTTTTATAATGCACATCAAATTTTTATTCATGGACTCAATTAGACCATTGACTTGAGTGTAATAGTTAGAGGAGATGTTCAGGTGGATGTTATGCTTGATGTCCCACTCACTGATCTTGGTTCCAAGGAAATCTAATGCATTGTCAAAGATAATGGTGACTAGAACAACAAATTTCATTATAATACCCTCACAAAAATATCTAATTGACACCTCATTTGCCTCCATAAATTCCATTACCTCCATCCACCTGGAAAAATAGTATGTGGCTATGAGGATCCATTTATTCCCAGTGATTGATGCTAAATTAATCATGCCAATTAAGTCTAGGCCCCATTGAACAAAGGGCCAGTCAGCTTGTATTGAGCATAGTGGGAGGGCTACAAATTTTTGTTTTCTCAAAAAGAAGATGCACTTATCATATCCTTTGACTCATGCATGCACATATTTACATATAGTTAGCCAATAGTATCTAGCTCAAATGATTTTTATAGTGGTAGTCTTGGGTGAATAATGGCCTCTTAATAGCCTATCATGGAACTCTTGGAGAGTTTTGCCCACCTGGTCTTATTCAATGCACCTCAAGAGGATTTCATTGAGGTCCTTTCAAAAAATTACGCCATTAATAAGCACATAAGGAATGTCCTACAACTTTAAGTGTATGTGTTAAACTTTACTTAGGCCAAGGGGATATGCACCATTCTGAAGGAAAGTCCTCATATTTTTGGTCTAGCTTTCTAGGGTACCTTAGTCTAATTATTGATCTTTGCTCAACACAAGTACTATGATGTTCTCATTCTCACACTTTATTCCAAATTATCACAAAGCCATTTTCCTCAGACTAGCTTGGTGACTTGGATGTCCACATCATATCCCATCACCTTCATGATCTAGCTAGCCCTTTTATCTCTAATGTCCTTACTGAGCATAAAATATTTAATACTTGTGTGGGAAATCATGAGATGGATCTTGTTGTTGGAGAGTACATGTCTAAACTTTTTTATTTCCCTTATGATTATGAGGGCATATTTCTCCACAAATTTATAGTGAATTTTATCATCCTTGTGCTCCTAGCTAAAGAAAGTAATAGGCTGCTCTAACTGATCATTATTTTGCTGTGTAAGATTAGCTAAGATTCCTTCATCTCCACCAAATTGATAAAGGGTAAAATCTTTATTATAATCTACGTTAATCAAAGTGGGAGTTTGTGTGATGGCATGCTTGATGAACTCGAATATAATTTTCCCTTCATGGTCCACTAAATGTGGCCACTTTATTGAGCATTTTTATGAGGGGCTCGGCTAGAGTAGAGAAATTAGGTACAAATATTCTAACAAAATTTATCCTTCCTGAGAAGATCTAGAGACTCTTCTTGGGATTTGGAAGATAGAGGGATGAAATAGCTTTGACAACTTCCTTTTGCTCCATGCCAACACTCTCTTCAACCAAGCACTACAACCAATGAATAAAAAACACATAAAACACTAAAATCTAATGGAACTTACCAAGAGACATCTGAGAGGACTCCCCCTAATATTTTTGATAAATTGCACCGCTTGAGCATCTTCAAATCTTATACTTCATGAGGAACCTATATAGAAGCTTACTAGCCTTCTCTCTCAAGCTACAATAAGGACCATCAACATAACTTTATTCCACTCACCCATCAACCTGAGAACTCTCCATGAAACAAACATACCTTTCTATTTTGGAGTGACTGAGTAAAAATCACTCTTCTTCAAACTAGACCTATCTAGCCTCCTTATAGCCCTACATGAAACTTGCAAAGCCCACAATTTTCATTAGACACATTTTCAGGACCTAAAAATTTATATCTGGATCACTTTCATATTCACCTTCAATCACACCAATTTGAAACACCAAGCTCATCTTATGCAACATGCTTCCTTCACAAACCTACTACCCAATTAAGCCTCCAACATGATAAAATCTTGAATAACTTGAGAACTAAAAATCTTTAAATATATGTGAATATTAATTTGACAACCCATTTGGACTATTCAATTTATTAAGAATCCTTAGAACTCAACTTATATGGTAGACCACTTTTCTAGTTGAGCTCAAAGCCTTAGAATCTTAAAACAAATAAAGTCAACACAACACCTTCCAATCAACATCCACCTTTGAAACTTCCTGTACACCTAGAGTCAACTGTTACACACTTATGAAACAAGATTTGATATTCCACATCTTTAGGAACCTTGAGTTCCTATAACCTATTTTAGGACCTACAAGTTCTTAACCACAAACTAAGAAACCCAAGAGCTAAAAAAACATCTCCAAATAGACTACAACATACCTTCATATCACAAAACCAACTGGAACATGCTATAATAAGGTCAATAGACCTTTATATGCAAAAATATCATCTTGAAAAAACACAAATCCTCCTTTGCCATCTGAGAACCTTTAATTTGACCCTGTAGACTACTTCCATATACAATTATCAACATCATGACATTACCTTAGCATATTTACCATCTGGTCATACCTATTCTAATTGAGAATACTCAACTCTAGTATTCTAGGATCATCTCAATAATACCACAATAACACATGCTTCTCTTTTGAATGGAGTCTCTTAAGAAACATAGATAGAGACCTCCTCTTTATCACAATGTCCTAAAATAAAGTGAAGCTAGGATTGGACCATATCTCCTCAATAACTACTAGAATCCTCTTATAACTATAATAATTCTTGATCTTGTTCTCATGCTTCTTAGTCTCAATTATGTATAATAGGTTCTTATTCTATATCACTTTCCTTTTATTCAAAGATAGAATTGACAACATATGGAGCAATTATGGAATTTTGACATACCTTTTCATTTGAAGCATCAACCTGACAACTTGGAACCTCATCACTAGGTATAGATAATTGATGTTATTTGTATGAAGCTTGATCAACACCAATAGGATGTTCACTTGGATCCATACACATCTTCAGACTAGCCTCAATCAATACCTTTTTTCTTCTTGAGTTAGGTCTCTTCATTCTCAACATGAGCAGTTAATGAGAGCTCTTGGGACTCTTCACATTCTATGGTATTCTCCACCATAGCAAATACATTACTTGGACCTGTATTCTCATCATGACTCATAATTGAAACCTTTTATCTCCATGATTTCTATTGCTTTATATCTTGCACTCTTGGAGCCTAATAAACCCTATTATGTCTTGTAGGCCTTTGCTTGTAGCATTTAGCAATGTGACCTCTTTATTGACAGCTGTAGCAAACGATTCTCCTTGATGGAAACTTAGCTTGTCTTACCTTGAATGGACAATGTTTTTCAAAGTGTTCTATATCATGATAGTTAAAGAACTCAAATTTTCTCACACTTTTTGACTAATGATGCCCATCATAGTTCCATGTAAATTCAATCTTAATAGGGCTTCTACATTCCCAAGCTCTATGCTCAAAGTGTTACAAGTATAACAATAACCATTGAAATTTGCATACCTCATGGCATTTGGTTGTTTGATCTATTTTTTATTCATTCTACCAAAACCTTTATTCCTTGTTTGATGATTTGTATTTAAAGGCTAATTGTCTTTGTTTACATAAGTCTTCATCTTGTCTTGAGTTGTAGTCTCTAGTTATTCTTTGTATCTAAGACCAGTCTTATCACTTACATGATTTTGATAATTTATAATGTTGTCTAGATCAATTGAGATCTTTTCAAATCTCACAAATGACATTACCTTATTAGACATATTCTCTAGCTCAGATTTTAGTGACTCATTTTCAATTACATACCTTGGATGTTCATCTTCTTTAGCTTTTAGGCTTGTAAATAGGACTTCCAATTGACAACTGAGATGTTTGACCATATATTTATGCTCCTTGGTATCTTCATCCATTATTACCTCAAACAAACTACATTTCTCCTCAAAGTTCTTGAGTTTAGATTTCATTTTCTTATTGATTTTCTTTTCAATCTTCAGTTCTTCATGTGTTAGCATATTATTGTATTTACCTTAGGTTATTTACTAAGGTAATTTATGTTGGTTAGTTGCCTTAATCACTTTGGTTAAGAGGTTAGTTGTTTGTTCGGTCTTTGCTATTTCATGCAAGCTGACGTAGGTTAGTATTCTTATACCCATCTCATACTTCACGGGTATTTAATTTGTTTGCCTATTGAATAGGCCTTCATGCTTGGTTAAATAAGTTGAATAAGTGCTCTACTATTCTCAATCTCATTTTCTCTCTGTGTTTTGTTTAATCTAATATGGTATCAAAGCCTATGGTTTGTAGAACCTGAGTGGAGATTTGTGAAAGCCAGAGAGAGGTTAGTGTCTTGCCAAGGATGAGCTTTAGGTGCCTAGTGGAGAGCTGAGGAGAGAGAAAACATCATGGAATTCAGAAAACTCAAAGGTCTGAAAATTTCTAGGAAGCATCAAAAGGCTAAATAAGACCAAAAGGAAGCGAAAACAGGGTGTTTTAGAGCCTCAGAAGCCACTGTTGAATTTATTGTGTGCATGGGCATCATACGAATTTGGCAAAATCAAAACAAATCATTTTTTCATCTTTTTCAGTTAAACAAAAGTCTAAATCATGAGTTAAATCAAAACTAAGACACCAGTGAAAATGATTTGCAATTTGGTTGAGAAACGGGCTCAGAATCTTCACCTAAAGTTTCAGAGGTAGGCCAATTTTTTGATTGGCTGAATTTTTTTATAAAATTTTTAGCCTAAAGTTTTAATATTTCAATTATTTTAATTTTTTAAATTGAAATAAATCAAAACTTTAGCCAATAAGGGTTATTGGGGACCTACCACTGACTAATAATCATAGAAGCGTTCGAAAAGCGTCAACGGAGAAAGAATTTTTTAAATTGGAATTGTAGTTTTCCCGATTTAATTGTTTCAGTGGTATAATTTTTGTGATCTTGCAAATGGTATTGAGTTTGTTGCTAAAAATTGATAGGGTTGTTCAGTGTCAATATAGAATCAGTGAGTAGAAGGAATTTTAAAAAAAAAGTCATTATAGTTTTTGTGATTTTATCATTTTCATGAAAAACTAGGTAAAATGGCTAGTATTCAACACCTGTTACTACCAGATTCTCAGAAATTGACTAGCAAGAACTTTAGTTTGTGGAGTCACAAGGTTTTGACAATATTTGAATATCTAAATATTGATCAAATAGTGCTCAGTAAAGAGCAAAGGCCTACCACTACTACCGATGACTATGATAAACGTCATCACGAGGCTCTCATGTTGTTAAAATTGTCAGTAGCAGATAATCTAATCTCAGAGGTCATAAATGTGACTATAGCATCAGATTTATGGAAAACTTTATCTTCAAAATATCAGGCTTTTGAAGCCGGTAGAGTGTTGTATTTAAAGAATTTGTTGTTTTCCACTAAGATGCAGGAAGGTGGCTCCATTTCTAAGTTTTTATTGTAGATCAAGGACATCAGTGACTAGTTGAAAGCAGTGTAGAAACCTATTGATGAGCAAGATTTGATTTCTCTTGTTATGCAAAATCTTCCACCATCATTTGAGTCATTTGTGGAGTCCTTGCACATGATTGCTGAGATGCAGACTTTGGATTTTGAAACATTGTCTACATTGCTATTGCAAAAGGAGAGAGGACAGGAGTAGGCAGTGTTGTCCACATCCACTTCCACAGAGAGTGCATTCTTTATCAAAGAAAAGGGTAAGCAGTTTGGTAAAAATAGCTATCCATCAAAATCTTCACAAATAAGTGGTAATAAGAGATCTAAATGGAAATGTTTTTACTATAATAAACCTGGTCACCTTAAGAAAGATTGCAGGAAAAGACAACACGATATGGCTAACCCCAGAAAGAAAGCTCATCATGCAAATGTAGCTGAAGGTGAAGGCGAGGAATCACCAAATTTTGCTTTCATGGCTTCCAGTGGTAATTCTATGTTGGATCAAGTTTGGTACTTTGATTCAGGGGCATCTCACCATTATACATGCCATAAGGACTGGTATGTGGATTTTATTGAAGATAATAGTAGTAATGAATCTGTATCTTTGGGAGATGGTACAACATATTTTGTGAAAGGATTTGGTAATGTTCATATAAGTTTTGATGGTACAATAAATTATACATTCAAGAATGTTAGGTATGTACCATATATGAACAAAAATCTTCTTTCAATCAGTGAGATCACCTCAAAATCTAATTTTGTTGTAAAATTTAAGGAACAACAATGTTTAGTTACCAATAAAGATAACAAGATTATTGCTGTTGGGATCGGTGAGAAAGGCTTGTATAAGCTTGCAGATCCAATCAAAGCAAAGTGCACTTGCAGCAGTTGATAGCACAAGTTCTCTATGGCATGAAAGGTATGGGCATTTGAATTTTTAGTATTTGACTACATTGAGTAAGACTAAGATAGTTAAGGGGATTCCTTCTATTTGACATAGTCATCATGTATGTACTGGATGTCAGTTGGGGAAGCAAGTTAGACATTCATTTGATGTTGGTAAAGCTTCAAGAGCAAAGGGAGTATTGGATTTGGTACATGCAGATTTGCATGGTCCAATGTAGATACCTACCCCTTCTAGTGCCCATTATTTCCTATTACTGGTTGATGATTTCTCTAGGAAAAAGTGGGTATACTTTCTAGTAAAGAAATCTGATTGTTTTTATAACTTTCTTACTTGGAAAGCTATGGTTGAAAAATAGGTAGGACGGCCAGTGAAATCTCTTAGAATGGATAATGGGGGTGAGTTCATCTCAAAATAGTTCAAGGATTTTTGTGCCACTGAAGGCATACACAAACAATACACTACACCTTACACTCCACAACAAAATGGAGTTGTGGAAAGGCATAATAGGACGATGATGGACATGGCTCGCTGTATGGTCCAAAGTAAAAATGTCCCATACAGGTATTGGGCAGAAGCAATAAATACATTAGTATACATCCTCAATAGAAGTCCTACAAAGGCTTTGGAGAATATGACTCCAGAGGAGGCTTGGTCAGGTCAAACTCTAGATGTAAGTGATTTTAAAATTTTTGGTTGTGTAGCTTTTGCAGTTATTTCTAGTCAAAAGAGAAAAAATTTGGATGCAAAAAGCAAAACATACATGTTTGTTGGATACAGTGATCAGTCAAAGGCTTACAAATTACTTGATGTTTCTACTAACAAAGTTGTGGTAAATAGAGATGTCATAGTAAATGAACAAATGCCATACTTCACAACAACAGGTCAAGTTTCAGATATTGAGTCATTGTTATCTAATGATTCAATTATTAGTTATAATGTGAAAAGTGAGCAGGATTCTTGTTCATCAGTGGAATCACATTCTAGGGAGGGAATTGATATAGGTCATTGTGAGGTTCCAACAAAACAACCAAATCAGCCAAAGTGGTATACTGCCACAATTGAAGCACTAAAAGGAGACTTGCCACAAGGTGTGGAAGGTAGAAGACTGAGATCAGGAAAGCAGTTTGGTAATAAAGGTGAGCATGTCAATCTTGCTCTAACAACTGTTGTTTCACAAGTATTTGAGCCTAATTCTTTTTCAAATGCCAAAGGGAACTCTGAGTGGGAATCAGCTATGCAATTGGAATATGATTCCTTGATGAAAAATAAGACTTGGAAGTTGATGAAACTATCGCCAGGAAAGAAATCCATTGGTTGTAAGTGGATTTATAAGGTAAAATACAAAGCAGATGGTTCCTTGGACAAACACAAAGCCAGACTTGTTGCAAAATATTATGCACAAGAGGAAGGGGTTGATTATGAGGAGAGTTTTGCTCCAACCACCAAGATGGTAACTTTTCATTTGATTATTGTTATTACTGCTTAGTTTGGATGGTAGGTGCACCAAATGGATGTAAAGAGTGCTTTCTTGAATGGAGATCTAGAGGAGGAAGTCTACATGGTTCAGCCACAGGGTTTTCAAGATCCTAGTAAGGAACATCTTGTTTGCAGGTTGATCAAGTCCTTGTATGGACTTAAGCAGGCTCCTCAAGCCTGGTATACAAAAATAGACTCATATCTTAGGGAGTCAGGTTTCAAAAGGTGTAACTCAGAACCAACTCTTTATGTAAAGGTGTCTGGTGATGATATCTTGATTCTCATTATATATGTTGATGATATAGCCATCATTGGGAGTAGTACTAGTCTCATTCAGCAAATGAAAATTGATGTTTGTTGTACTTTTGACATGATAGACTTAGGACTACTAAAATACTGTTTAGGTGTTGAGTTTTGGCAAAGTGGTAATACTGTATTCATGTCATAGAATAAGTATGCCAATTCATTTCTAGAAAGGTTCAGAATGATGGATTGTAATCCAACTCACACACCTATGGAAGCAGGAGCTAAAATTTCAATAGACACTGATTCACCTCCGGTCAATGAAACAGTGTATCGGCAGCTAGTGGGTAGTCTCATTTACTTCACTACCACCAGACTGGATATTTGTTTTGTAGTGAGTTTTCTATCTCGCTTCATGTCTAAACCATAGGAAGTCCATTGGTTAGCTGAAAAATTAGTATTAAGATATGTCAAAGGTACTCTTGACTTTGGCATACTGTATAAGAAGTCTGTAGATTTTAAACTTTGAGGATATTTTGATTCTGATTGGGCTAGTTCAGTTGATTCAAGAAAATCTACAACAGGGTATGTTTTCATTTTTGGTTCAGAAGTTTTCTCATGGTAGAGCAAACTACAAACTACAGTAGCATTATCTTCAACAGAAGCAGAGTATAAAGCTATGGTTAGTGCAGGTTGTGAAACCATGTGGATAAATAAAATTTTGGAGGATCTTCAGTTTGAGTCATCAAAAGCTACTGCAATTTTTTGTGACAACCAAAGTGTTTTGAAGATGGTGAAAAATCCAATATTTCATGCCAGGACCAAACACATTTAGGTTCACCATCATTACATCTGACAGTTGGTTACAAATGAAGACATTAGTCTCTTCTACTACCCCACTGCAGAGCAGCCAGCTGATATAATGACCAAACCACTTGGTATAGACAAGTTCATAAAATTTAGAGATAAACTTGGTCTTGTTTCTGGTCTAGTCATTGGTTAGCATATTATTGTATTTACCTTAGGTTATTTACTAAGGTAATTTGTGCTGGTTAGCTGCCTTAACCACTTTGGTTAAGAGGTTAGTTGTTTGTTCGGTCTTTGCTATTTCATGCAAGCCGACGTAGGTTAGTTTTCTTATACCCGTCTCATGCTTCACAAGTATTTCATTTGTTTTCCTATTTAATAGGCCTTCATGCTTGGTTGAATAAGTTGAATAAGTGCTCTAATATTCTCAATCTCATTTTATCTCTATGTTTTGTTTAATCTAATATCATGAGCATTAGTCAATGCAGTCTAAAAGACCACCTCATCTTCATCATCATTTGAATCACTCCAAGTAGACTCCCTTTGTTGTGAGAAACTTCCTTCCTCATCTATGAAAAGGGATCTGTCTTTAATAGGACCATCATCTTCATGATCATACTTTGAGTCACTGTCTTCACTCTTATCTGATGAGCTTAAATCTTCTTTGGTGCAAAGACTCATTTTGTCCTTGAAGTATTTCTTCTTGTTGTCAAACCTTTTGAATCCCTTTTTTCTTTTATCATACCTAAAATATATCTTGCCATCATCATGACCTTGATCATTCTCTTCATCATCATCCTTATTATAATTATGAGGGCACTTATTAGCAAAATGTCCTATCTCACCATAATTGAAGCATTTGATGGGTATCTTACCTTTATACTTGCATGAATCAATTCTCAATTTTATTGAAATCAAAGCAATTATTTTATCCTCGTCTATATTAGGAATGTCATCCTCCTTGAGTTTATTGAATTTAAACTTATTCTTTGTCTTCATTTCAGTCTTGAAATTTGCATCTTTATTTGGTGGTATATCATCATTCTTCCTCATCTCATAGGCAATAAGGGTGTCATGCAATTGATCTATCAGGTCATGACTCTCTTCTATAGTAGAGACTTTCAAATCAAACTTAGGGGATAGATACCTCAATACCTTTTCAAAAACATTATCCTCTTCAAGGTTATCTCTATGACCTCTGATAATGTTCATAATCTTATCAACTCTTTACAAAAAGGATGCCACAATATCTTCTTCATTCATCTTGAGACTTTCAAATTACCTTTTGTGAGTCTGCAACATAACAAGATTGACCTTTGAATATTCTTCATAAACTATCTAAATTTTGTACCATATTTATTTAGAAAATGAGAAATGTATTACCTTGGTAAAATTAGTTTCTATAGGACCACAGGTGATGGCATTCATTGCCTTGGAATTTTTCTCAAACAACTTCTTGTCTATAATACTAGATGGAGGTATAGTGGGAGCAACATAACCATCCACAAAAAATTGCCATACATAAAACCTTAGAGACATAGTTTATGTCCTCATCCTCTCACTCTAAAATGAATAATTGGATCCATTGAACATTAGTGCTTGCTTAGTAGAGAATCCTCCTTGATGACTACCCATTTTGTACCTTAGATCACCTTCAAGCTATTAAGCCTTTACCAAAGGACCTATTCTGATACCAATTGTTAGAGGTAATATCACTGAGGGGGGGGTGAATGAGTGTACCCAAATATTTCAATTAAAATTGTAGTCCTTTAAAACTATTAAAAAGATAGCATATATCAATCTTGATCAAGCAACATTAACAAGAGAAATCATTCATTCAATGCATTCACAAGATCATACACATAACACATAGTTCATGTGGGAAACCCTCATGGGGAATAAAACCCACTCTCAAGCATGAAAAACATGGAATATTGTCCTATGATAATTTACAAATAAGATCCTGGTCAACTCCTTTAGACCAACAAACCTTGAT
Organism: Torreya grandis; assembly: GCA_037957365.1. Taxonomy (NCBI): domain Eukaryota; kingdom Viridiplantae; phylum Streptophyta; class Pinopsida; order Cupressales; family Taxaceae; genus Torreya; species Torreya grandis. Next base: position 498,694 of record JARHVA010000967.1, read on the forward strand.
TATGTCCTTCTAACCAAAGACATTTAGTGAAACACCTATTTCACAAGGAGTAACTGCCCCTAAGGAAGACCAGGTGCTTTAGACCCTATTTTGAACACCTCCACCTTATAAATGATGTCTTCAACACTTGATGATGGATTTATATTTTCTAACCTCTGCACATACTCTCTCTATCTCAAATAGGCCTCTCACATAGGCATGCCACAAACTCTTTCCTTCTTCACTCTAATTGTCCTCATATGCACACTCAGGCCTCTTTGCATATATTCAAATTAAAAAATATCTATCCTAACATTAATAAGATTACCTATAGGTCATACACATAGTCAACAATTTTTTTTTCTTACTAACTTAACCAAAAGGCACACTACCTATCCTTTACTTCACAACTCTCACATTTACCTTGCACAATTCTTCCACTTATAAGTCTAGAAACCAACACATTTGGTTTCAATATATATAGAGTAATCATGAATTAATAAGACCAAAATATTTCATTCTTGGACACAATACTTTCCTTCACCCTTAAGGCATCTCACATGGGTCACACTTAAGCACAATCCATTTTCAAGTAGGCTTAAGTCACTTTTAGGTCCTATGGAGACACATTCACCTTTTTAATACATCTTCAATCAAATAAAGAACATAAGAACACTTTGAAAATTCATAAACCCATTTAACATGATCTACAGGTACTCTTTAATTTCCAACAACCATCACAGTACCCACTCATTTAAGCATAATTTACTCAAATAACTCTTTATACACATAGTCATTATCAGTGAACACACAGTCACCTTCTAAGATTTTGTATATAATTAATATGATTGGAAAAACATTAATAATGAACATATATATTCCTCATGGAGTCTAAAACACTACCAAATGTCTAATTCATCAATAAATATTGAAACAACATCAAAATAAACTCAATTACCCTTCTCAGGTTACCTGCAAAACATGCACAAACACACAGTAAATTTTGAAGCACAATATATTTGTATAAACACACTTTGAGATATTTAAATACATATTTATAGATGTTATTTGGATTCATATACCACTTTTATTTTTACTACATGGGAAAATTATTTCTAGATCAAAAGGTATGGTCTAAAAACCATAGACTAGTTTTTCCTTTGCAAATTCAAATATTCAAATACAAACAGTCACAATTAACCTTTGAACATAATGGTCACATATCATGTCCTCTCAGATTTGGATCAATATAATGAAATTTATATTATCCAAACATTAAATCATAGTTACCAATGCTCAAACTTTAAACCTTAGTCCCTTTGACCTCGTCTCATGTACCCTTATAATATTGACTCAAACGTGCTCCGTTGATCTCTATGGATCAACCAGGTCTTTAACTATTTAACAATCATTAATAGATCAATATGTAAGAACACATAATAATAATTAGATAATTATCCTATACCTTTTTTCATTCATTAGACCTAAAACACTTCTTTCCATCTCACTCAACATGCACTATTGATCTTGATCTATATGATCACTAGGCTACTCTAACTGATCATTGTTCTACTGTGTAAGATTATCTAAGATGCCTTCATCTCCACCAAATTCATAAAGGGTAAAATCCTTATTATAATCTAGGTTAATCAAAGTGGGAGTTTGTGTGATGGCATGCTTGATGGACTCTAATATAATTTTACCTTCATGGTCCATCTGAATGTGGCCACTTTATTGAGCATTATTATGAGGGGCTTGGCTAGAGTAGAGAAATTAGGTACAAATCTTCTAACAAAATTTATCCTTCCTAAGAAGCTCTAGAGACTATTCTTGGGATTTGGAAGATAGATGGATGCAATGGCTTTGAATCATTTTGGATTAATTGCGAGTCCATCTTTAGAAATAATGTGCCCAAGTAGAGTGCCCTAATAAACAATGAAGATGCACTTGTTTAGGTTCAGAGAGATTCCAAACTCCTGACACCTTTTAAAGACCCACTCTAAATGGCCTAAGTGATCCTATGCACACATATAAAAGATATCTATATCATAGCGGTAGACCAAGATGATTTTGTTGATGAGTCCCTTAAACATCATATCCATGGCCCTTTGGAAGTTCACCCCTCTATTTATTAATTTGAAAAGCATCCTCTGATATGAAAAGGTACCCCACTTCATATTGAAATCCATTTTTTAGTGATTGAAATCTTGAATAAGAACCTATTTATAACCTGAATAACCATATAGCAATGAAGAAATTTCCACACATGTGACTATTTATAGAATTTGTTGCATTGACAGGAAGGTGTAGTGGTTTCTGAGGGAGGCTATGTTGAGGTCCTTGAAGTCTATGCACAAGTGGATTTCACCATTATTCTTTTGCATTGAGACCAAATTGGCCACCCATGAATAATGTTTGATTGGAAATATTATGTTGGCCTTAATGAGTTTTGAGAGATCCTTCCTCATTAAGGGCTCAAGTTTGGGGTTGATGGGCCTTTGTTTTTGCCTGATTAGCTTCATGTTGGGGTCAATCTCAATAGTGTGTTGAGCTAAGACTATATCAAACCCCCTGATGTGAATATATCATCATACCTCTTACTTATTTAGATAAACCTTTTAATTTTGGATGGGGAGCATACTCGTATGACCTTTAATAACTTATCATTAGAGATGGTCACTTGTAAAAAGACCTTTTATTTGATAGTCATGTTTTACCTTTCACCTTTGAGCTAATAATTAGAGTTGAAAATGATTTCCAATGTGACCAACCCTTTAGGAATTTTATTCCCCCTATGTTGAATGATCTTCTCCTCATATTGGGCTCGAAGCTATGATTATTTCTCAGTGTTAAACTCTGATTCATCCTACAAAAATTTGATTATTTATTCATCATTATAGAACACTTTCCAGTTGTTTGCATTGTATTAGATTACTATTTTCACTACAAGTCTCACGAATTACTCAAAATCCTTCATTAACTTGCATAGGATTTCATATGTACACCTACGATCGTGAGTCGATTATCATCAAAATTTCACACTCTTGGCATGGAACATATGTCAAAGGCATTGAAACTTTTGATCATGTCCTACACCTTATGCTTTTAAGATTTAAATAAGTCATTTTTAGACATGTTTTATGCTTATACCTAGTTTATAACAAGTTAGCAATCACCAAATGCTTGCAACATTTTGATCCTTTTCTTTTATACCAACTAGAGGTCATAAACTAGTGCCTCATACTCAGTGATGTTTTTTGTGTAGACAAACTACAACTTGTATGCATGTAAATAGTTTTCCTTCTAAGGAGAGACTAACACAACACCAGCCCTAGTGCCATTTTTGCTTTGGATGCCATTGAATTATATCTGCCATAGACTTTTGAGGTCCTTTTGTGCCTTTATAAGATCAGGAAACATAGGGTCCTCCTCAAAAATGTAGTAGGTTCTCAGTCTCATCTATTTTACTTAGTCATATGGGTCATGCTCATAATTCTCATGTTCCCATTCATCAAGTAAGTTATATAGGACCTCCTCTAAGAGTGTGGCAGCCTCATGGAGGGTTGCATTCTCCTCTTAATAAAAAATTATGTAGTTTACATCAACTAGTTTGGGGAAGTATGGCTCCACATGACTTCTGAAGATAGGTTCAGCCTTGATGGTCACCTTGGTTCCATATTTGGTTATAAGTAACATGTGAAACCAATCAAAATATATATATCTTGCCATCTTTGCTATGAATTCTTGGGAAAGGCATATGGTGAAGTAGGGGGAAGATAAATTATTGTGCCATCCTATGTAATGGATAGGCTCAGGCATATGTGTAATGTGAGGTTTAGGTCCTTGATGATTCCCACAATTTTAACTATCATGTCATAGTTGGATGATTCCTTTAGAAATAGGTGAGTATGCAATGCCCAACATGTCTACAATCTTCTTCAGCATCACAAAACTACTCATTCATGAGTTGATCATGTAATTGTACAATAGGTGTTTTCCAATGATCAATGATATGTATAACAGGATTGGATTAAATTTACCATATATTTCCTCCTTTGGTTGGAATAGGCTTGTAGAGATGGAAGGCATAGGTTGTGATGGCTCACATACTTGGAAAATAATGCAAAACATCATGCAATAAGTTCCTTTAGGAAGGAATAACAAGAGTGTCCCACAGGAATATATTAAGGCTCATCCTTTTCATCTATTAAACTATATTACAGGTAAATTAAGGTCCATTTGGATATGAATTTGTAACAATGAAATCTTCTTGCATATGTGCATTGGTTTGAGGTTGATTTTATTTCTACATAGCTTATGATGTGTGCACTGAAGGTTATGCAAGTATTCTAGCTTGGGCTTTTGCATTCAAAACTTATGGCATAGAATTTGAGGGAATTGAGGTAGGTGGTGGCTCCCTCATTTATCTATTTTTAAATCTCATATTAAAAACAACTAGACTACTTTATACACCTGATATACCACTTTGATTTACATAATTGAAGTCTTCATGTCAGTTTACAAGAGTGGATTCATCTTATCCCAAAGTTTGTGCTTGGACCTCTTCTCCTTAAAAATATACATCATTTGGTTGTGTCTGAGGGTATAACACATTCTACACCATGAGCTCTTGTTTGAAATCACTATCTGCATATGTGGCCTAGTTATGCAGCAAATTACATGGGAAGCACCATTTAGAGTCTTGCACAAGGTTATTCTATACAGGAACGAGGGATCTAAAGGTGATAACAACATTGGAGTTATGAACATAAGGTAGTCTACTATATGTGATCTAGTTTTTGTCTTATGTGCCACTTGATAGGGGGCCTGCTTGGTTGATATGTTTGATTAGAGGGTTGATAAGGCCTAAAATGTTACGCTTATTGCCTTTTGATGGCTACAAGCTCATTCCCAAAACTTTGTAGTAGTGATTTTACCTCATGAAATTCATTAAGGGGAACAACAAATGTAGAAATTGGGATGACTGAAATGGTGATGGGTGCTAATTAAGGTTGCACAGTAGGTTGTCTAGGTAGTGGCTTTGGGAAGAGTGACATAGGAGGTCTAGGTGTAATTTTCCCTTCTTGGATCAAACAATTCTCTACTTGCACAAAAACTTCATATGCATCAAGTAGTACTGTACCTCCTATGGATTGGGCCATTATGGATACATCACTATTTATGGCCTTTAAATAATATAATAATATGGTGTCTAAATATAGCTTATATAAGGGTGGTATTTGGTACTAGACTTTTTGGAATCTAAAATTGAAGTCGACCATCAGCTCATGGAATGCTCTTTTGATAGTGGTAAGCTACTCTATAAATGATAAATGGTCAATCTTATCTTTAAATTATTTATATAATTTCACTCCAAGCTCATCCCAGTTCTAGACAAAATTTGGCCTTAAACTTCTATATAATTAGAGGGCTTTAGCCTTTAAAGAAGAGGCAATAAGTCTAACTACTACATTATGATGTGGTTAGATGTTGGAAATGTCTTGGATATGTCCTATAGTGGTGGATGAATTCTCACCAGAAAAATAGGATAAGCTTTTATGCACTAAGACTAAGATGCCATCATATTGAGCTAGGGCCAAAGGCCTACCTCCATTAAAGGGTATGAACACCAAATTTCTTGTAACAACCATACAGGGGATAGGAAATAATTATCTTCTAGGTTGGGGAAATCTACCAAAAGGAGGGGTAGACTGAGCTCTTGAGGATGTCTACCTTAAATATCTAGCTCTCGTGATTGGAGATAGGGATGTTATAATTCTTAATTTTTTAGAGCATGTAGGCAGCTCAATGAAATGAGAATTAAGACCTCTTGAATATGATCACATTTGTCTTGTCATATGGATGAAATATGGATCTTCACAAACTAGAAATACCTGGAGTCACTAGGTTCTCTAACTGAGAGTATGCAGCACTATTGAATAAGGTTAGCACCAATTCCTCAGCTTTCTATTTGAATTGGTCTCATCAAATGTGCCTAAAATTGATATCACTTGAAATGTGCACCTATGGTTACGAAGGGCTCTCACGTGTTAGAGAGATAATTTATGTCTCACTATAATAGTGGGATCATTATCCAAGGTGTGAAACTATTTTTCTCCTTAGGATAAACCTCAAGAGTAGGCCAACTTCCTTCTATTCTACACGCACCTAGTTTAGGACCAGTGCATAGAACTACAAGGAGCATAATGAAATATATAGCTAATGGTAAACATAAACTTGACAAGGGGAAAAAGGGAGGGGTAAGGTAAGAAATTACTTGAAGGTAAGGGGTGATGCACCAAAATAGAGTGAACACCTCTATTGCCTTGATGAACAGACTATAGGTTACTAAGAATGAGATAATATCACACAAACTCCACCAAAAGTACTCCAAATGCATAAGTGTTTTGTACTGAGGTGCAAGAACACAACACAACACATTTTGAGTGACAATAGAGATATTATAACTATACAATTTGCTACTTCAAATTATTTCGTTCAATTCCTTTCAAACCTTCTCTAAGCCAAATTTCTTTTTCACACTTTCCAAGGCATAAGCCAAAACTGATATAAAAGAGAACCCTTAGTTTAAAAGCACTTTTAGTGTATGTTTGGATTACCTTCAGTTCTTTTCTTTTTTTTTCTCTTTGTTTGAGGTGTGAGTTTAATCATTTCCTATTTCCTCTCATGGTCTTTACTAGATAATAGATGAGGAATCAAACCAACCAACAACTACCTTATTCTTCCTCCTCCATGGAATATACTTATGATGTTGAGGCTTCCCCTCATTTTTCTCCCCTAGCTACTAGGTTTTAGATTGTTGTTGAGGGTGATGTGAATTTTTTTACCTTCCTCTATAACAACCCCTTGGCTCTTCATTATTTCCTTTACACCTTATCTAATTATAATTCTTTTTCTTTGATGGTATGCAACCTCATCTTTTGGTGGGTACCACCTCAACCCAACCCATGCTTACCCAAGCCTCTTCTTATTCCAATATCCCACCTACTACCACTCCATAAACTTCATCCAACATCCCAACCAACAACCAAACACCTACCACCCCAACCAATACCTCCAACATTGGATCAATTTTGCCTCTCATTACCTATACTCCTTTTGTTGTGGGATTATCTTCTTCCCATATTTCTACCATTCCCTTTGGTTCAACTAACCCACCAATTTCAACCCCACTTCAGAATTTGGTACTTTCCATACCTCAAACACGTCCACCTATTAGCACTAGAGTTACCACCCACCACCCACCAACAACCAACACTTATATACCTCCAACTCAATCTACATCCATACCACCATCTACCAACCCAAACATATCTCTAAACTAGCCCATATCATCCCCCAACAAGTACCCATGACATCTTACCCATATGTTTCTAACCCACAAGGATACATAGCCCTTTCCACCCAACCATTTGTGTCAATCAACCCTTAAGTGGCACCATCCCATCCTCTTATGACCACTTACTAATATATGGCTTCTTCAGCACCTTTTACCACTTATCCATACATTATTACCACCCAAACTCAAAAAAAATTACCACCTAATTATGCAGCTTCCTAACCTTAGACAAATTTGGTCAAGATGTTAATCAAAAAAATGACCAACTTGGAGTCAGCTATTCCCAAGTCTCATAACCTTTTATCCTATGATCAAATCTATAATTAACCCATCCATCTAACTATCCCTATCCATGTTTATCCTCCTCAATGGGAATTACCTAAATTTTCTAAGTTCTAAGGTAAGGAGGAGCCCCAACAACATTTGAGATCATTTCATCATTCTTGTTATTTGATTGCATATGATGATGCTCTCTTCCTTCGTACCTTCCCTATGTCTTTATCAGGACCAACCCTTGAATGGTATAATGATCTCACCACACACTCCATATTTTCCTTCTCGTAACTTGCCTAAATATTTTTAGATCATTTATCAATAAATATATCTAAAAAGGTTTCCATTACCGACCTCTATTCTATTAGGCAATTTGATGATGAATCAATTGTTGATTTCCTAACCAGATGGATAGGTCTCATCAACCAAATTTATTTCTCCTTACCCCAACCTAAGTTGATTGACCTCTTTTCTTAGGGTTGTGCCTGTTGGGTGAATATTTTGTCACCAGCTAACTGATGGGAAAAATAGGTTATTTTAACCATAGCATAAGGAGATTGGTCAGCCAAGTGTGTAGGTTTACCACATCAAAAGGGGACAAATCTCTCATCTCATCAAGGTGAGGTTCCCTATAAATATGAGAAGTTATATACTATATATATATGCAAAAAATAACACTCAGGGGTAAGACTACACCCCCCATCTCTCTTTTTTCAGAGATGATGTTCATAGACAAAGGAGAAATCCTAGTGAAAACACTGAAGGCACTTCTCTTCTTTCAGAAGTGTTCTGCAGCAGATAGCAGGAGTTCTTTCTGATAGGTAACTAATAAGTAAATGTAGCAAGGTGAAATAAATAGTAGGATTAGATGTAGCACGAAGTCTGCACCTCAACTGCCAAAGAGTGAAATATGAAGGAAAATGAGGGCACAAAGTCATCCCAAGGTCCTTTACATAAAAACAAAAATGAAAACACACACACTAAAGACCATTATGGTAGCACAAAGTCTCTCCACATCTAACTTCAGGACACCTTCCTGATTACTTCCACTAGTTTTAATTATTTTAATAAAATGGACAAGAATGCATTTAGGAAACAGACATAAGAATAATCTCCTAAATGACACAAGCTATTATAGCACAAAGTCTAAAACTAACTTGCTTTTTCATTTAAATAAAGAAATATGATTAAAAATCTGAGCTCAAAGTCTCAGTAATTGCTTCTTAATTTTGGCAAAGTTTTGCTCCTATAACAAAAAGATCTCCTCTATAAAAAATAAGAGATTACAATTTATAGCAGCCAAGAAAGACTTGGTGCTTTATTTCATGGAACAACTCATGCTACATTCAATGCCTTGAATGCATTACCAATTCTATCAAGGGGCCATGCTAGAATAGGGCATCGACCTTGACTTTGGTGTATAGAAACATCTCGAATGTCTTTTCCTTAGCATGGGTCATCTAGTCTTTCTCCTTATATGTACACAGTTGTCCCTTCACTTTTATTCCAAGGGAGAAATATAGGTTGCACCTTTTAATGTTTACAAGCTCAGATGTCTACTTGGTGGACTGTTCCATCTACTAGAAATAACTCCTACATAGATATTTTAGTATCTCTTATAGCTTTCCCCTCTCTCCTTGCGATCTAAGCTCTTAGGCTATCTCCTTTCTTTTTTGCAGGCTCTTTTAGCTTCCTCCTCAGTTGGTCACTTAATTTGTTCTTCAAGTTCCATGCCACATTTGAAAATTAATGGATATTTCATTACCCTAAATTTGACATCTGTAGGGATGTCATTGGTCCCTGGTCGCTCGAACCACTTTGAACCATGAACCTTTAAACCATGAGATTTCATTGGTTCAATGGTTCAACGGTTCAAGTGGTCTTATCGGCTCCTCTGTTCCATTGCTTTCCTGGTTCATTCACCTTCCTAGTTCATTGACCTTCTTAGCTCTTTGGTTGAAGCTTCCTTAAACTTTTAAACTATTTTGGTTCAAGGTTCAATGGTTCATTCTCTTTCTCAGAATCCTTTATTTTTCTAAGTCTCTCAAGCTTTTACATTCCTTCAACTTTATATCTTTGAAACCCCCTCGAAGGGAAGGTGTCCCTTTAGGCCTTGAAAAAGGTCCATTTCATGGTCGCTGAGAGTCCCCCATAAGGGTACCTACCCTTTGGGGTCCTTCGAGTGGCCTTCTTCTTTAAATGCTTCAGACAAAATGTCTGAAGGAATTCTTTCATACATTTTGTCTGAAGAAAATATTTCCTTTGCTTTTGTCGCTTTCTGTCGGGCCTTTAAACATTCTTTCAAACAAAATGTCTGAAAGAATTCCTTCAAACATTTTCTTTGAAGGATTTCACTTGTAAAATTCTACAACAGAAAATCCTTCTGAAAGATATCTTCTTTTGTTCCCTGCCCTCCACAAGGGCACTTGTCTTTTGGGCTTTGGGGGACTCCTTTGAACCTTCCATTTGAATTGATCGATTGAACAACCAATGGTTCAATGGTTCAATGTTTCAACTCATTCAATTTATCGCTTGAACCAAATGCTTTGAACCAATCCCAACTTAAAAAACTCTTCAAACTTTATTGAACTCATTGAACCTTTGAACTTTGCCGAAGTGTTTAACTCTTTAAGTCTACTAACGTTGTTAAACCTTTGAACCCTTTGAACCTTTGGAGGTGGGGTTCAATGGTTCAATCCTTTGTTTGAATCCTATCGATGAACCTTTTGGTTGAACCTCGGTGTTGAACTAACCTTGAAATTGCCTAAGTATTGGGAATTTATTTCTTTGTGAGAACTCACCTGTTGAAGTGGTTGAACCTATTAAACCTGCAAGTCCCTTAGCTGAAAAAGCTTGAATTATGAAGAATTTGACTACTCAAAAAAAATTTGAGAAGAGAAGAGAGAATTTTGGCCTGCAGGACCAAAATAGTTCATATGTTGTCCCCAAAAATGAGTGACAAATTTTGGGAACAACAACTGGCTCAAGTTGGGGAACTTTCATTGATTATAAAAATAATTGAAGGGAGTAAAAACTAGAATCTCTAATACCTTTAAGTATGCCATTGGGATATGGAGTCATGCTACCCAAAAATAAAGGCACCAAAAAAAAACAAAAATGAACAACACAAAATAGAACTAAAGACTATACAAATATACATATGTACAACTGATGTCATCTGATACTTCAAGGATTGAAGTGCTTCAGATGCTACCCATTGTGAGGTAGAGAAAAGGGTGTGACATCTTGATACTTCAAGAGGAAAATATTTTCACCATTGAGCTAATGGATAGTAAATGAGCCTCTCCATAGGGAATCAAATTTCCCATGCATTCCCTTTGATTCTCTTCTCTTGTCCCATAATAGAACTTGATCTCCAATTTGGAAATTATGGGTTTTTGCTTTCTGGTCAAAGAGCTTCTTCACCAAATTTTGATGCACAAAAATTTGGTCCACCACCATAGTTCGTTGCTCATCTAGCTCAGTTAAGCACATGATCCTCTTATCGATGGAGCTTTCATATGTCTGATCTTTGACCGCCTTTGCTAATTTTAGTGATGGAAATTCTAGGTTGATTTTTATCTCTGCATTAAGACCATACAAAAGTTGGAAAGGTGACATACATGTTGCCCTCTTGGGTGTAATTATGTTTTCCCATTAATCATCAACCTATGCTTTATGCCATGTTTGTTGGTTGTCATCCACTAGCTTCCTGATGATGGTCACCAGGTTCTTGTTTCTCGATTCTGCTTGGCCATTCCCTTGTGAGAAATAATCAGAGGAGTGGGAGAGGGTAATCTTATAATATAAATAAAATGAAGAGAAATAGGCTACATTATCTATCAAAATCTTGGTTGAGACACCAAACTTGGAAATGATGTTTTCCTTGAGGAAATCGCATACCACTTTTGAAGTAGCATGCTTGGTTGGAATTGCTTCCACCCATTTGGTGAAGTAATCTGTGGCTTTGAGGACATAATCATGTCCAACACTTAAAGATGGGTTTTTAGTACCAATAAAATCAATTCCCCATTGCTAAAATGGCTCTTCTATTACCACTGGTTTAAGAGGCAAAGCAACCAACTTAGGTCTTCCAACGAACTGTTGGCATAGTTCACATCTTCGTACCCATTTATATGCATCTTGAAACAGAGTAGGCTAGTAATACCTAGCTCATAAAATCTTATGGGCAGTCACAGGCACAAAAAAATGTCCTCCATAAGCCACATTATGGAAGGACTCCAAAAGTTGGTTCTACTGCTCTTTATCTACGCAACAAAGGAACACTCCATCGAGGTTCCTTTTATACAGACCATTGTCCCACAGGACAAAATTTGTAGCTTTCAATTTAACAGTCCTCCTTTTTTTATGAGACAGGTGAGTAGGACACTCACCATAAGTAAGGAAATGAGAAATACTCGAATACCACTCATTTGTGGTAGAGACAAAGAGGACTATTGGCGTGTCTTCAATTTCTGCTTCTTCATATGCTATTTCTACTGGTTTGTTATCAACAACCAATTGGCAGAGACCCCTTCCCCACACTAGCTTCATTGGTTTGATGACTAGATCAAAATCTTAGATTTTAGCAATCTAATTGCCTCTTTTGGTTCTAAACTCCTACTGAGTTAATATGGATTTGACTGTGGTATTAGGAACTAGGGTAGTAGTGTGTGAATTGAGGATGTAAAAATGGAAGTGATTTACTGCCTTCACCACTACGTAAGCATGCTTCTCTAGATTTGAATATTTCATTTCATGAGCTTTAAGAGGATAGTTCATGAAAGATATGGGAGATTCTACACCTTATTGGTTCTGTTGAACCAGAATTGCTGAAAGTGTGTGCTCAGAAGCATAACTATACACTATGAAATCCTTGGTATAATCTGGACAAACTAGAATTGGGGAGTGGGCAAAAGTTGTCTTGATGTCTCGAAATGCTAATTTGCTTTCTTCAGTCTAGCTCATCCCAATATGGTGAGTCTTCTCTATGAACTCGGGGATGAACCTTTGTAAAAAATTCACCTTTCCAAAGAAAGAGTGAATTGCGGTCTTATTTGTGGGCAGAGTAAGGTCCTGGATGGATTTGACTCTTTTTGAGTTAATCTTTATGCCTTCTTGGGATACAATGTGTCTGAGAAGTTTCCCTTCTGTTAATGCAAAAATAAACTTCTTGGGATTTAGAGAAATGTCATTCTAGTGACATCATTTTATCACTTATTGCAAATGGCACACATGATTAGGACAATGATTAGAAAAGATTGTTAAATAATTAAGGTACACCAAAATGAACTTACCCATTTCATCTTTGAAAGCAAGGTCCATTTCTCTCTGAAAAGTGGTGCTACCATTTATCAGGCCAAATGGCATTCTTCGATATGCAAAGGTGCCCCAAAACATGGTGAATGTAGTCTTGTGTTAGTCTGATTCACCAACTTCAACTTGATTGTACCCTGAGAAGCCGTCTAACATTGATAACATCTCTGAATCGATCACCGTCTGAAGAACTTAGTCCATGATGGGCAGAGGATAGTTATCCTTTAAGGATGATTGATTCAAATTTTTGAAGTCCACACAGAGACATATTTTGCCATTCTTTTTTCTCATAGGTATTATGTTTGCAATCCATGTGGAATGATGGATTGGAAAAATTATCCTAGCATTTAGCATTTTATGTATTTCAAACACAATAGTACCTGATATCTTTAGATTATACTACCTAAATTTTTTCTTGTAAGGCACTGAATCATTCTTGAGAGGAATTTCATGGCAAACTTCTTCGGGCTTGAGTGACTTTAGATCATCATAGGAGTATGCTAGGACATCCATGTACTAGTGAAGTAGGGCAGTAAATTTGAGTTTCTCCTCTGGAGTGCAGCATTTCCCAATGTTCACCATCTTGGGATTTTTCTTGCTACCCAAATTTATTTGATCAAATTCCTAGGAGGAGCTTGAATCCCTTTGTTACTATTTGATGAACCTATCGTGCTTGTCAAATATATTCTCAATAGAAACTAATCCTTTGGGAATTTTATTCCCCTTTAGCTGTAGGATTTCCTCACCTATGTCTGAACTTGTTTCAGGGGCTGGTTCAAGTTTCTGAGGCTCACTGCCTTCAAAGTGAAGCTATTCAAAGCTGCCTTTTTGTTCTAAAAAGGCAATGATTTGGTTTTCACCATTAAATACTTCTCAATGATTGACATTGTTAGGCACACTTGGTCAAAATAATAGTTTGATAGTGTACCTATATCCTTTAAAATCTAGGTGAGGAACCAAAAGAGTTGCAAAAATAACCAATGTGTCAGCTCGGTCATTAAATTCCCTGGGTATGGCAGAGATGCTCAAAGCATCAAAACTTTCAATTTGATCCCAAACCAGATTGTAGTAATGGCATAATCTCTCAATTTTGGTTTGGTACAGGGTCCTGACCTGGAAAACCACTAGTTTAGCATCTCCTTTGGCATGAAGGAGTTTGATGCCTCTGTCTTGAGCGGCCTTCAATCTAAACAATAATGATTCATATTCAACAGTATTATTAGTGTTGCTAAATTGCAACTTATATGAAGAAGTAAAAATATCTCCTTGAGGATATATCAACACAATCTTGACTCTTGAATGGGTAGAAGAATAGCTACCATCAAATTCAAGAATCCACACATTATCAGAAACTAATTTTCCCTTGTTTGGAGGGGCAGATTCTTTTGTGCTTGTATTGCATTCTACCAATCCTTTTGTTGTTTCATCTGAACCAATTTTTAGGGTATCACATTTAGGAATTTCATCAGACACCACATGAACCTCCTCTGTGGATAAGAAGTAATTACCCATGCCTGAAGACTCAAATAGAATTTGAGCTTTAGGTGCTGATGTTTTAGTGACAATGTATTTTACTTCCTTCTTAGGGAGAAGCCTCTGCATGACACCTTTAACTTAGATCCTTGCTTTAGATAGGTCCATACTTAACTCACCACCAACATCTTTTCAAAAAGATTGCCCAAGAAGAACGCTGTATGAGGCTGGGACATTGGCCACCAGGACTGTCATCTTAATTCTCTTGTCTAGGAATGCTACAAATACAAATTGGGCATCCTTGATTTGTCCCAAGAGTGGCACTTGTTTGTTCTCCATGGAGAAACATTCCCCAAATGTCTTGGTCAGTGTAAGACCAAGGGATTTAGCTACTTTGGTAGGCATGACATTGTCAATCGCTCTTGAATCTATGATGCAATTATTTAGCTTATGACTGTTTATTAGTAGGGAGACATAAAATGGTTTCGTCCTCCTAGAAGCAACAGGAGGAGTAATGACAAGGTTATTTTGGGTGGATGTGGGAGTCACCTTTGGAAAAGTTAGACCTACAGGGATAGTTTTATTCTTTACACATTGAACCAACTTATCCAACTACTCAGGGTTAGATTGTAAGAATTCAAATTCAGACATTTAAATTTTAGTTTTCTTGACATGGTCAACTATGTTAAACGTCTGAAATGAATTAAGAATAGGGAAAGATAGTTCATCCTTTTGGTTTTTAGGGGGGAGGATTAATCTACAAAATTAAAGTTGAAGGTGAAGGCATATGTAAGGTACTTACTTTTTTAGTGATCACTAGGTCCTTTAGTTGGAAAGGTAGAGTGGTTCCTCGATTAGCAATTGAAATTGTTGTCTGAGTTCACTCCTCTATTTTTTATTTATTAGCTTGTTAGGCTAATTGGTTCCTGCACCAAGTTAATATAGCATATGATCCATCAACTGCTTTACCTTCACTTCTGGATTCATCCTGGTAATTTAGGAAATTAATGTTAGAGTCACCAGCTGATTCTTCTTGGTTTTTTGTGAAGAGATCAGTGTCATCTTCTAGGTTCAACTCTGTCTAAAAGGAGAAATTAGATTCTATTTCAAGATATCCAACTCTTGAGTTGGCTGGTGCAGCTTCAATGGCAAGCTTCCCGTGTGGAGGAGGAAAATGATTTGGTTGCCCTTGATTCCTGACTGCATTACCATGGTATGATTGATTAGAGAATGTCCTCCTTGGTATATCTCTGTACAAAAGAGTAGAAAACATATCTTATGCCATTTGTTTTTTGAGAGCTAGCAACTCATTTGCCAGCTTTTGCACCATTGGATCAGTGGTGCCTATAGATGGATATTCAAAGGATGAAGAAGATTTACCTATGTTAAGATCTCTCCTTATCTTCATAGCCAAGATAAGATCATCTTCTACCTCAATGGCTAAATCTTAAGCTACAGCAAGGTGTATGTGGCCATCCCATCTCAATAGAAAACTTACTTCAGGTAGCTGAGAGTTGATGAAGAAGCATTTGAGATTCTCAGGTGTCGATTGAGCAATCATGGGAATCTTGTTCCTCAACTTATCAAACTTAACAATGAAGTCCCTCATAATCTCATGAGGCTCTTTATTCATTTGTGTGAGTTGGGCTAGTAGGGCATGTGCATCTTCTTCAGGCTTGAACCTTGCTTCTAACTTAGCTTTAAGAGTGTTTTAGTTAGTCACTGACTGAGCCTGCAGGTGATAGAACCAGTCTACAGTAGCACCTTGTAATTTCTCTACAAACATCCTAACTGTTACATCCTCATACTCCACACCTATCATGCCACAGGATGTAATATGTTCATCAGGATGAACTCTCCCATCAACAAATAATTTGGGGAAATTCTTCCTTGAACTGCATGGTAGCTCATGTAGAGGTGGAGATAAATTGAGTGGGCCAAAAGAGTTAGCCCAGGGACCTTGAACTGCCATTATTTGACTATGAAAAGGAGGAATAACAAATCTAGGTGGGGTACATATAGGCAAAGCTCTGCTAATAGCAAAAAAAGAATCTTTGCCTTGTATTGGTGACCTAGTTTTGGTAGGAGGAAGACTCCTAGTTCATTGAACTAGAAGTTATGGAGGAAACAAATCAAAATTTCCCTCCTGCACCAACTCAAAAATAGGGTCGACAACACCTTGGGCTCTCTGGCTTCTAGTATAGCATGGAGTTGCCAGATTGTAGAATAAAAATGGAAAAGAACTAGCCCTACTTCAGCTTGAAGCTTGAGGCTTCAAACTGCATGCTCTTCCCTAGTGAATTCACCATAAACTGTTTGGTGAATATTTTGTCACCAACTAACTGATGGGCAAAATAGGTTGTTTCAACCACAACATAAGGAGATTGGTCAGCTAAGTGCACAGGTTTACCACATCAAAAGGGGACAAATATCTCCTCTCATCAAGGGGAGGTTCCCTATAAATATAAGGAGCTATATACTATATATATGTGCAAAAAATAACACTCAGGGGTAGGACTACACCACCCATCTCTATTTTATTAGAGATAATGTTCACATATAAAGGATAAATCTTGGTGAAAACACTAAATGAACTTCTCTTCTTTTAGAAGTGTTCTGTAGCATATGGTAGGAGTTTTTTTTGATAAGTAACTGATAAGTAAATGTAACAGGGTGAAATAACTAGGAGGATGAGATGTAGCACAAAGTCTACACCTCAACTACCAAAGAGTGAAATAGGAAGGATAATGAGAGCACAAAGTCATCCCAAGGTCCTTTACACAGAAATAAAAATGAAAACACACACACTAAAGACCATTATGGCAGCACAAAGTCTATCCATAGCTGGCTTTAGGACACCTTCTTGATGACTTCCACTAGTTTTGCTTATTTCATTAAAATAGACAAGAATGCATTCAGGAAACAAACATAAGAACAATCTCTTAAATGGCACAAGCTATTACAGCACAAAGTCTGAAAGTAACCTACTTTCTCATTCAAATAAATAAATATGATTAACAATCTGAGCTCAAAGTCTCAATAATCGCCTTTCAATTTTGGCAGAATTTTTCTCATATAACAAAAAGATCTCCTCTATGTAAAATAAGATATTACAATATATAGTAGTGAAGAAAGACTTGGCGCTTTGTTTCATGGAATGGCCCATGTTGCATTCAATGCCTTGAATGCATTTCTAGTTCTATCAAGTGGCCATGCTAAAATAGGGCATCAACCTTGACTTTGGTGTATAAAAACATCTTGAATGTCTTCTCCTCAGCATAGGTTGTCTATTCTTTCTCCCTATATGTACGTAGTTGTCCCCTTGCTTTTATTCCAAGGGAGAAAAATAGACTATACTTTTCAATGTTTGCGAGCTCAGATGTCTACTTGGTGGACTGTTCCACCTACTGGAAATAACTCTTGCGTAGATATTTTAGTATCTCCTATAGCTTCCCCTCTTTCCTTTTGATCTAAGCTCTCAGGCTATCTCCTTTCTTATCTGCAAGCTCTTTCAGCTTCCCCTTCAGTTGGTCGCTTAATTTTTTCTTCAAGTTCTGTGCCACATTTAAAAATTAACAAATATTTCATTACCCTAAATTTGATATTCACAGGGACATCATTGGTCCCTAGTCGCTTGAACCACTTTGAACCATGAACCTTTAAACCATGAGAGTTCATTAGTTCAATGGTTCAACTATTTGAACGGTCTTATCAGCTCCTTGGTTCCATCGCTTTCTTGGTTCATTCGCCTTCCTGGTTCTTCGATTGAAGCTTCCTTGAACCTTTGAACCATTTTGGTTCAAGGTTCAATGGTTCATTCTCTTTATCAGAATCCTTTATTTTTCTAAGTCTCTCAAGCTTTGAAATTCCTTCGACTTTATGTCTTTTGAACCCTCTCGAAGGGAAGGTGTCCCTTCGGGCCTTGAGAAAGGTCCATTTCATGGTTGTCGAGAGTCCCCCACAAGGGTACCTTCCCTTTGGGGTCCTCCAAGTGGCCTTCTTCTTCAAAGCTTTTGGACAAAATGTTTGAAGGAAATCTTCCCTTTGCTATTGCCACTTTCTGTCGGGCATTTGAACATTCCTTCAGACATTTTGTTCAAAAGATTTCACTTATAACATTTTGCTGTGGAAAATCCTTTTGAAAGATATCTTCTTTTGTTCCTTTTGTTCCTTGCCCTCTACAAGGGAACTTGTCCTTTGGGCTTTGGGGGACTCCTTTGAACCTTCCATTTGAACTGACTGATTGAACCAACAATGGTTCAATGGTTCAACTCATTCAATTGACCGCTTGAACCAAATGATTTGAACCAATCCTGACTTAAACAACTCTTCAAACATTATTGAACTCATTGAACCTTTGAACTTTGTTGAAGTGCTTAACTCTTTAAGTCTACCGACATTGTTGAACCTTTGAACCTGTTGAACCTTCGAATCTTTGGAGGTGGGGTTCAATGGTTTAATAGTTCAATACTTTGTTTAAAGCCTATCGATGGACCTTTTGGTTGAAACTCAGCATTGAACCAACCTTGAAATTGCCTAAGTGTTGGGAACTTATTTCTTTTTGAGAACTTACCTGTCGAAGTTTTTGAACCTGTTAAACCTGCGAGTCCCTTAGCTGAAAAATCTTTCATTATGAAGAATTTGAATACTCAGAACATTTTTGAGAAGAGAAGAGAGAATTTTGGCTTGCAGGACCAAAATAGTTCATATGTTGTCCCCAAAATTGAGTGACAAATTTTGGGAACAACAGTGCCAAACATATTTCCCCCACTCTTCAAGTTCAAACTTTCATAACTATTGATGAGGCATTCACCATGGCACGTAAACTTGAAAACCAAGCCATTGATGTTAGGAAATTAAAAATGATAAAAAAGAATTCTATCTTTAAATCCAATGATCCTCCTTTAACTAAAACCACTAACCAATCCAACCATTCCACTACCAAAACAAAAGCATCTGTAAACTTAGTTGTCTTAATAAATGCTCCATCACCAACTGTCAACTAACCCCATCAAACCAATTCCTTCAACCCTTCTTATCAATAAAATTGAAACCAAAGCTGACCTCCTCCAAAATAATATACCCCCATAGGGGAATCTTATGCTTTAGTTTTGGAAAAATTATTTAAATCTAACCTCATCCAAATTCCACCTATCAAACCACCCCAACAATTTGATGTTTCTCATCTTGTGCTTAGTTGGTACAACAAGAATGACCATTGTGTCTTTCACAGAGTTATTAGACATGATATCGGTAGATGTAATACCTTCAAAAGTCTGGTCCAAAACTTAATTGACAATGGAGAACTTGCATTTGATAATCAAAATGGACCTCCTAATCAATCTTTTGACATCTTCTACAAACCTTTTCCCAATCATGCTCCTTCCACCCATCACCCTGAGAATAAACTAGATTCATCTCACTCTCGTGAGGCACATACAATCAACATTATTATTAGTGAGCCCATTATTGAGGATACCACTATCACAACTACTTCTTCCTCTATTTCATTCATAGAAGTAGTAGACTCACCTTCTATTCCTTTAGATACCTAAACAAAGGAATCAATCGCCCCTCTCTCTTCACTTGATGAGACCTTAGTTTTATCTACCTCTCATTTGATGGAAACACCAAAGGAGACAACCTTTGCTTTAACCATTTCTTCTTCCTCCACTCCACTCATTGAAGTGGTAAAACTACCCTCCATCCTTTGGACACCCAAACAAAGGAAGCAACCATATTCATTCCTTCACTTGAGGACACTACACCTAACTCCCTAATCATAGAACCATCCATTCCCTCTTTGGAAAGCATCCCACAAGAGAAGGTTACCTCATCTACCCAGCCACCAATTTTGGAACCTTCCATTAAAAACAAAGATGAAGGATCCATTCCCTCTTCTCCACCTAAGGCTTAATTTTTGAAACCAATGACCAACAAACCCAACCCATCTATTAATCCTTTTCTAGACTAGTCCAAAGTTTAGAGTTCACTTCTGAACCCAACTTTTATAGAGCCACCTTTTGGCAACATTTTGGGCTCCCTTACCAAAACAAATCTGAATATTTAACCTCACTTGAATCCACCCTTGAACCCATTATTACTTCTTCATCGAATACCTCTTCTTCCAAATCCATAATTGAACCATCCCAGCCACCTCCATCTAACATTTCTAAATCACCTTATTCCTCCATTACAAAATCTATCAAAAATCTAGGAATTCTTCCCATACCTAGTCAAACTCACCCCTCTTTGAAGTTGGACTTAACTCCATCTAGTCCACCAAAGAAACCCCCAACCAAACCAATTAAAAATCTAGAGTTACCTAAACCCCTACCTCAAACTAGACCCATACCACCTCCTTCCCACCTACCTTCTATTTTAGGACCCCATCTTTATACCATCCCAATTATCTCTTTTTACTCTAGTAAACCATCCCCCTTTCTCTACTTGTGCCTACACCCATCAAACCATCTAGTTCCCCATCATTTCCCACCAATATCCAACACTTCATTATCTAAATCTTCCACATTAAAATAATTTACCCAAAAATCAACCATAACTAAGCAATCTCAACCACCAACTAAAACCATTCCACCACCTACAACTTCTAAGGTGAAAACTACTTCTAAGAAGGCTCCCATCCCTAAAACTATAACACCTTTGAATGAATCTTATTCATCCATCTTATAAATGTTATTTCAAACCTCTTCCATTAGCTTACCACCTATCAAACCATTCTACCCTTCCAATACCAAACCCTCCTAGTTCAATGATAACTTGATATGTGCATACCATAGGGCACCGAGACATGACATGAAGAAATATAACACTCTCTAAGCACTCTTTCATAGCTTATATGATGAGGATGATATGTTAATAGATGAATCTCTCTTATCCCCATTACCAATACTACTCTCAACTTAACCTATCCGACATTTACCCACTCCCCCACTCTCCCCCAAGAGTGAGGAAAAGGAACTGAAGCAACCATTAAACCTAGAAAATCCCTTCATTCACACTATTCATATGGTTACCCAATCTTTGGCCCAACAAAAAGATAAGGGAAAAGATAAAGTCTTTATTCCTTGGACATACCCTTCAACCCTTCAACCTTATAACCAAACCCAAACACCTACACCTGCACCTATGCCACCACCAAATCCCAAAGTATCCATTTTGGGACCCTCTCCCTCCAACCCATCTATATCCATCTAGCATATTATGTTAAAACAACTTCACTAGACTCTGGTGAAAATGAGCCTTTATGATCTAGTCAACACCTTGCCCCACCATCATTAGGCATTAATAGAGGCTATATAATCTATAGACATTAAAATAGATGATCCTCAACCTCTTTCACCCTATATTGGATCCCTCCAAATTTTTTACCTTGTCACCTTTCAGGATTCTAAAATGCCTCCTATTCATCCTGAGGATTTTGATCCTCCCCTCTTTATTACTACATACATCAATCAAACCCACATCAAAAGGGCGATGATTGATGGAGGATCTATCATCAATATCATCTCCTCCCATTCTTATGACCAACTTTAGCTACCCAAGAACATCATGTCAGAAAGTACAGTGGTCTTTCACTCCTTCAATGATATAATGGCCATTACCTTGGGGATCATGGTCTTCCATATCTACTTGGGACCTCGTACTATTCCTAAAATATTTTATGTTATAGAGGGTAAATTCTAATATAATGTGTTACTCAGATGCCCTTGGATTTGTGCTATGAGTTGTGTCCCTTCTACCTTTCATCAATGTGTCAAATTTGAGTATGAAGGTCAAGTTATTACCATCAAAGTTGACCCTAGTCCTTTTGCCTCTTGCAATATGACATATCAGCCTAATGATGCTTTTATTCCTACATCATCTACCTTACCATCACTCATCACCAGCAAAAACCAATGACACTCCCACCCACAACAATAATGAAGCTTCAACTAACTCATCTATGCCTTCTTCCTAGATCCCCATAGAAGACCCCTTAGAATTCATGTTTCAACATCTCTCCCTTGGGGAATATCATCTTTTATCCTTTGATGCATTCCCTACTATGTAGGAGTATGGGAACCTCCAATATGACCCTTCCTATGATCCTAACATTGGAACCATCATCCATTTTGAGATCCCCAATAATCAAACAAATTTAATCAATGGGGGACTTGATCAATGACTTCTCACTCCCACCACTATCTCGTCAATCTTACCATTCACCTCTGACTTCTCTTATCTCAATAAACCAGCCTTCGTCAAAGCTTACCTTTATAGGTGTGCTTGGAAGGGGTTTGGTCTTAGCCTTTATGAATAGGGGCCTCATGAGCTGCCCATAATCAAAACTCAAAAACCTCATGAGTTATTTAGCTTTGGGTTTGTACCACTAAAAAAACCCACCTCACCAAAACCCATTGCCACCATCAATGAGGATATACCATCTTCACCAACCCCACCTCCCTTAGAGATTGAAGACTTTGATATCATCCCATCTAAATTTTTTCTTATCAATACCATTAGTTTGGGCCCCCTGACCTATCAAAAGGGTGGCTGAACTAAAATCCTTTTTCTCATCCATCCTAAAATAATAGAGCAAGATTCTCCTACCATCAACACCATCCAATGTCAGGATGATGATTCTATTCTCACCTATCTTCGTGTGGGGGATTCTTATATTCATAAATTCCTTCCTCCTAAGAACTAAACCATGTTAAACAAATCTACCATTGATGTTAACTTGGGTACTCAGGATAACCCCCATATCATCAAGATCGACCAATCCTTAAATTACATGGAGAAACAAGATTACTCTTCCTTCCCTCATGACCATAGCATAGCATTTACTTGATCAAATCAGGATATGTCTATTATGGTTCTTAGGTCACCTATAAAATGGGCAAGCTAACCCACATCAAGTTACCATATCACCATTTTCCTGTTCCACCTATCACCTACTTTCCCTTCTTAGGATCTCTAAAATAAAGAGATTATGAGCTTACTTGATACAAAGTGATCATCCTACCTTCTTTTTCAATCAAAGCATGCTCATGAAAATTATTTGAAAGGCTCATTTTCATTAAGTTAATCTCACTTTGCTTGTATTATGCCCTTAACAATGAACACATCATGCCTTTCTTTACACTCTATTCATTAGTCCATGTAGATTTGTGTCTCATAATTCTTATATTTTTTCCACATTTAGTGTGTTATCTAAACCTACTTTATGTGTCTTCATTATATCCCAATGTCACATATCATATTTAGCCAATCAACATCATTTTCATCCTGACATTAGTCCATATTAATATATTATTCCATATCATATCCAAACATTTAAAACATTAATCTGAAACACTTATCCATATACATCACAACATTATGATCCATATCCTATCCATACACCCAAACATCAATCACATCATCACTCATACCATAAACCATGTCATCCAAAATAACCATCCAAACTATCCTATCCACGATCATATCTATGAACAAACACATCATCCACAATCATATACTCACAAGCACATTTTCATTCCCTTGTCTTATCATCACATAAATCATCCATACTATTCAGCATCATAACTATCAAAATAGAAAACAAACCATATTATCCATTAACATGTCATCATATACCTACACTACAAATCCACATATTACCTTCTCGAACATGGGGCATGAGCATCCTACCATTTCCTCATATCAAAACATACACCATGCACATTCATAAACATCCAAACTAATGAAACATAAATAAACCACCTTCATAACCATAATCACATAGACATAAGCCTATCTACAAAGCCACATCATATCCATAAATAACATAAACCATGCCATTTACCATATAAAACAAACACATAATCCATAAGTCACACCATATCTACCACATAAAAACTATGTCACATATATACATTATGCTATCATTTTATTTAACATGATCATATATACATCATCTATGCCATCATCTATCATGTATCCATAATAATATCATAAACAACAACATTATATGACAATAATCAAAACTATTCATGATCATAAATAGCAGATGAGTAAAACATAAACATCTATGCACAACATTACCTATGGCCTAATCCCATCGTCTATCACATATCCATAATAATGTCATAAACAAAATAATTACATGACCATCATCAGAACTCATCCATAATCATGTATAACGCATACATAAAAATATGAACATCATCACATGCCTAAGCTAACAGTCCATAAGCATCAAACCTGTCATCCTTAATTCATAACCATAACCACATAATGAACATGATCATCATTTATATCATCATGAACATCATGCAACATAATCAGCATATACATCATAAACAAAGTCATAGATGTCGATAAAATATACATCATACTACAAGAAATACATGAAATGATGTATTAATCTCTCTCATATACATCTTGCATCATCAACACATAGGTCGGTATCAAAATAATGAACATAAATATCATATACTCTCCTCTATCAGGCCTTTGGGACACCACTACAACTGGCCCCATCTATGCATGCACTTATACCTGCACCCATGCTACCATTAGGTGGTGGTCCCCCTGATATCCATGCCTGACCCATTGTAGAGGTCCATTGCCCTAGAGTAGTTATAGATGGACCACCTACTAAACTGGCCTTATACTCTCCATATATAATCTCTAATGTAAACTACGTTAGCATTATCACCTTGTAATATCTCAACTCCTCAATAGTGGCTATGTACTATGTCCTTAAAACTATATCAGGTTGTCTTATTGTTGCTACTATGACCATTCATACCCTCTATCTTAAATAATATCTCTTTCGAGTCACTAACCTAAGAGAGATCCTCTCCTAATCTTGCTCTCTAATCAGTGTCACCACCTACCCCTATAAATTGGCCACTTGTCCCTATAACCTAGTAATCTAGGCATGTGTTGATGTAAGTGTTGCATATGCCTATCCATCTAGACCACCACCCTATACCAATGCCCCAATGTGATCTAAATCCATGGGCTACTTGTCCCCATCACCCCATCCAAAAGTGGTCATTATGTATCTAGCCTGGTACCACATTGCATAACCATCAACAACTCCTACATCATTTATGGTGGCTCTCACTAGCAGCTCCTCATGGTCCAAAATGACATCTTATGGCTATGCCTATGGGAGCTATAACTTAGTGTCCTCCTTCTTGTACCTATCAAAATTTATTGGGATTCCCTGAAAAAGTCTAAACTATCTTTGCACTCACTCGAATGGGATAAGTTTTGTCTCACTATCCCATCTTTCATAAATCTAGTACCAGCTCTATAAGGATAATGTGTGGTAGTTGTATCCTAGCCACCTAAGCAAACCTACATATGGCCTCCAAACTATTTCACTTACCACTAAACCCTCTAAGGCATCCCAAAACCACTCAATATCTTAGCCTCCACCACTTGTACCTATCAATGCATAATCCCCTCTCCATATGGTAAATCCAATTTGAAATGGTTCCTGGCTAAATCCATCCCAAGGTGTCCCCCACTAGCCTCAGCACCTGAATGTCCTCATATGCCTAGCAGTAGATCATGAACCTAATGCTAATCCCATATCACCTGCATGCTCTAAATTCCTAAAGCTCCTTGTAAGTTTGGACTAACACTAGGGCCCACCCAAACATAGTCCTCCCCAAAAACATCTCCACTAGAATACCTAATAACCTGTATGGTAAATGGTTATTTATAAAATTTGGTATCATAAAATAGAACACAACCATCATAATCATGGTGAGTAAACATCTATCTATAGGAGCCCTCTAGTACATGGGTATATAATTGAATCTATTAGAATGAAACCATGTGTGGACTCAATTTTCCCCATACATCAAATTCATATGATAGTCAATTTTCTCAATCTCTATATGTTAGATTGACTCCCCATGAATGGGTAGCCATGTGATACATTGAATGTCCTCTAGGAGAATTATCATCTCCCCCATCGGCATTAAAAATGTGTTTGTTGTTTGGTCCCATCTCTTGATGAAGGCCACAATCATACCCGCAACTCATGGTATGTGCCAGTAATGAAACATCATGCCTAATCTGACCATATCCATATGCCCCCACTCCTCTATGGTCATCATGTCTTGAACCTTGGTAAAGATTTGAGGGACCTTATCCCTCATCTAAATCTGATCATGTGCCTGCATAACAATCACATTAACAATGCAAACTTAGTTTTCCACATCTAACTAAGTACCACCCTACACCTATATTTTTCAACCTTTTTCAATCTACCCATTACATCTACCCTTATTTCAATCTACCCATTATAATTACCTCTAAAGTTACCCTCTACATTTACCTAAAAAGTATCCCCAACAACTACACTATTCTGCATACTTTTCACTAAACTTATTCAATCATAACCCTAACCCCTTAATTTTTTCACACTTCATATGTTTCTCACATAACTATACCCTTTTACCCTTTTAAACACTCTATCCCACATACATTTAACCTTCTTCACATACTTTATAAACATTTTCTACACCAAATA
The DNA here is from genome assembly GCA_037957365.1 of Torreya grandis. Taxonomy (NCBI): domain Eukaryota; kingdom Viridiplantae; phylum Streptophyta; class Pinopsida; order Cupressales; family Taxaceae; genus Torreya; species Torreya grandis. Next base: position 525,636 of record JARHVA010000967.1, read on the forward strand.
CAAATACATCGTATCAAACATTGTTAAAACCTGTAAACTTGATACTTTCCCCACTCTCAACATGTTTAACATAATTTTTCAACATATCAAAAACCTTTCCAACACTTAACCAAATTACAATATTTTAACGTAATTCACCCCACACCCTTCAACCATCGATGATTCTTTGAATTGTCAATGATCCCTTCTGAACTCTAATACCCCTAGCACTCAACCACTAATGGTTGAGTTGAACCATCGATGGTCACTATGTGTGACTGTCGGTAGTGCAAATTGAACCCTTAACCTACCCAAACCTCTAAAAACATAACAAAATACAAAAAAGGACCTACCTAACCTCCTCTACAAACTATTACCAACCCTTAAGACTCTTTCAGTCCCCATTTCCCCCATTATTTTGCTCAAATTTAACAAATCCTAAACTAGGGCATCATTTTTCTTATCCCTCTCAAACCCTACCCAAAAGCATCAACAAACCATATCCTTATCAAATTTAACATCACCGCCATAAATTTAACTATATTATCAGTTTCAAAGCACAACATACCTCATTCCATGGTCACTAGCATGGTCAAAGTCCTCACCCTGCCACCTAGCCATGTCTTTGTCCACCTTTATTGACTCAATAACCTATCAAACTCCCACCCTTTCTTAACCAATCAAACACCTCCACCTTACCACACTCAAAAGTACAAAATGACAAATCACACAAAACACCTAGAGCACAAATTTGCAAAAGTTCAAATGGTGAAAATGATTTCACATTTTTACTTTTATCTTGGATTTTTAGTGTTTTCCCTAACTATAGATGATTAGGGTGATCATCGATGGATGACCCCAGGGAAAACCCTAACCATCGACGGTTGGGGTCCCACCCTTTTAAATTTTTTCAAGGCACCCTACCCAAGTGCTGACCTTTTAGGATATCACCTATTCTTCGACCAACCCATTTGACCACATCCACCTCAACATGTCCACTTTGACATTGGTTGTTTTAGCCCAAACATTTGCATGTTTTACAATGACCTTGCCTTGGTCATTTTGACCACACTGACCAACCTTACCATGTTGAAATTTTGCAATTTTTACCACCTTGTACATGACTATATCATTTATGTTATTTCATAAGAGCACTTCCTACCTCAGATACCTATGAATAACATTAACCCTATCTAGCAAACTTGATAGGGATGACCCAATCAGCTATGACCAACATTGTGGATCAGTTACCCATATCATATATCTCCCTAGCATTTTATCTTATTTTTACCAATATTGACAACTTTAGTCTTTATGTGATCTTGACTATCATACTTAGTCACATTTTATGCACATATTTGCATCTCAAATGCCCAACCCTTTTATCTCACCAACCTCATGACTCACCATTTACCATTTATCAAACCTCGACTTGATTTCATTTTCACTCCATCAACTCTTGATTTGAGGGGGAGTACCTCCTTCCATACTCGAGGCAATTAGACCATGACCAAAAATCCATTCATTTTTGTTCTGTAACTTATTGATTCCAGGTTTCATAACAAAAAGGGGTGAAATTTAGACACTCAAAAATTACACATGATAGTTTTAGATGTCAAAATGCCTTAGACTCCTACCCAACCTTTAATCTAGTTAAATACTCACCTAACTAAGTTCATCCACCTACTAACTTAACCTTTTAATCCACCTCCTTTTCACTTACTTTCACCCATTTTCATCTAGATCATTGACCATCGATGGTTAGCCTAATCATTGAGGATCAAGTCCTCCAAGCCTAATTTAAAAGTATTTCCAAATGTATGAGATAAGTATGGATGCATTTAATAAATTTTATTATGTAATTCTAATAAGCTGTAAAGCATCATAAATGGCAAATTTATCCTCCATCATAATTAACAACTTCCTCTTGCATATTTAGTAACTTCATCCTATAAAAGGCGAGAAGTAAGAGGAGAAATGGATCCAAAAATCTAGTAATCCATGTCTAAGCCATCTTACATACAGGTATCTATCATCCTTTCAAAAAATAAGTAGCATCAACAGAGACCCAAACCTCTATCAAAATCACTTTTGAAGGCCAAAGTATTATCACTTTGGCTAAATTGCTTCAACCTTCCACCATTAAGTTATAGGTATCTTGTTCTTGTTTTTTGATCTATTTCATTTATAACCTCCTGATCGTATCCATACCTATCTTTATCTTACTTTCCATCCTTCAGATTCATCGCATCCCTCTACTTGACCAATTACCCAATCTGCCATTAATTTTTTAAACATTTCCAAAAATTCATAGGCAACTGCCAACGGTTAGCCTAACCATTGATGGTCACCCATCTACGATAGTTAGCCCAACCGCTGATAGTTCACCTAACTGTTGATGGTCACTATGGTAGGGAATAATAACAAGCTATTTTTATCTCCTTAACCCCAACCAAACCATACTTTTTGTGTTCCTACCTTTTCAAAAATCCTACGTAGATTTTTTGAACCTAACCCTAACTATCTTAGCATGAGTATTAACCTATTTTTACTATATTTAGTCATTTTATTTAACAAGTAATTTACTTTTATCTCATCTTACATGAATTTACTTTCTAGTTATTTAATGCAATTATTCTTTCTTTCTATTTATATTGACTTAATTGTTATAAACAATAGATTGATAGCCTCTTAGCAAGCATATGTTTCTTGGATCTAGCTCATGCTAGGCAATCTAATCAACCATCCATCTAATAACCGCTTTTTCTAGTATCTTTCTTATTTGCAGGTTATTCCTTCCAAGCCAAAGAGGAGTTCCCATCTTCATCTGGATCATGCATGCACTTATACTAGGTATTCTTTTACACACCTTATTACTATTTTCATTACTTGCTTCTAAATTAATAAATGAGCAAAAATTAATCTGAAACAATTGGGCCAGTTGAAATATCTCAAGCTAATACCATGTCAAATTCTCTTAATAATGAATGTGAAAATAATGATAATGAGCCACATACTAAATTTTTTCTTATGGAATATATATTTGATCATGAGCATAATGAAAATAAATAAGTATATCACAAACAAGTTAAAGACATATCATTATTTTATGAGCATATTTGTGAAAATCTTGAATATCTTCATAAGATCCACCATAGTATATTAGACACTAAAACAACTAAAATCCTAGATGAAAAACCATGTACATCTATTGATTTTACTATTAGATCTATGAGATATCCACATATTCATGTCTCACCCCTAGCGCACAACATTACATATTGTATCTAGTGAGGGCACAGATTGAGTCTCTAAATCATTATTTTCTAAACCAAAGACAACTATTATTACATATTCCATGAGAATCCTTAATAATTCAACCTAATTATTGGTTTCAATTCATATTTCAACATAAGTATTTTCATCCCCTTTGGTGACTTCTCAAACTATTGGATAATTAATTTTATTTGGGTCCTTTCTATAGTCTTTTAGGCTTAACCTAAGTCTTATTTATGTGTACATTTATTGTATTTATAAATCCACTTTATCCTATCCTTTTGAGGTGTCACTCACCTCTCTAGTCCACTTGTTGGATTTGAAGTTACTTATATATAACTCATCTCTGCCCATATGGCACACACATTCTCTTCACCTGTAAGAGGATTAGAGACACTTGGTACACATGTCGAAGCTTACACATGTAACTCTTTATTCATCTTTGCTCTATTTATTGAACTTTTCTCCTCCTCTTTTCTTGCCTTTTGATAGTGGTTCAATATTACTCTTGTTCTTACATCTTTATGATGCTCTTTTGGCATAAAGTCATTATTCTCTTAGCTTATTCTTACTAAGTATTTGGAGCATCATGGTTGCAAGGTTTCTAATAGTATTGTGGGGTTTTTCTCAGTTCGATAATTTCTACACTTGCCAAATTTATTATTTCAAATTTGTGGTTTTCTCACTTTGTCAAGGTAACATTCTTCTATTATTTATTTTCAACATTATTTAATTTGATTCTTGATAAATATTCTTTCATAGCATAAAATCTCTATGGTTTTCAACACTGATTCTTAAGAAATTTATAGATTTAAAGGCGGAAAAGATTTTTTTTGTCTTCTAACATTCTATTTTTTTCTTGTCAATTACCTTTAACTAGATTTTTTTAACATGTGGCATAATATTCTACCTTCTAGTCTCTTTTTACAGGTTTTTAAAATATTTTTTTTAATTTTTTGAGTTATTTTCCCTATAAAACCTGTCTAAAAAGGGTCCATTTATTTTTATTAGAGTTTTTTTCTATAATTTTTTTGGGTTTTGTTAATTTAGTATTTAAGAATATTTTATCAAAATTTAGTGATACTCTAAATCACGATTTGAGAGAAATCATCAAAACTATGATTATTATTTTTTTTAAAGAATCAAATTACTTTCTTTATATGTATTTTTATGTGCGATCAAATTGTCATAAATAATTGTTTTTAATTCTCAGAACTTAAATTAGTTTTTAATTTTTCTTATTCACAACTAATTTCTTTCCAATCTCTTAAAAGATCTATTTAAATCAAAGCTTTTTAATGAAAATTCTTTATATTGATATCACATTAAAACACTTAAGTTTTTTGCTCTTCTTTGTTATTGAAGTTTCTAAACATTAATTTAATGTGGTAATATTGTTTAACATTAAAAGTAAATTTAATAGTGTTTTGTTGTGGACTTAAAATTACGAGTCTTTTATCACTCTTGCACATTTTTATAATTCAAAATATTCAAAACAAAAACAAAGATTCTTTTTCTTTTAAGTAATTATTCTTTTGTCCAGAAATCACATTTGTTTAAAGTTTTTTCAAATAAGTTTTTTTTGGTGAGTCATGATATGATTTTTTAAAGTGCATCTTTATCAATCAGATGTTTTTTAAGGGACTTATTTTATTCTAATATGATTAAATTCATTTAAAAGGCCTTTTAGTATTGGTATAAAGTATTTTGGTGCTCACCAATTTGATGTTTTGGTGTGAGCTTACATATACAAGTTAATTGTACTAAAACACTTCAGGTATTCATCCTTAGACAAGCTTATTTTTTTGCAAATTTATATCTTATGTTTGTGGTGTTTAAACTTGCTATTTTTTACACATTTAAATATGTTTCATATCAAATAGATTTAAGAAATGAATAAATTTTTGCTCTTAAACATACAATTCAATATTAAAATGACACTATTACTACATTATATAATTTTGTTATCCCACTTCAAAATAATTCTTAAAATCATATGACAAACATGCAATCTCCTTTGACATCCTAAATAACAAACTTGTATCTTTCACTCATGACACTAGCTCTCATAATGATGAAACTCATTGTGCTTCTAAACAACCTAAAACTTCTTTGAACACTTCTTCTAGAAACCTCAATTTAAAAATCGTGTACAATATGGGCTATTTAGATAGTGGAATTGTTAAGTACACTAATGGTATTCTTAAACCCATTTTTCTTAAATCTATTACAAATTGTAAAAGTCTTAATTTTGATGAATTAACTGCATCTCATGCAAATTTAACATCTTATTGTCCTCCTCATTACAAAACTTATAATGTAACTTCTTTTGATTATACTTCTTGTAACACTCATTCTTTAGTTAAAAATAATAAACCTTTTGTGCATTGTGAAAAATACATGCACTATATATTTAAATACTAGAAATTCCATCCATGTAAATGTTGTGATGAATCTAATCATAACGCTTTGCATTATTAAAAAATGACTAAATCTCTTACCTCTAAAGATAAAATTATTTGGATTCATTAAAAAAAATCTTCTAGAGACTTTGATATGTCTTCTTATGACAATTCTTCTAATTCTTCATGCAAAATATATTTTACAAGTGACACATCTTATTTGTCTCTATTTTGATTAACTCAAACTCTTATTATGTATTCCTTACATTTTGTTGTAAAGAAAATATGCTTTGATTATTTTGACTAACTTCATTTTTGAGTCAAAATTCACACTTTGTGATAGAAGTTATTTTTATTTCATTTACCTTGTTGTACATCTACTTTTATTAGATTATGTAGATTATACTTTTAGCATATTGATTATTTAACTTAAAATATTGGTGGTAGGTTATTTGTATTATAGATTTGTAGATCATTACTCTTTCTTGTTGGTATTTTTTTAATTCCAGATAGACATGTTACTTAAAGAAGATTATTTGTGATTACACTTTCATCCTTGTGACTTTTGACAACACCTTCTCTTCTTCTTCTTTTATAACCTTTTGTAATTCTTCTTGAAGGAATTTTCTATTAAGGGGGGAGTATTATATAATTTCAACTCCCTTCCTTATTTGTAAAAAAAAAAATTTCTCACTTTTGTAACCCTAAATTAAGCTTAAAAGGGATAGTTAGAGAATTAATATTATATGAGTTAATCTTATACTCCTTTAGATTTATTTGTATTTATAAATGCACTTTATCCTAACCTTTTGAGGTGTCACTCACCTATATAGTCCAATTGTTAGATTTATAATTACTTGCATGTAACTCCTATCCTCCCACATAATACACACATTATTTTCAATTGTAAGAAAATTACGGACACTTGTCACACATGTTTAAGCTTACACATACAACGCTTTATTCCTCTTAACTCTATTTATTGAACTCTTCTCTTCCTCTCTTCTTACCTTTTGATAGTGGTTAATTATTGATCTTGCTCTTACATCTTTGTGATGTTCTATTGGCCTATGACCATTCTTCTCTTACCTTATTCTTTCTATGTAATTAGAGATTTATTATTGCAAGACTTCTAATAATATTTAAGGGTTTTTCTTTGTTCAACAATTTTCCCACACTTGTTTGCTTATTTTGGAAAGGTAACATTATTTTATTGATTATTTTCAATGTTATTTAATTCGATTCTTGGCAAATATTATTTTACAAACTTCAAATCTTAGTGATCAAAATGTACAAGATTTTGTACACACTAGAAATTTTAAAAGCTAAGGTTACCAACATTGATAAAAATTCTATAAAATAACCTTGTGTTATTGATTCACAAGATGTATTGAATAACCATCTTTCAATTAAGATATCTTAGTACCCTTTGACAACTTATTATTTTACACCCAAGTTCAAATTTATGATAACAATGGTGATTCTGAGCAATATATTTGATCCTTTTGTGCAACATCCCTTGATTATGCTTTTAATGATAAATTTTTGACAAAATTATTTATAAGAAGATTAAAAGACTATACTTTGACATCATTTTATGATCTACCAATATAATCAGTAAAAGCATTCAAATCCCTAGCTGATCAATTTTTAGCACATTTTTCAATCAACATTATTAAAAATATGTCATATGCATAAATTTTTAAGATGGAACTAATGAACCAATTAATGAATATGTCTTGAGATATAAGACAATCTTAGCCAAATTGACAAATCCAATGGTGGATAAAGAACTTCAAGACATATTTAAGGATAGTTTTTTTTCTCCCTTACATGAGTCTATTATTTTCAATAAATTTAAATATTTTGATGACTTATACCATATTGTTCGAATAGATAAATGAAAATTATTGCATTAAATAAGATCAAGTATGTAGATAACATGCCAAATACATCCAATAACAAGTTTCATATCAAACCAAGTTAAAAGGTAAATCCTACTTAGGATAAAAAGGACACAACTACTATGGTTAATACAGTGTCATAAAAAAATTGATAGAATCATATTATATAATGTACCTAATAGACAATTAACATAATTACATGAGTCTTTGTCTTCATTACTTTTGAATTTGGTAGAGTGTCATCTCATTTCTCTCCCTCTTTCTATGGTGGTTGATACGTGTTGACCTTTAACAAAAAGATATGATGCCAATGCCTATTATGACTACCACCAATGTGTGTTGTATTATAAAAACACATGTTATAAACTAAAACACAAGATACATGACATTAATATTAGTGATCAACTTACCTTTTAGAATTATCCTATATATTCTTGATCACAACCAAGTGATTATCAAAATAAAAAAATATTTGACAATCCATTAAAAGATCAATCTAAGATAACTTTAGAAGTGAAAATGCCATATATTTTACATCTTTATTAATTCCATTATGGTTACGCATTATATGGGATTATTGGTAAATTTATATGTAAGATACCTCTTATGGTTTTGAGACCTTTTATTTCATTTTATGACAACAAGATTTTGGATGATGGCTCATATCTTCATTCTTTATTTATCAGGGCATATATTAATGATCACCCTGTACATAGTCTTATGATTGACAATAATGCTAATGATAATTTATGTACGATGACATTATTTACACATTTGGGATACCCACATGATGACTTATTACCTTCAATTAAAATTATAAAACCATTTAATCAGAAGCTACAAAAACAATTGATGAGATTCATTTACCTCTTCAGGTTCATTATTTTTCATTTATACCACATACGTGAGTCTTTGATATTTTATTTGGACATCTTTAGATACATAATAAATGTGTAGTACCTTACATTATGCATGATTATCTTAATTATATTCATGTCAACAAGGTAATTACAATTTTTGGGATTCTATAGAAACATCTTTTACAATAGGCAAAGTTTGTTCCATGACAGTTGATTATACAACCTACTAATGTTCATCATGCATGAAAGGGTAAGCAATAGGTAATACTATTTCATAGGAAGCCCATACTTGAAATTTACTTATATTAAAGAGCTACATTGGACTATTTAAGATCCGCATCCAACCTCCATGACACAACCAATTACCTATAATAGAACACCATGTTTCAAAATGGGTATTAAGACACAACATTACATAAAGAAAATTACGGAGCAGTGGGTTCCATGAACTCTACACCTTATATTACTACTTCACCACCACAATGTCCTATGAGACATACACAAAGCATTACATATTCTACACATTTAGATTTGACATATATACATGATTTTTGACAACATGCCTAGTTCATTATACCACATTTAGAGTATAGAGAACCCTATGAACATCCCTTCGATGGGATCATTGGCTATCAATCTCTTTCCAAACATTCAAAAAACTCAAAAAAATTATAAAAAAATTAAATATTCCAAAATATAAAAACATTCAAATAATTCAAAAATACTAAAAATATTTATCATTTCACATGTTTACTAGATTTGGCATATGTTATTTGCTTTATGTCAGTAGATAACATATCATTTATGTAAACACATGTTTCATGAGTACTTGAGTGTCATACATGCATACATTAGACCCATGACAACTCAAGCATGCAAATGTTGGACCTTTCCTCTTCAAGTGTGATACACTACATTTGGGGTATCTTGCTTATATATATGATCATGATTAACAAAGGTTTTATTATTTTATGATCATTTTCTATTATCTTAAAAAAATTATTTATATTACACATGCCTATACTAATGTTTTAATCTTCCACATTGTATATGATATACTATTCTACATGACATTTTGCTAACACAAGTATGTAGGAACTAGTATGGCATGTTTATGCTTGTTACTTATATCTCATTGCTTCATTCATTTACATTAGATTATTTGAGTGTACTTTTTTTTTATTTTGTGTCTTACTTGTGGAGAATTTGAATATATTTTTTTACTTGTTGGCCTTGGTACGTACCCTCAATGTTACTTTTTTATTTGGTGTGTAAACATTTTCACATGTATTTCACTTGAGTGTGTTGCATTTAAACATGCCCATTATTTGTGGTCTCCTTGGACCCCTCTTTGTGTGATATTTTATTGCTCTTGCATGTGTGCTTGATTTATTGTTGAGTTATTATCATGCATATTAGGTTTTATTATGTATGTATAATGTGAGCTCTGTAGACACTTAAATCTGGCCACTGATAACTTCCAATTAGGCTTTTGACTAATTTATACCAAAATGCATAATTTGGCCTAAAACATTAAAACACATTAAAAGCTTTAAGTTGATAAATTCAAGTGCTAATTTATACCAATATATCATTAAATAGGGCAATGTAATTTATGAAGTAGCTAACTTTGATCAGATCATTTTGAATCAAAATGCCAATGTTGCACCTGGGTGCTCTGGATTATTTTTTCCTATCAAATTTATTTCACAAGACATGTGCTTTTCTTATTTTGTATTGGTAAAATCCTAAATGGTATAATGGATCTAACACATCTGACATCACATCCTAATCCTGATCCAGTCAATTTTGGGCTAATAACAAAACATTCTAACCAATTTGAGTAATTTGTGCACAAAGAGCCAAGGTTTGCACTAAAATGACTAACCATGCTTAAGAGATAATTAAACCAAATCATGAGCTTAATTAAGATTTTCATGGAACTTGTTGAATAAATATTTATTATAAATTGATTATCATTAACTAAATCATCAGGTGACACCATTTCTTGGGAAGACATCCCTAGGCCATAAATGCATAAAATATCAAAGTTGACCCCTCCCATGCCTCATTAAAACCCACCACACCTATTTAATGCCCCTCTATCCCAAATATTGATGAGATTATTTATGAATTTTAATTATATAATTGAATTAATTCTTAACCACACATCTCAATCTTGAGATGGATGATTCATATTGATTTTGATCAATCTCAAAAATCTATAAATAAGAGGCCTTACCTATTAAATTTTAAACTCTCATATGCCAAAGTTATAATGATGAATTGATTCCAAATATATATTCAAATTAGTGTTATAATTATCAAATATTGATCCAAACCAAGCCACGACAAAGCCAAACATGGTGCCAAGGAGAGACGGAGGTAGCCACACTTTGATGCAAACTTCATGAGCACAAAGCTAAGCAAGCCACTACAACAAGCATTTTTAATTATCTAAGGAATGTGAAGGAAGGTATTTCTTTCATGTTTATTAGTATTTCCATTTTGTTTTTTTAACTAATCTCTTCTTAGTAACTAGGCCTAAATATGTTATGCTAGTGTGGTTATTTCATTTTGTTTTCATTTTGGGACTAAAACAATACTAACTATCCTCTCTTGAGTCAAATTCCTAGTTCACATAATGACATGTTCAATGGGACCACATACCACAAATTTGATCACAAATATCTTTCAAACAACTCACTAATCTTTTCCATTTAGGATCTTGGAGTAAGAGGGCCAAAAAGAATGAAATTTTAAAGTTAAAATTCTATTTTTCTAATAGCATTTTTGATTCTAGAAACATCAATTTTGCTCTCTGTTACAATATCAATGTTACAAAATAATGATTTTTTGTAAACAAAATCACTGTTTGCTAAACAATAATTTTGTGGACTTGAACAGTGATATTACCATCCATAATAGCGATACCATCAACTTGAGTAGTGATATTATCCTTTTGGGTAGCTATATCATCTTTTTAGGCAATGATTTCATCATTTTGGGTAGTGATTTTGAAAAACAATGATATTGTTTACCCATGCAATGATTTTATGATCTAAATAGTGATTTTGTGTTTTTTTTGGTAATAATGATATTGTTAATTTGGGTAGTGATTTCATAGGTAAACAATGATATTGTGCTTTATGTCTGATATAATCCAAAATAATGATATTGTTGTTTGAAATTGTGATTTTGTAAGGAAACAGTGGGATTGATTGTGTAATTGTGATTTCAAAATAGAGAGCTCATTTTGAGAAGTTGCTTCACTCATTTGCAAATTATCTTCAAAGCTACAAGACACTCTAACTTTTAATTGCAAGGACAACTTAGAATTTGTTAAAACATGCTTTTTAGACCTTTTTAAAAGCTTAAAATGGATTAAGAACCTTGATTTTAGTGCTTAACAAATAATTTAGATGCTTAGGTGAATCTTTTGACAAATTATGCTTTCAAATTTATAATTTAAGACCAAGGAGTCAAAAGAACACCACCTAATCTTTTTTTTGGTATTCAAAATTGAATTCACTTGTCAAATTTTATCTTCAATAGTTGTTTAAACTTAGAATTTGATTGGAAAAAAGAGGGACATTACGTGTATGCTCTTCCATCCATCCCCTTTAGGGAACTTTTGGAATCAAAAGTGCCATATTTATTACAAACACACCTAGTCTAAGGCATAGAGAGAATGCCATCTAAAGCACTCCCTAAAAACTTGCAATAGTTTGGGTGATCTTAAAAAATGACCCTAAAGTATTTCTATTAGTCATTTATTTTTATGAAAACTTGGCTTACAAGGGGGAATTCATCACCTCTCACAAGTTATATAGGGAAGCTTTGACTTGGGGTTTCATCTCCCATCACTGACTTCAATGACTCCCACTAAGATTAAAGGTTTAAGTAGTTAAACCATATTCTAGTGTTGGATTTGTGCATAAGATGTATCTACACTTTGGACATCGCACTACACTAAGTAAGCGATGGATGTAGTGGTTGAAAAAAGGATTAGACCTTTTTGTAATAAGCCAAGTGTCATAGATACCTAATTGCATGATTTTATTTTGCATCATGATGTGAAAGTCATTGTGTAATTGATTCCCTTAGAAATGTTTGAAAAACTTGTAGTTTTTAGCAAATCCCCACTTACCATGAAAGTGTTGTTGGTACATCATACACCTCAAGGTCCATATCACAGTACTGTCATTTGAGAGAAGGGGGATGTAAAAACCCTACTATATAGTGCACATTTACTTTTGGATAAACACTAAAAAATCCTCTCAAATGATGTATATTGATGGATTATAACAATACCAAGCAACCTTGTCAGTTTAGGACCTAAGAATGGTTAATTAGTTGGCATTTTCCTAGACTAAAGTCTTGTTTGGAGTCAAAACTTGGTGTTAAAAAATGATACAAACCAAAACACATAGTCCTCATTTTCCTTTGAACAAAGAGGCATTATGTTGCCCACATGAATAACAAATTTTCCTTATTCAAAGTTCATCAAAACTTGGAGTCATATCATCCACTTTGGTGTAGTTATTTTGCCCAATTGAGTCTAGACCTTTACCAAAGTTTGTTTAAGTCCTTCATTTATAATATAAATTTGAAATTAAACCTTCACAAGTTCATAGGGTTGTTGTGTTAAGTGATCTTTCCATTTTCACTAAACTTGAGGGAAATTAAGTTCAATTTCAAATTTGGGTTGAAGGCCATTTAAGACTCATAATCATTATCACCACTTGGTAGACCAAGTCATTTTGTGCTAAACACTTTCACTTTGAGTCTATGCATCAAACATTTTTGTGTTACCATCTTATTTCCATCAAGATCATTTGAATACATACTTTTTTACCTTAGAGATATTTTCAAAACTTTGAAGGTATGCATGCCATTTGAGTTAAGAAAGGTAGTGATATGCTACCTAATTTATGAGAGACCATCTTTGCCTTACAGAGTTTTTGAAACAAACATTTTGTCACATTGTGTTTTTACGCTACCCAAAACATTTCAAACATTATTTCATAGACATTTTTTGCATAGAGTTCAAATTTGTACACATTTTTTAAGCCAATCTTAGTATACTTTTATGAATCTTTATCTATCATATTTACATTGTGCACATTTATTTAGCCTATTTGTCAAAAGAAATAAGTTTTATACCATCATTTGCGAGAAAAAAAACTATCTCTAAAGTGTCTTTTGTTTCATGCCTTATACCTATTTGATCAAGTTCATGTCCAAGAGTCAAATGCCTAGTTTTTTAGAAGTGTTTCAAATCCATTAGATTAAAATATCATCTATTTTAAAGTCTAGCTTTTAATGTCATTTGGATAAGAGTCCAAGAACATGCCTTGTTTGAGTCTAGATTTTAACACCACATTTGACCAAAAGACCTAGCAATGATTTATTTCTTAGATTAGATTGATTTGAAACACTTTGACCTTTGAGTTTGGCATTTCAATTTTTGGTATATTTACTTAATATTTTTTGTATAAAATGTGTAACGTTAGATACTTAACATTAGCTTGTTTTATCATAAATCATTGCATAAACCTTTCCATCCTTTGGACAAATCTAGACCAAGTTTAAACATAAATTTTTTAGACATTGTCTTTTTAGAGTTTGTAGAATGCTCTTCCCTTTTTATTGCAAAACATTCACTATGGAGCCCATCATGTATTCCTACACTCATAGTGGACTCATGTAAAATCCAGGGATTAGTAATGTGGTTACGTAAAAAGAAATGGTGCAAGAACCCTACACAGATAATATTTCTTATGAGATGGATTTGTATCCCTCTTATAATACTCAAATAGAGGCACAAAACCAAGATCCATTGACTAACTATTTGGTTAATACACCACCATATTTAGAATAAGACCAAGAATAAACTGAACAATACCTAGCTATGATACTTACTATTGAAGAACCTTTTCCTCAACAATCATACTTTGTTAACATACCTTCCATGTATGATCCTTATTTGTTTGAGCATCATTTATTGTAAAACAAAGATGAGATTTTGGTTAGAGCCATAGAGGTAGGGGCCTAGTTTTTGGCAAACTTCCTCCATTAAATTTTACCAAGCCTGTAAGAATACCTCATAACATATTGTATAGTAAACAAGCTTATTCTAGAAATCTTTTATCTCTAGTCCAAATGACATATTAGGAACCCAATATGCCTAACAAAGGAAAGAACCCCATGGAAGACAACTTTAACCAAATACAGGTAGCATATCAAACCTACCTAAATCTAGCTTGCAATTTTAATCAGATGACCATGGTGAGTAAACCTCTTATTGACTTAGTTCCTTCAACAAAAAATTTGATAGAGTTAATTGGTCAAGACAATTAGGGTGCAGACCCATTCATGCAAAATACTTTGGTTAAAAACATATTTCATACACCAACCATAGAAGAAGTATCTTCTGATTCTACATAGAATAGTGGCCAAAACATAGTGGATAATGTGAGAATAACATCCCATCCAAACTAAAGTGGTGTTAATACGTAAATGGATAGCCAACAAAATGTGCCTTTTGTTAACAATACAAGTTATTCTCAAATTCAGGGAGTAGGATTTTCTACATCCTAATCTCAACTAGCTACTTTTAATCCTTAACCATTTACTTCTTCAAGCACACAACCAATAGGATTAGGTAGTTAGCTAGTAACCAATGTTGTGCCTTAACAACAAAATGTGTCAAATACTATTCATCCTCAAAAAGTGACAAGTAATATTCCACAACAACAGGCACAATATAGTGTACCAATGCAATAAATGTTGAATATGTTACCACCTCAATAGGGGTAACTAATGTTTCACCTCATCAGGTAAGAGCAAATAGACCTCTTTAATCACAGGATAGTGTGTTAATTCAAAGCCAAACAATGCCTAACCAACAACATATGACTATTGGTCAGTGACAGGTGTTGAATCTCCAACAAACATCAACTTCTTAGTAGGGATCCATGCAACAAGGAGGTTCCAATATTTATCATGTACCTACTAGGAAATAATTACCTTTTATTCAAAATGTGCCACTCATTTAGAAATAGGTTCTTGGTTCACAAGTTTCCTCTCAATAACAAGGTTTGATTAGTCGGTAGCATGTCCCTTTTCAACCACAATAGACACAGTATAATTACATCCCTCCATCACAACTATAAAATCCTCAACATCAAACCTTCATAACTAACCCTAAACACAATATTGCACTGCAACATGCACAATTCTAACATTCAAACCCTAATCCATGTATGCATATTCCTAGTCCATTTCCCGACCAATCCATCATACCCCAACAAATATCTTCATTATACCCTAATCTAATTGCCCTACTCGTGACTACCCAACCATCTACCTAGGCCAATATTCCCACTAGTTTCCTAGAGCAAGAATTACAATAGATGAAGGATGTAATCATCGCCATCCAAGCTAGGAAATAGGGTAAAAATTTTAAGTTGGATGATGTGTGTTATTAGCCTTTTAACATGGATTACTTATAGATTCTATTTCCTCTAGGATATGAGCCCCCAAAGTTTGATAAATATAAGGGGAAAGGTGAACCCAAAGCTAATTTTACAGAATTCTTTGTCGCATGATAGATAGTGACATATACCTTTTATAATTATTCCCAAGGAGTCTAGTAAGACAAGCTTTGGATTGGTTTTTAAAATTGCCCAAGAATTCAATAACAAATTTTGATGACCTTTCAAAAAAAATTATGCAACACTTTTCCTACAATCTTAAACATGAGATTTCATTGGTCGACTTGACACAAGAAAAGAAAAAATATGGTGAGAGTTTTTCAATTTATCTACAGTGGTGGAGAGCCCTTGCAAGTTGATTCACCCATAGTTTACTAGATAAACAATTAGCCATTGTATTCACTAAAAAATTGCATAGTGAGATAAGTTATCATCTAAAATTATAGTGTGCACATACCTTTAAATAAATCATTAACAAAGGTTTGTTGATCGAGTGAGCACTTATTAATAAATGAGTCATCAAGCTTAATTCAACTAATTAAAACCAAGGTACCAATTAGGAAAGTAGACAAAACCAACATCTAATTCAAGTACAACCATCACAATCAACACATGCCAATAACCAAGATAGACCAAAGCAATTCAATCATAATAATAATGTTATGGGAAATGAAGTAACTAAGTCATGCCATGTACAAATGGTAAAAACACCATCTATTTAACCTATGCCACCTTTTCAACTTATTCTTACCTGATAACATTTTCAACCAACACACCAAGCACAACATCTTAGGCTCACACAATAAATGCAACCACCTTTTCCATTGCAAAACTCTCTTCCAAAGAGAATTGTGCCTATGCATCATGTTTTTAATGACCTTGGAGAGCCTATTGAATATGTATTTCATAAACTTATTACCACTACTTTGATTACTTGGCCTATACCAAAGCATTATTTTCAATGCATTCCTTATCCTAATTGGTACCATGAAAAATGAATTTTATGAATATCATCAGGTCAACAAACATAATTTATGAAGATGTGTGCAAAACAAGCATCTGATTGAGAATATGTTAGAGAATGGAGAAATCACATTAGATGGTGGTGCTTCCACTTCCAATTAGACTCTTGGGATTTATCAAAACCCTTTTCCCCAACATAATAACTAGAAATAACAACTAGGACAATAACAAAATCAATAGTATCAAAATCAAAGGTCAAACTAGAAGAACTAGTAGAATCAACAATAGATCCAATAATGTCAGAACAATGGAAAAAACCAAAATCAGAATGGTAATAACAAACAAACCTACCATGAAGTTGCACATGACTATAATAGGTTGTAGGTCATATTATAGGGGGTAGCATTAATACCATCTCCATTAATCCTAGATCGAGCACCAATCAATCTAGACCATTGTTAAACAATACCACTTAGCCAAATTACATGGATAATCCTTCTTTGACCTAGGACCGCATATAGGTGAACCAAAAAACTAAGACTTCCACTTTTGAACCTTATACTGATAACTCATCCTTACCCTATGACCACATACAAGTGCACTACTAATCGAGACATGTCCTATTTGGTCTCACACCATTACCATCATTTGTTAGCAATTATGGTTTTATATTCAATCCTAAGTGTGTAATGACAAATTAGAGGTCAAAGATTACCATCCTAGACCCACAACCATCTACCACTTCACCTATTATCCAACCAGTCATTTAGCCTTGGAATAAACCATTTAACATTGTCCAAGAAAACAAGTTTGATATTATGGAATAATTGAAAAATATGATTACATAAATCTCTATTTTAGATTTTTTGCATATGTCAACAATCCATAAGAACATTTTGGATGAGTTCTTAATGCAATCCACTATTATTAGTGACATATCCCCTAATAAATTTCAAGCTTTGGTTGGACACCTAGCTCCTGTCTAACAAGTCACATTCAACCAAAGTGATATGTCCCTTGGCCCACTCCATAATTATCCATTATACATAAAAGTTTATATAAAGTGGCATAAAGTGAAATGTGTCCTTATAGATAATGGATCGGGCCTCAACACAGTGTCTCTAAAGCTCATCTAGCTTCTTGGGTACACAATGGCATATCTCTAACCAGAAACAATAACTATCAAAGCCTATGATAATTAGGAGAGAGAATCACAAGGCACCATTATCCTACCAATTATCATTGGGCCTTTGACCCATGATACATTTTCCATGTGCTTGACATTAACTTGTCATATAATATGCTTCTAGGTAAGCCTTGGTTACATGAGATTCATGTAGTCCCATCAATGATGCACTAATGTATTAAGTTCTCCCACTCAAAGATGAAGTGAATATTCCAGGATATTTTCACCCATATGAGCACTACAAACATATTGAGGTTGAGTTTCAAAGCTTTAATTACCAATACAACACGAATCCAAGTTCCAATCAAGATAAAGGAAAGGCCATACTTATTGAATCTCTAGAGGATAATTGCATAGATCCTAATACTCTATATTCTCTTTCCCACATGCCACCTCTTAAAGCTTCCAATCATTACACAATTTAGGCCAATGGCCCAAGAAAATATTTGACACATGATACCTTTCATATTGAAAACCTTCCATAGAATCCAAAGTCCTTTCGAAGACCTAAAGCTAAGTCACTTCATCAACAATGGCAACAAAAGAGCAAAGATAAAGGACCTATCATGTTTGTACCAACATCTGTCCTAGAACTAGACCCTCTCAAGGGAGGTGAATCATGGTTATATAATGACAACCAAACTAATTGTTATAAGAGTGCAAAGTATCTAATTCCCAATAGGATCATGGAGAATCAAGAATATGAAGGAGTAGGCCTTGGACCTAATCAACAAGGAACACTTGAGCCAATTTCCATGACCAAATACAAAATACCCTATGGACTTGGATTTAAACTACCTAAGGGTGACTCCATATACCTTACTCATGTTCCATCTCCATCAACTAGTGATAAAGATATTGACAATGAAGCAGAGTCTGATCATAGCCTTTTTGATGACCTATCTAGAACTAAACTATTTGATAACAATGTCATTTGTACCTTTACCCCAGTTATTCATCATAATCCATTACCATTGTATTATCCCCAATTGATAGATTGGGACCAGCAAGAATCCAATTCATCAATTGATGAGTTTTAGAATGATGAGGTATTATATGATTTTTTAGGCCTTAGAGACAACATTCCATTGGGAGATCATCAATCAAGATTCTCAATCACATTGGATCCTGAAGCCTATTTTGGAGAGTGGGTGAACACCCTTAGCCAAAAATAAATAAATAAAACATTAAGGTCCCAAAGTGAAAACTTCTTTGAGGCACTTTTTGACTAGGGAAAAAGTAAAGATAAAGGCCGGTCTAGTGGTGAAAACTTGTTTCAAGCACCATTAGATGGGGGTGTTCATATTTCTTCAAATTTAGACCAAGAGACCACCAACGATGAATTTGCCTATGGATCTGAGTTCAATTTTGAGCAATAACAAGTGTTTGATCAAATTCTTAAAGAATTTTTGACTATTTTTGTCACATGGCCAGATCTCTCATTGGGGGACTCATATTCATCATGCCTAGGAGAAGTTAAAGAGCCAACCTAACAAAGGAGCCTGACATAGTCCAATAGTTCAAGTCTTTACCTACTATCCTAAAAGATGGTTCAACCCTTCTAGTTGAAGATACAATAGAGGTAAACATCAAGATTCCATCGGACCTAAAATGGATAAAATTAGGCATGTCCCTCACTAAGGAGGAATGTGAAGTCTTTACATCTCTATTGAGAGAATTTATAGATATCTTTGCATGGGCTTATTCTAACATGATAGGTTTCGACCTTGCCTTGTTTTTACATCACATGTGGTAAATTTTGATGCCAAAATAGTTAAGTAAAAGATATGTAATATGAATCTTCATATTTTTGTATTAGTAAAGAAAGAGTTGGAAAAACTCTTAGAATCAAGATGTATTCGATCCATTGACTACTAAGAATAGATATCTAATGTTGTACCTATTAGCAAAAAACTTGAAGGAATCAGAATCTATACTAAATTTTTAGACATAAACAAAGCTTGCCCTAAGGAAGACTTTTTATTGCCTAATATTGGCATGATTATTGAATCCATGGTGGGTTATGAGATACTTTCACTCATGGATGGCTTTTCAAGATACAACCAAATTAGAATAAGACCAGCATACCAACACAAGATTGCATTCACCACTCTATGGGAAACATTATGTTATCAAGTAATTTCATTTAGTCTTAAGAATATAGGTACTACATATAAAAGAGACATGATGATCATATTCCATGATATGATGCATGATATTGTGGAAGACTATGTTGATGACATTTTTGGCAAATCAAAGACCAAGGCCGACCATCTAACAGTGCTACATAGAAGATTTGAAAGACTGCATGAGTAAAAAGTTTGATTGAATCCAAAGAAATGTCTATTTGGAGTAATATCAATAAAATTACTTGGCTTCATCATGTCTCGTAGAGGCATTGAATTTGATCCAACAAAATTCCAAATTATAACAGAGATGCCACCACTAACCAATTAGAAGTAGCTCCATAATTTGTAGGACAAGATCTAGTTAATCTAATGCTTCATATCTCAGTTAGCAAAAAAGTGTCATCTATTTACACATCTTTTGAAGAAGGGAGTTACATTCCATTGGGATAATCACAACCAAATAGCTTTTTAGTAGCTAAAATATTACCTAGCAAATCTACCTATTTTGTTACCCCCTATACCAGGAAAACCATTTTTGTTGTACCTATCAGCTATAGATAGTATCTTGGGGGTACTTCTAGCTCAACATGATGACAATGGAAAAGAGCATGTAGTAAATGAATTAAGTCATTCACTAGTCACCTATGAACACAACTATACACCTATTGAAATAACCTATCTAACCATGGTATTTGTAGCTCAAAAACTATGACACTACGTGTTGAACAATAAGACCATGGTCATTTCAAAAGTAGATCCACTCAAGTATATACTATCTAAAATAGATTTATAAAGTAGAATGGCTAAATGGATCATGTTTTTAAGTGAGTTTGACATCGAATACATCAATCAAAAATCAATCAAGGGACAGGTCCTTGCAGATCAGCTTATTGTAGTACCCCTTATAGACATAGAGCCACTTACATTCTAATTTCTTGATGGATACATAATGACCATTATTGACATACCTCTTGAAGATTAGCACTAGAAGCTATATTTTGATGGATCATTTAATTCACATGGATCAGGGGTAGGCCTCTTATTTATTACACCATAAGGGGATATAATCCCTAAATCATTTAGGATCAGTTTTCCTTGTACCAACAACATGGTCAAGTATGAAGCCCTTATTTTAGGAGTCTAATAGCTAGTATAATGGATTATATATCATCTCAGAGTTTATGGTGATTCTTAATTAATCATAAATTAGGTCACAGACCATTTTCAAACCAAAGATGACAAGTTGGTTCCTTACAAGGCCATGGTTGACACTCTAAAATAATAAATTGTAAATATCCAATTTGAGCATATACCAAGGGCTATTAATAGAACTACATATGCCATGGCTACTATCAGCTCTCTAATTTGAAAAATAGACAAATCTAGAGAGTATTAATTCTTCATCAAGAATTTGTTCACACCGACTCATGAACTTTCAATCATCGTAATGATTTGTGATATTATTGGTCCTACTTCTATCTAGTACTCTGACCTTTACAACTACCTTCATGACCAAGTTTTACCACCTGACCTCTCTCAAAAATAAACCAAATCCTTCATCCACCAAGCCACTCATTAAATGATCCAAAACTCAAAATATTTGGTTGAAAGATAATTCAAGAAATATGAACACAATAACAAAGATGCTATCTCTAAGAAGAGATGTTATATTCACTAAATTTGCAGACCCAAACATATGCCTATCTTTGAGAAGAGATGTCTAATTTCTATTTTGGAATACATATTTATTTATACATGTTTTTAAGGTGGAAAGATGATGCAAAAGGTCACCAATCTCGAGGGAGATTAAGTGGTTCAACTTCCATGATTTACAACAATACAAAATTTGAGGAATTACTATTTTTAGAAACTTACTATTTTTAGACTGCACTACTAAAATTGAGATTTGGGGAACTTCCATTGGGTTTTAAAGGGTAAAAATAAATTTAGTGGAGTTCAATTCCATGTCACTTCATTATCTTCATTCTTATCTTTCCAATGGTTTAAACGGTGAGTCAATTGGAGCTACAATGCAAAAGTTATGGCTCCCAGAAGTTCCATCATCAATTGGGGTGGACCTGTCACCCAAATTATTGCTTGAATTGTTTCCCAGATCATTCCTCCCTCCTTGAGAAGCAATGGTCCCCATTGCATCAAGATTTGTCATCAAGTTTGGTATTTTTATTTTGATTTAATTTTTGATGCATACTTGGAATGGATTATGCTTTATGGAATTGTGCAGGGCCTGATTATTCACCATTTCTATCTGACCATCAATCTGTGGATGGAAGGCCATGAACTTATTTAGCTTGGTATCTATTTGCTTCTTTTATTGTGTTGTTGGTGTATTCAAGGCTACAACATTAGCCCTTTTGGATTCTTGTGGCTTGACGACCATGAGAATAAATTTTTTGGCACTAATTAGAGAGACAGATGTAGAAGGTGGTACCTCGGGTACCCTATAGCACCATGTTCCAAGAGTGAGAGTGATCCTTCAGGTTATTGATTCATAGAGGCCATGTCAATCATACATGAATGGTTGACCAAAGAGTACATCACAAACATCTCGATTTACCACATCACATAAGACCTCATCTTGGAAAGGTTTTATTGCATATGAGAGAAGACATTGGTGGGTGACATGGAGGTTTCTCCCTGGACTCAACCATCCAATACTGTATCAATTTGGGTGAGGCTTCATGGACAGATTTAGGCTATTCATAACATTAGCAAAGATTAAATTCTTTTGACTTCCACTATCAAGAATGAAATGTAGAGACTTAACTTTCACCCATAACTTAGAGTGAAACAACCTTTCCTTGTCATCTAGCCTCTCCTCGTGGGTCTGTAATGAATCAACAATGGCTTCAAGCTTAACATCTATAATCTCTTCTTCAACCTCTTCAACTACATGGTCTGTATGAGGTAGAGTAGTAGATGTTGAATATTTTGACCCAAAAAGCAAGGACTTGATGGCTCAACACTCTTCTTTAGAGCGAGTTCCATATTTGTGATAATCACACCACTTCCTAGTCTTTCCTTCCTTTTTCTTCTAATTTTGGCCTTATGTTTGACCTTCTTTGTCACTTTTCCATTTTGAAGGCTGACTATTTGTATTCATTCTTCCATGCTTCTGCTCAATCTTCACTATGAACTTGTATACCTCATCGAAGGTTTCCAAATTGAAGAGTTCTATTTCTCCCCATATGTACCATTATAGTCCACCATGATATTTGAGAACCTTGTGTTTCTCACTTTCTTGGATGCCCAATCTCATAGATAGAGAATGAAAAATATCAGTGTAATCTTGAACAAATTGTTCTTTACCTTGGTGAACTTGATGCCACTCTATATATAGGTCGGCATATGCTCCAATGGGGTAGTATTATTCCTTTATAGCTTCAATGAAATCATCCTAGGTAGGTTCTACCTCAAAGCCAATATAATCTGCACTAAATCTCTTTTTGTACACTTCTCACCAATTTTTGACAGGTAATGATGCTTTCAAAAGAGCAAAAGTGATATTCTCTTTATCAGTGAATTTATTTATATAAAAATAAGAAGATAATTGATCCAGCCAATTTTCTACTACATCAACATTGATTTTGCCTCCAAATGTAGGGATATCAAAATTCACTTGAACCTTGAAGGGTGTTGGGGCACTGAAAGGATGTGGGGGTGCATATAAGGAGCCAAAATTTCCCATCAAGATTTGTTAGAGAATTTGAGAGAATTATTGTAGCAACTGCACTTGTTGCTATTGGAGGGCTTCATTCACCATTTCCTTGAAAGGATTAGATGTCTCGGTGTTGTCTGCCATTTGAAATAATTTGGAGTGAATAGGTGGATAGTCTGGTAGTTCTATTTTCCACCCAAGCTTCCTATAATTTGACCTCATCCTCAAGATCATACACTCTAAAGACAAACCACTATGATACCACTGATCCAAAACTCAAAATCTTTGGTTAAAAGATAATTCAATAAATATGAACATAATAACAAAGATGTTATCTCTGAGAAGAGATGTTTTATTCACCAAATTTGCATATCCAAACATATGCCTATCTCTAAGAAGAGATGTATGATTTCCATTTCAGGGTACATCTTCATTTATACATGTTTTAAAGGTGGGAGGATGTGTAAGGTCACCAATATCGAGGGAGATTAAGTGGTTCAACTTGCATGATTTACAACAATACAGAATTCGAGGAATCACTATTTTTAGAAACTCACTATTTTTAGATTGCACTACTAAAATTGATATTTAGGGAACTTCTATTGGGTTTTCAAGGGTCAAAATCTATCAAGAAAATCTCCATGCCATCTCACTGCATTATCCTCATTATTAGCTTTCCAACGGTTCAAACAGTAAGTCAATTAGAGCTACGATACAAAATTTATGGCTCCCAAAAGTTTTGTCATCAATTGGGGTGGACCCATCACCCAAATTGTTGCTTTAATTGTTTCCCAGATCATTACACCTTACTTGGATCTACCCTTTACCACCATAATTTTGATGGAACTTTGCTTCATTATTTAACTTGGCAAAATCTATGCTAGCATTATGTGAAGTTTATGAAGGCGTATGTGGATCCCATACTAGCAGGGTCATCCTATATAAAAATCTCTTATGTATTGGTTATTATTGGCCCATGATGGATGCAGATGTAGCTGCATATGTAAATAAATGTGATAAATGTCAATAACATGCTAATTTGATTCAAGCCCCAACAAAGACTTTAAAACTAATGTTGACACCATGGCCATTTGTTACATGGGGCCTTGACCTCATTGAGAAGATCAATCCCACCTCATATAATGGCCATAAATATATCCTTACTACCATTGAATATTTCATTAAGTGGTTTGAAGCTATACCCCTCACTTATGTGACTAGAAATTAGATTTCCAAGTTCAGTTTCAACCATCTCATCTACCACTACAATATCCCTTCTGAAATTATATCTGATAATGGAGGATCCTTCAAAAATAAATATGTCAAATAGTTATGAATTGAATACAATATTACACAACATTTCCCTATGACATATTACCCTCAAGGTAATGGTCAAGTTGAGGCATCCAAAAAAACAAATATTAACATTCTTAAAAATATTATCAATGATGTCAATCACGACTGACACCTTCAAATATTCTTTACCCTTTGGGCATACCATACCAATCACCATACACCCATAGGAGCCACTCCATATTCAATTGTTTATGGTATAAAATCCATTCTTCCCATTGAAGTTGAGTTTCCATCATTGTGCATCTCTTTTAAGCATGTCCTAGATGATCATGACCATCAAGTAGCTCACTTGCATGAGCTAGACCTACTTGATGAAAAGTGCACCATTTCACTCAAAAATCTTTAGGCATATCAAAACTAACTCAAATTCCACTACAATTGGCACATCAAGCATGAAACATTTGAGTTTGGTGATCTTGTCCTTAAAGAAAACCAAAATAATACCGTGATTAAAAAAAAGCATAAAGGCAAGTTCAAACCCAATTGGGTTGGTCAATTCATCATTATAGCAAACTTTAAAGCCAAAGCATATAGGCTTGGCACACTAAATGGCCATGAACATGATGAGCCAATGAACATTATCCACCTCAAGTGGTACTACGCTTGATTGACTTGGTGTATTTTCTATAAGGACCATTTTAAGTTGTATCATTTTGTTAATCTTAATTGTATAGTACCTTTTTCACCAACCCATCATCTTACTAACCTATCAATTTTCGTATTACATGTATGTTTTAACATACCCTTTCCCATCAACCAAGTTCATTTTTCCTTCCCTACCTGGCCCTATGACCCTAGTTTTGTTCTATATGATTCCATCACCACTTTTAGCAAGATCATTCAGATTTGGTTTTCACAATTTTTTCATACATTCCATATAGAGATTATTTTGGAGTAGTATGACAGATATTTGGTAGTTACATCCTTCATTTCTTGTTTCATTCTCTCTCATTTTCTTGATCTTAATTATAATCATCTATGGTCATATTAGTCTTAGTGACCTATGTTGTTGTATCCTAGTTAAAATTGCCTATGGGAAAATGAGGGACAACACTTGTTTATTGTGCCTTGACCATACCAATTAGCCATTCTTTATGTCGTACTATGCCTTTATATCAACTATGATTTTTTTTTTTATTTGACTGCTACACTAATCAAAATCTTCTACTGTAAGGTAGAACTACAGTGACTTGAGGTCCTACTTTGGGACTATGTAGGCAATGCTTAATACTTGTTAAGGTTAGCCCAGTCACCCTTTCTAGCCATCCTCTCATCATTTTATGAGCAACTTAAGCCATGCTCTCACCAGTTTAGGAGCAACCTAAACCACACTCTCATTATTTTGTGAACAACCTAACCCATGATCTCACCATTTTATGAGCAATCTAAGCCATGATTTTGCCATTTCACAAGCAACCTAAGTAATGCTCTTTATGTTTTATGAGCTTGAACCATCTAGTATCTCGTCATTCTCAATCAAGTTAAGATACTCCAAAAATTCAAAAAACATTTGTAAAACCATTATAAAAACCCAAAAATATTGACCACTTATTTGCCTTAAATATTTTGGGAACCCTTACTAAGTTATAAGTAAATCACTTGTCACTTAGTTTCCCCATCCCTTTTGTACTTTTCTCCCATACACTTGTTGTTTTTAAGACAATTCATATTCTTCTATCACATCCATTCTATTTGTTTTCACCAATTATCATTTTTCTTCCCATTTCTTGGGAGAACTATATTTGGCTTGAATTTTTTGTTGGGTATTACATCCATAAAACTATGTAGGTAGCATCCACTTGCCTAGTTCATATGGAGATAGCTCGGCCACCCCCTTCCTTTTCTTCTATTCCCCCATTCTATTAGTTTTTAAGTTGTTGCCTATTATCTAGGGGCAATATTCGTATGGCTTAAATTTAAAATTGTTTATTTCTTTGTTATTTTATTTGTGTGCCTATTTGTTTACTTTAAGTAATATTGCCTTGATTCAGTCTATGTGTGTTCATTGGGTGATTCCTTCTATGCGCCTACAATTGAATCCATCCATATTCATACGTCTACATTTGCATCATGGTTTCTGTCATTGGTGCATTATTTTCTATTGAGTATTGGATTATAGGAGTCATTCCTTATGCATATTTCAGCCAAGTCCTCATGATGTTATACCATGATGCCTATAGATAGGTATTATAAAAAACCTCAACTTCAAGAAGTTTATTCAGCCATGGTGGCATCGACATCTCTTCAGCACTGACATCCTGATTAAATCCTAATCATATCTTATATAGCGTAATTAAATAATGAAATAATTTCAATATTTGTTTAGTTCGAATGAGCATCTCCCTACTTATAGGTTATCCCAATTCATCTTTATCCTCTATATCAAATTATCATCATCGTTAGCTAAATCATTCATGTTTTCCATAATTAGGGTTCAATGATTATAACTACCTATAGAAAAATCATTGTACACCCTCCCACCTATATTTCTCAATGATTATAACTGCCTTTGGGAAAATCATTATATTCTCACCACTTTACTTTTTATGCGCATACAAGGGAATGTTACTATCTTGTTTGTCTATCCTAACTAGGATAGCTTCATCTTCTTAATGATTATAACCACCTTTGGGAAAATCATTGTGTTTTCATGCCATGTTGTCACTATCAGGGTACAACGCTTATAACCATCTTTGGGCAAACCATTATACACCATCCCACTTGCATTCTTAATGATTTTAGACTACTTTTTCAAACTCATTATGTTTTCCTCCCATCAATTTCCTTTCTCTAATCCCCTCATTTTCATTCTTTCTTTTGAGGGACTACTTGTCAACCTTTCCTTGTGCCAACCATTCTCCCGAGGGGGCATCATACAATTAGTGCATCATCATTATAGTTATAAGCATACAAGATCTTCTCATTCTTTAAGAAGACATTATTATGCCTATAACTTGCAACACCTTCCCAAATAGGGGAAAATTGTAGACACCTAAATCTGGCCATTGATAACCTCCAATTAGGATTTTGACTAATTTCTACCAAATTGCATAATTTGGCCTAAAACATTAAAACACATTAAAAGCTTTGAAATTAATATCATAAAGTTGCTAATTTCTTCCAAGATATCATTAAATAGGGCAATGAAATTTATGAAGCAGCTAAATTTGATTAGATCATTTCAAATCAAAACACTAATTTTGCACTCAAGTGCTCTAGATTGCTCTTTCCTATTAAATTTATTGCACAAGACATGTGTCTTTGTTATTTTGTGTTGGTAACATCTTAAATGAGATAACATATCAAACACATCTGACATCGCATCTTAATATCAATCTAGTCAAATTTTGGGCCAATAACAAGCATTCTAACCAATTTGAGTAATTTATACACAAAGAGCCAAGGTTTACACCAAAATGAATAATCATGCTTAAGAGATAATTAAACCAAATCATGAGCCTAATTAAGAATTCCATGGAGCTTATTGAGTAAATCTTTATTGGAAATTTATTGTCATTAACTAAATCATCAGATGACATCATTTCTTGGGAAGATATCTCTAGGCCATAAATGCATAAAATATCAAGGTTAACCCCTCTCATGCCTCTTTGAGACCCTCCATGCTTATTAAATGCCCCTTTATCTCAAATATTTATGAGCCTATTTATGAATTTTAATTACATAATTGAATTAATCCTTAGCCACACATCTCAATCTTGAGATGGTCAGTTCAGGTTGATTTTGATCAATCTTAAAAATATATAACTAGGAGGCCTTACCTATTGAATTCTAATCTCTCATATGATAAAGTTATAATGTTGAATTGATTCCAAAGATTCAAGTAAATTAGTGTTATAATGCCCAAATATTCAGCCAAGTCAAGACAAAGCCAAACATGGTGCCAAAGAGAGATGGAGGTAGCCACACTTCATTTATGTAGACTTCATGAACACAAAGCTAAGCAAGCCACTCCAACAAGTATTTTGGAGCATCCAAGGAACGTTAAGGAAGGTCTTTCTTTCATGTTTTAGTTGTGTTTTCATTTTGTTTTGTTAACTAAGCTCTCCCTAGTAATTAGGCCTAGAGATGTTATGCTACTGTGTTTATTTCATTTTGTTTTCATTTTGGGACTAACATAATACTAACCATCCTCTCTTGAGTTAAATTCCTAGTTCAAAAACTCTATTAATATATATAATTTAGCATGGCATTACTATATGCTTATTTACTACGTGATTCACAAATATACAACATAGTTGTTTTATACTTTTGAGATAAGGTGATTATCACTTTTTTTATCCCATCACATCAAAAGGGGGCATATCAGTGGGGGAATGTCACATAAGACATGAATATACATACATATACTCAATATAATGAGAAAAATTTTATACAGTTGAAATACTTTACATGATTCAAACATACAATTGGGAAAATATTCTATGAAATGGGCACAATTTTGGGACATAGATTTTTGATACATATTATATACATGTTACAAAGTAGAGGTTACATTTTGATAGATACTTCAGCTTGAGACATATTCAAGGTATGCTTTAAATAAATTATAGATACATTTTCAAATTATACATATATTTATGCACTAACCTTACCAAGATGCACCATTTGGGATTTTATCTATTACAACAATTAACTCTTTTTTATTATTAAGATCAAGATTATGTACCCTCAATGTAATCAATATTATGATTCTATAATTTTGAATTTATATGGTTACACCATTTGACTTGGGAAAGATTGGATAAATTGGATAGATTGTCTAGATTGGTTATACTTGAGTTGTGCCATTGATATTCTATACTCTCAGTAGACTTGGCACAATTCATCTTTAAACCAAATTGGTGGCATGATCACCTTCCAATTACCCTCTTCACGTCTCCAAGGTTCAATTGGGAACCTCTCTCCATTGCTTTAGTTAGGAAACATCTTTACCAATACAAACTACCAAGGGACAACATGGTTGCATTGACACATAGGTGTCCTCATTCCTTGCTCTCTTTCTTTCAAGTATTTTAAAATTATTCAATTTTAGATTTTATGTACTAATTACACCTGCAACATTATCTTGGTTGTAATTCATTCACATATAAAAAATTGAAGAGGGATTGTATGCATCTAATTTTATTCATTAATTTAACTTATTTAATTATGCCTAATATCATCTAATAATATATTCATCTGATCTAATTATCACTTAATCCCTATGTCCATATTAACATCACCTCTTCATACTCTTAAATCAATTAATTAATTTATCCTAAGTACATGAATACCCCACTCTCCACATATTCATATTTCTTAATATTTTAATTTCTAATTCACCCCCCTCTCCACATATTCCCTAATATTCTAATTTCTAATTCACCTCACTTTCTAATCACATGCCCCCCAAAAAAAATTAGATATTTTCAATCTCTATAACTTTATCCATTCTAAAATCCCTTCTCAAATTTGAAATTTGGAAGGAAAAAATCCCCTCCATTTCCTTCAAACACCTCTATAAATACAAGGGGCATCCCAAGCATTTGGATAAGGAATGAATGCAAGTCTATGTTACCTCTATCACTCTCCTCCATCAATCTAATATTGAGCCTATCATACTTCACAATCCTACATCCCATTTTAAATATTCAATTTGACAATTCAGTCTTCAAGCAATATTATAGATTTTTTAAAAAGGAGATAAAAAGGGATCAAGATGATGGTAAGATGTTTTAATTACATGATTTAATGCTTCTTCTCTCTAATTATTTCCATTTTATGATTAGTTAGAATCTAAATTTGGGTTAATTACATGACCATAATGACTCCATGCCACCTCTACTTGATCTATTTATGAGGATCATGTCTTGGAATTGGCTAAAAAGTGCCACATCTGCATTAGGTGGCCAACTATACTTTCATTATAAAAAATGATCAATGATGGCAATCAAGATACATGTCCACTATATATTAAAACCAATCTTAGACCATTGGTTTTCACATAGTCACAATATCTTGAAAGTCTACAAACTACCTAACTTTGATTCACAGTCATTGATCCATCCTTGACTTTTGTATTAGACCCAAAGATCTATTATATGGAGCATTATTGGTAATGTTTGGTCTCTAAATTATGGCCCTAATTCAATTTTAGTTTACGTCTGAGCTCGACCCCTTTATATTTTCTTTACCTGGGTCTAAAATAACCTCTTTAACTTTCATCAAAAATGTTTTGAGATCATTCTTCCTTATTGGCTATCGATTTCCAACTTGGACTGTCTACATGGTGCTCAATTATCTTTATGTTTATTAGTTCCATAGATATGCTAACTTATTAACTTTAACTTTACTTCACTCTATTGATCTGTCTATGTACAGATGCCTATGAGCCATCGATTTTCTACCAACTGAATGTGTTTGTGTCACTTGTCCTTAACTCATTAGCTCCTTGGACTCACTGACCTCTTTGACTCAATCACATCATCTGATCAAAATGTATGAGTTTATGCACACCATAGATCTCCCTATCCCCACTTTATTTTCAATTATAGTGCTCCATCAAATTATTGGTATGATTGAACATGAGCCCTTGATTTTCCTGGGAATCATCCTTTTATCAGTGAATTCACTTTGTTGGATCTTGGTTTGATTATTTCACATCATTGGATCATGTCCAAATTTTATATCTCTAAAGGCCTTAACCTAGGGACCTTTTGACTTGGTTGACTTAGCATGGATAATTAGATCTTATGTGTCAGTATGAGGGCTCCCATAAACCATTAGATCTCGATCAACTTCAAACCTTTTAAGGACCTTTTAAACCCAAATGGCTACTTGCCTTGATTAAAATTGACGTTTTCTTGAATGTCATTTGATGTCTACATGAACGTATTTGACATTCTATAGATCATCAATTTTAAGCTCATATGGATTTTTTCAATATCTTTATTTTGACTCTTGCATGACTATCATTAATTATTTATTCAACTTTAACAATTTATACCTTGAAACACAAGAACCATGGAGGGGCCAAATTTTTAAGAGATGTTCTTGAGACTGAAAGGGATGAACCAATTTGATCCATTGATCATAGGATCCTTCTGAGTGAAGATATAAAATGCTCAAATTGACTGATCTATTCATTCTTGCATGACGTCCTGATGATGATCTAGTTTATTTAGCTAAATATGGGAAACTTAAAAAAATATGATCAAGGATCCAACTTTGAACATGCACAAATTATATTATGATTTAGTGGATGTTATAAAACTTCATGCGTAGAAACTAGGGACCAAGCTAGATGAACCCATGTGATCACTTTTTCTTGAGACTACCACATGTGTGAGATATAGTCTCTGAAAATTACCTATTTGTACTTTCTGCCACTAGACCCAAGATGACTAAGTGAAAATAATGAAGAATTGGATGAATATTAGGAGCTTCATAAGTCATTCCAAACACTCTTAACACCCCATAGGGGCTCTACAACTTTGTACCATGTTCTAAATATTAAAAAACACATGTTAACCTACACGGTCTCTTTTACTTGGCAATATTGGACCCCTTTCTAAGCCTTAGATCCACTTCATCAAATCATGCAAGAGCTTCTTATGTGGGCCAAAAATAGCCAACATCTTTGGCAACTTGGATGGGCAGCATGCTTGCTATGCTTGAGAACTCAGATCATATGAATAATTATTAGATTATCATAGATAATACATGGACCATTACATGACTATAAAACAACCTCTTGATTTGTAAAGATATAAAAATCCCAACAATAGGGAAAGAAAACAAATTGAAATGGAAACTAACCTAAAAAATAAAGGAAACTAAACTACTAAACGATTGTGCAAGAAAGAAGCGATTATTTAGAAAAAGATAGAAAGGAAACTAACTAATGTGTCGGAAAGAACTTAGAAAAAAAAGAAAAAACTATGTACAAGGGACTTATCTTTCCTTAATAGCAGTGTTTGAGATGTATCTCATTGACTGGAATAGAAAGTTCTTCAACATTCATCCTTATGAGATGGAGCACTATGGGATTTGCAACTAGAAATTGTATATGGTCCACTCCAAAGAGAGTCAAATTTTGTGTGTTTTCTTGGCTTGGGTCTATCCTCATCCCACTTGAGAACCAATTCTCCTTCTTAGAAACTTCTTGAAGAAGATCCTTTGTCAAAAGATCTCTTTGTCATTGCTTGATGGGCCTCCATGGCCAACATGGCTTGATGCCTTATCTTCTTTATCTCCATGAGCTTAGCATATCTTATTTTCATTGGCTCAGTCTCCAAAATTTCAATCTAATGTATTAATTCCAAAGTAGGGAATTCAAGAGAAATATGCATTCTTGTTTCCTTACCATATACTAGTTTGTACAAAGAATTGGCAATTAATATTTTATAAGTGATTCTATCAGTCCATAGAGTTGACTTCAATTTGAGATGTCATGATATTTTATTATCTTATACAGTCCTCCTGATGATCTTTAAGGAATTCTTGTTGGTAGACTCAACAAGGCCATTACCTTCTTGATAATAGTTTGATGAGGTACTAAGAAAAAT
The DNA here is from genome assembly GCA_037957365.1 of Torreya grandis. Taxonomy (NCBI): domain Eukaryota; kingdom Viridiplantae; phylum Streptophyta; class Pinopsida; order Cupressales; family Taxaceae; genus Torreya; species Torreya grandis. The sequence goes on from JARHVA010000967.1 coordinate 559,433, forward strand.
ACTATGTTGAACTACTCACTGGCTTATTTTAGATCTTACAAAAGTCATAACATTATCAAAAATTGTAGTTGAAGGGACCCCAAATCTAGTAAGTAAAATTTCATAGAAGTCTAAAACATTGGTTTCATTAGCTTCTTTTAATGAAACTGCCTCTGTCCATCTGGTAAAATAATCTGTGGTAGTCAGGATCCACTTGTGTCTTGATCTTGATGGGGGGTTGATAACACCAATAAATTCTAATTCTCATTGGACAAATGGTTGATTAACTAAAATTGGTTAGATAAGTAAGGTGACAAGTCTTACTTTTCCAATAAAACATGGTACACTATTTACATTTCTTGACCCATGCATGGCAATCACCAAATAAACATGGCCAGTAATACCGACCTCTCATGATCTTGTGAGTTGTAATCTTGGCTGAGTAATGTCCTCCACCATGTCCACCATAAAATTTCTTAACTTCTATGTTTTACCTAGTTCTATGCATCTTAGCTGTATACTATTGATATCTTTTTTAAATAACACATTATCAACAAGGAGAAAAGGAATTGACTATGATATAAAATATCTCCTCTTTGAAGGAGTGAGATGAGAAGGATAAATACCATCTTGTAGATATTTTACCATATCTTGGAACCATCTAGAATTTGAGGCATGATTACTTACAAGTTCTTGATCATTTGACACCATAACCTATTCATTAGACTCCAGCAAGTCTTGGGCTAGATGTTCACAAAATCTTTTGCCTCTAACTAGCTTTGTGAATTTGATCAATGTCATATTTCATGACCTTGGTTATCCAACCATCTCTTTTGTCACTTATATCTTTGTTTAGCACAAATTCTTTGACACTTGAATGTGCAACCATCAAATGTATCTTATTATTGAACAACAAGTACTTAAACTTTTTAAGAGACCTTATAACTGAAAGAATGTGCTTCTCAACAAAAGAATACCTTGTTTCATATTATGCTAAGCCTTGAATGAAAAATGCTATTGGATGCCCTAAAGTCTCTTTATTCTGCTACATGATAATACCTAATATTGTGTTAAGGTTAGCTATATAAGAAAAAATCTTTTGTAAAATCAGGGTTAAGGAGTGTAGGAGCACTAGCTATAGCTTTCTTGATTTCTTCAAAACTTTTCACTCCTTTAGACCAACTAAAACTCTAACCTTTTTTTAACATGGCTATAAGTGGCCTAGATAAAGTAGTAAAATTTAAAATGTATCTCATTATGAAGTTAATCTTGCCTACAAATATTTTCAAGGCCTTCTTATGCTTAGGCAATGATAGTTGAAAAATTGATTCTATCCTATCAAGGTCTATGCTTGTACGTTTCTTTGAAATGACATGTCCAAGAAGCCTACCTTCATAGACAGACAAAACACATTTTTTGGGTGTCAGGCACCTAGAACATAAATGCTCTGATACCACTTGTTGGGGATCAACCAACAATGTTGATTACTATATGAAAGTAATTAAATGTGAAATTAAACCAGAATGATAACTAGAATCAAAAAATAGCAAACAATAAGAGATACAAGAAACCACCCTAAAAACTTGTATTAAACTCTTTACAGAAGGAATTACAATTGAAGAAACTTCTTTTCTTCCACCCCTCTCTCAGATGTACAGATCTCTTTCCCTCAAGAGCTCTCTCTCTCAATTACAATCAACTCTAACAACCTGGATTGATACACATATACAATCTTGTACTATTCAATTCCTCAATAAGCTATGAAGATCTAATCCTATATATAATAATTAGGAAACATGAGCATACAATTCCAGGCATTAGATGCACCTCCTAATCAAGGGCTCTAAATAGTCTTACTAAAGATAGAGATGCGGACTTAAGACTAACACTTAATCCTATCATGCAAACATTCTGTTATATCCACAAAAATAGCATTCTGGACACACAGGTGACTGACGTCAGTCCCTGCCTATCTGCACCTAACTGATGTCGATCGAACATAACCGATGCTGGCATCTCCTAGTCGACTTCTAACCAATGTCGGTCGCTCCTGACCGACGCTGGTGACTGTGTAAATCCTACAACTTTCAAACTCGCTCATTTGGTGAAGCTTTTAGCTCCACACCTTAACATAGGGTTTAAAGACACTCCAAATTCTCTACACCTTTCAAACACTTGTCTAATATGAATCATATGCTCATTTTTGCTATTAGAGAATATTTTTATGTCATCTAGATAAACAAGAATAAACTTGTTGAAAAGACCCTGAAATGCCATGTCCATAGCCTTTAAAAAGTGGCTCCAGCATTAGATAAACCAAAAGGCATATTTATGTATGCAAATTTCCCCCACTTTGTGGTGAAGGTTGTTTTGTAATGGTCTTCTTCTTTGACCAAAATTTGGTTATATCCATTGTAACCATCTAATAAAGAGAACCTTTTTGAACCTATAACTAGCTATAAAATTTGTTCCATTGACGGCAATGGATAATGATTTTTGAGAGAGGCCTTGTTCAAGTCATGAAATTTGACACATAGCCTTATTCCACCATTATTTTTTCATACTGGAATAAGGTTTGTTACCCAAGTTGAGTGTTTAATTGGAAATATTATGACTGACTCAATGAGTTTAAGCAGTTCAACTCTCATTAAAGGCTCAAGCTTTGGATTGATTGGCCTTTATCTTTGTCTAACTGACCTAGTCTCATATTCTAACTCAATGGTATGTTGAGCTAGACTTGGATCAAAACCTTTAAGTTCACTTTACTACCATGCAAAGACATTTGGAAAATTTGAACATAACTTAATAAAAATTTATTTCTCTAAAGATGTGCAAACTTTACCTAGCTTTAAATGTTTGCTAGTTGCAATCTCTACATTTGTGTAATGTTCTTCCTTGGTTGATAAAGAAAAATTTTCTTTTCTTAATTCATCATCTTTGATGAATATATTTTATAGGGTGACCAGTCCTTTAGGCAACTTGTTTATCTTTAATTGCACAATATGATCATCATATTGCTAAAAATGCTTGGATTGGTTCCTTGAAGAGAATTCAACTTCCTCTTGTAAGAATCTAACAATATGGCTATCATCTTCAAATATTTTTCAATTTTCATGGTTGTCTGTGATAGAAGGTCTCACAACTACCTTGATGTGTGATTGGACTTTGTCTTTGTTTATATTATCTGGGATACTAAATTATGATCCAATAGTGGCTAGCCGGTCTACATACTTGTTTTGATTTCTTGATATGGCCTAAATATTGAAGGCTTGAAAGTATTCAACTAGGTCCCATACTCTATGCTTATAAGACCTAAATAGTGGGTTCTTGCATATATTAAGTCCCCTTACTTTGTGAACTACTAGTTCACTATCCCCAAAGGCTTGTAAGGAATTAACCTTCATCTTTGTTGCCCATTACAAACCATGCACTAGTGCTTCATATTCAGTGATGTTATTGGAAAAACCAAACTAAAACTTGAGAGAAGATAAATACCTTTTATTAGTTAGAGAAATTAAGATCATTTTAGCTCCAGTGTCATGTTTATTTCTGGATCTATCAAAATACAACTACTACAGTCCATCACTAGGCTACTCATCTTTCATCAATATTGGAATTGGTGCATCATTTTCATGAATACAATAGACACAAAGTCATTTTTCTTCAATTAACTTGTATTTATCATACTTATGTAAATCAGAGGCCCATTCATCAAGGAAAATATTTAGGACTCCATCTAGAGGTGATTCAAATTTAACATCATTGTTTTCTAACACCTTATCTGAGATAACACAATTAGTGTTCACCATGCTTGGCATATATAGCTCCAAATGAGATATTATAATATATTCAAAATGTATTGTCACCTTAGTGCCATACCTAGTTTTGAACATTAGATAGGTCTAATTAGTTTACAAATACCCTCCAATTTTTGAAGTAAAATCTCTTGACACATGGCAAAATAGGGAGGTAGGTCCACTATAACTTCATCTTGCTGAATAATAACATTGGGGAAAGCATGTATTGTCATATTTAGGTATTTTATCATGCCTACTATTTTTTTTGGTAATCCATCTAATTTCAATACTCTTTTATTATTTGGCTCACAGACAAGACCAAGCTTGACTGCAATTTGTTTGAGCATGGTGTTTCTAATGCAAAATTGCTTTCTACATTCAAAGAAGAAATAAGAAACTGAAAGATGGTCAAGGCTAGAAGTACCTGATAAAGTCGTGCGCACCGAAATCAGACGTTGAAAGATTCTCCTCTTTTGTTGTGGAGGAATGACACCTGCGAGGAAAAGGCTAAAACACGAAAAAATGTTAGTCAAAGATATGGTGGGCTGTCAGGCGAATGCCCGATCCCGGAAGTACGAAGACTCCCTAGAAGGATATCAACCCACTGATAAAAAAGAGTAGAAAATTGGACGAAAGTAGATGATAATGACATAAATAAATGACAAAAAAATAAAGAGCGTACCTGATATGCAGCACTGTTCTACACAGTTGCCGGCGTCGGTCTCTGTGGTGCCGGCGTCGGTTAGGAATGTGCCGACGTCAGTTAAGGTGCCGTCGTCGGTCGGGGTAGTGACCGGCGTCGGTAGGGGCAGGTTCTGGGAAAGTCTGGACAGGTTCGGGACAGGGCTGAACAGAGTCGGGACAGGGCTGAACAGAGTCGGGACAGGGTCTGATAAGGTCAGGGTAGGGTTTTGGACAGAGTCGGGACAGAGGCAGGGAGAGTCGAGACAGGGTCTGAGAGAGTCTGGGGGAGTCGGGACAGAGGTAGGGATAACAGAACTGATAAATAATAACTGAGAAAGAAATGAAATAAACAGAATAATACTTACCTGGTAGAAGACGCGATGAAAGCCATGGTGTGCAGATTAGTTGATGTCGTAGTGTTGATGATTGCTCGGAGTTCGCAGGTTGATGGAGGAATTCGCAGGTTGGTTGCTCAGCATTTTTGGATAGCGTTCGGGGATCCTGGCTCAAATGGCTGGCAGAGGTTGATGAAGGCGGGGGACGGGGACGGTTCCAGAAATGGTTCGTCAACCGTTTCGGGAAACCGAATGGTAACTGATAACGGACCAGGGGAAGGTGACCGACGTCGGCAGGATTGTCGACGTCGGCCGATAGGTGACCGACGTCGGCGACATCGGTCGGGTAAAGACCGACATCGGCAGATGCATAATGGGGATAGAGTCTACCTTTAGCTCTGTGCTCATTTTTACATGCTGCCAGGGTCAAGGTTGGTGAAACAAGTGATCGACAAGGGTTCAATAGGTGAAGAAGAATAAGACGGGGAAGGACCAGGGGAGTCGACACGATTTCGGTGTCTACATTTGCCCCTTTTTGTCTTGTTGGTTGTTCTGGATGAACTGCAAGACAAAAATAGGAGTGAGTGCCCCAGGTGAGGGATAAGGTTGATTTCGTCTTGTTGGTTGTTCGAATGAACTGCAAGACAAAATAGGAAGCGAAATGCCCTGAGTAAGGATGAGGTATTCCCCCTCAAAGCAGGAGTCGAGGGAAGGGAACTGGGAATCGGGTGCTGATTTGATAAAGAGCGGATGAAAAAGGGGTGAGGGTGAACGCTGCAAAAGTTGTGATTGCGCGTATACCACTGCACGAGATGGTCAGGCCAAAGTGTCGCAGGTCAAGGGTCGAGGAGTGCCAAAATTGAAGTAACCGGGCCCCAGCATTTAGTCATCTGCTGATCGGGTCACTCAATCTAAGCTGAAGCTCCAAATGGGTCGTCGCGTTCCAGGTATCCCGGGCTCAGGAAGTGCTCCTAGAAATGCGAAAAAGTCACAAGTAGTGCGGATCAACCGGTGTGCGATCCTATACTTGTGAGGGTCCAAAAAGGTCTGCGCACAATTCTGCTAACCAGTCATGAGGTAGCATACATGCAAAAACAACCAAGGCAACAACGTCTTGGAAGTGGTCGAGGTCGGAGGAGATAGGCATGATCTCCAATGGTTGGTGGTCGAGGGGAGGAATGGACGAAAGGATGTGGCCGAGCTAACCCCAGAAGACCCCATGTCAACTGAGTGTTGCCTACATAGCCCTGGTGATAGGGCCTCAGGCCAATGTAGTTCTCCCTAAAAGGGAGGAAGGGTCAAAGGGATGGTGAGGAAAAAAAAGATGTTGCAGCCTTTTCCAAATGGTGTATTCTGCAACATTGGTTGAGGGGTTTTTCATCCCTAGCAATATTCCATATGCGTGATGGATGTATGCTAAAAATGAATTGAGGTCTATTTATGCTTCAGCAAGTATTGGTTTATGCTTAACATAAATTGGGTCGAGTCGATAGTTTCCATGTGTATTGGTGTCCATAGAAACTAGGGGGAACAGGGTAGGTCATGTTGATGGTCTGAAAAGAGAGTTGAGCTGAGTTGATCGACAAGTGATGAAGGTGAATGTGACCAAAGTGCAGAAGAAGTGAAAAGCATATGGCTCTTTTATTGACAAGGACCAAAAATATAGCATAGATAGGGGTTATGAGAACCAAGAGCCCCATTCATGCGTGACGTCGTTGACCATAGTTATGTTAGAGCGGTAATCGAATCACTGAGACATTAAAGTGAGCTCGAAGTCCCTTGAGTAGGTAATAGGAGGAGGAAAGAGGGTAACCTGTTTTAAGAGCAGAGATAACTTTGCCCCTTTTTATAGGAGACCCTGAGACAACTACAAGTCAAGTCCGTGACTCGTTTTTTTTTTCTTTTTTTTTTTTTTTGCGCAGACTGATCAATGCGGGAAGCCTGCATAGAGATGTCATTTGCTGTAGTGGTCAGGTTGTGAAGCTGATCGATGTGGGAAGCTTCTAAAATAATGTTGTTTATTGCCAGAGTAGTCATAGCCATCCTTCGAGGGAGTGGTCTAGATTTTTGTTTAATATAAAGGCTTTTGAATAGCTGTCCTTCGAGGGAGCAGTCTATTTATTACAGCAATGATAGTACAGCTGTCCTTCGAGGGAGCAGTCTATTTTTTTTTTTGATTTTGATATTAATATAGTGACCATGGATATGTTTTGACATCTTGATTTGTTTTTATAGAAATGTGAGTCATGGACAAGACTGTAGAAGGTCAAGGGCTCCCTTTTATTAGGACAAAGCATCCATGTATCATAAAAGGGTTATAGGAGTTGTTAAGAGGAATAGGGTTGAAAGGAAGTAGGATGAAGAGGACGGGGATTGCTCAAGGGACGAGCTCAAGTTAAGTGTCAAGTGGACGAATACTCGACTAGCAGTAGAACGGTCGCAGATGCAACGCATTAAGAGGCTCAGGTTCTGGGCGTCCATCAAGAGAAGACAGACGGTAAGTTCCTGATCCATACTTGTGCGTGATAATAAAAGGTCCGAGCCAATTAGGAGCAAACTTGCCTCGTTTACTTCGCTCCATATTGGTCACGTGTTGATTCTCTTTGAGGATGAGGTCTCCAATGTTGAAATCTCGTTCTCGCAGATTTTTGTCATAGGTGCGCTTGATGCGATGTTGATAGACATGGAGATGATTAAGGGCAGCAAGACGGTGTTCGTCAAGTAACTCAAGTTGAGCTAAGTGATCTTGACGAAAGTCATCGTTGGAAAGGATATCATGTAGAGAAATGCGGAGAGACGGGATCTGTACTTCGAGAGGTAAGATAGCCTCTATTCCGTACACAAGAGAAAAAGGGGTAGCACCTGTAGAGGTTCGGATGCTAGTGCGGTAAGCCCACAAAGTGAAGGGAATGTGAATGTGCCAATCCTTGCCTGTGTCACTGACCACTTTCATGAGAATTTTGGTGAGAATTTTGTTGGAAGCCTCGGCCTGCCCATTTGCTTGTGGGTAGTAAGGCGAAGAGAAACTGAGTTTGATGCCGAAGGAGTTGCATAGCTTTTGGACAGTTTTGTTTTTGAAGGACTTGCCGTTATCAGTGATGATTTTATGAGGGACACCGAAACGACAGATGATGTGGGTGTTGATGAAGTCGACGATCTTGTCGGCTTTTGTGGAGACGAGAGGAATGGCTTCCACCCACTTGGTGAAATATTCAGTGGCTGTGATGATAGATTGATGACGAAGAGATGAATGAGGGTTAATCTCACCGATGAGATCTAAACCCCACTGAGAGAAAGGCCAGAAATCCTGAGCAACTTGTAAGGCGTGACTGGGGAGATGAAGCAAGTTAGAGTGCTGCTGACACTTGATGTAACGCCGAACATAATCGCTACAGTCTTGATGAAGGGTAGGCCAATAATAGCCCAGACGAAGGATGCACTTGGCAACTGAATTTCCACTGAAATGCCCACCACAAATCCCGTCGTGGACTTGCTGGATGGCGTGAGATGCTTCAGTGGAGGTGAGACAACGAAGAAGGATGCCGTCAAAGCCTCGCTTATAGAGAAGACCCCCTAGCATGGTATAGCGAGCAGTACGCTTGATAAAAGCTCGTCGTGCATTACTAGAGAGATTGGGAGGAATGATAGAGAGAGATAAGAAGTCCACAAGTTGCTTATACCAAGCATCTTGTGGGCTTGGGTCTATAGTGTTGACATGATGAATGTGAGGAGAGATATACGAAGGCAACGGCACACGACACACCGTGACAAAAAGTCTGGATGCAGATGAGGAAGATGGGATATGGGAAGCGAGAGAAGCCATAGTGTCAGCAAACTTGTTCGTGGATCGAGGAACAGTCTGCAAGAGGAAATGGTCGAAAGATGCAAGGAGAATGTCAGCACAATTTTTATACCTTTGCAAAATTTCATTTTTACAGAGGTATGAACCGTTGACCTGATTGACGATGAGCTGCGAGTCACCGAAGATGTTGATGGACTTGATGTTGAGAGAGAGGGCGGTCTGAAGTCCCAAAATTAAGGCCTCGTATTCGGCCATATTATTGGTACAATCAAAGTCGAGTTTAAAAGACAAAGGCATGGGCTCCCCTTCGAGTGGGATGAGAATGACCCCAGCACCTCCACCTAGTTGACATTTGGACCCGTCAAAGAACATAGTCATCTGATAGGTGGTGTCGTCGGAGGAAAGCGCAGCGATAGACTCGTCAGGGAATTCACACTGTGAAGGTTGAGTGTCAGGAAGAGGGGCATCGGCTAGTTGATCAGCGATGGTTTGCCCCTTGATAGATTTCTGCTGGATGAATTCAAGATCGAACTCAGCAAGCAGCATGAGCCACCGAGCCATACGTTGATTCTGATATGGCTTGGAGTGCATATATTTGAGAGGGTCGGTGTGGGTGATGACAAAGGTTTTGTGACTGAGAAGATAGTGGCGAAGCTTAGTAGCAGCAAAGACTAATGTCAAACAGAGTTTCTCGATATGGGTATACCGAGTTTCATAGTCGACCAGTGTGCGGCTGATATAATAAACGGCTTGCTCACGGTGATGCTCGTCTCGGTGCGCGATCATGGCACCTAACGAATGGTGAGTGGCTGAGATATAAAGGTAGAAGGGTTGGTCATCTTTAGGTGGAATGAGAACTGGTGGAGAGACCAAATAGCGTTTTAAGGCTTCAAAAGCCTCTTGACAGTCCTTATCCCATGTAAAAATGACGTCCTTCTTAAGGAGATGATGAAAAGGTTGGCAGCGGTCAGAAAGCTACGAGATGAAGCGGCGAATGGACTGGAGCTTGCCTTGCAAACTGTGAAGCTGCTTGAGATTGGTCGGGGGAGGCATTTCGAGGATAGCGCGAATCTTGGCAGGATCTATCTCGATGCCACGGAAGGAAACGATGAAGCCGAGAAGCTTGCCAGAGAGGACCCCAAAGACACATTTCTTGGGGTTAAGACGGACATTGTACTGAAGAAGACGAGAAAAGATGATGTTGAGAATGGTCAGATGGTCGCGGCAAAATTTGGATTTGCTGAGAAGGTCATCCACATAGTCCTCCATGATTTTGTGGAGGAGATCGTGGAAAATGTAGGTCATGGCATGCTGATAAGTGGCGCCTGCGTTCTTCAAGCCGAAAGGCATGACTCGATAGCAAAAATTCCCCCATGGGGTGATGAAAGTAGTCTTGTGCTGATCTTCTGGAGCAATCAGGATTTGATTGTATCCTGAAAACCCGTCCATAAGAGATAGCATCTCATGGCCGGCCGTAAGATCAACGAGCTGGTCAATGTTAGGAAGAGGAAAGTCGTCTTTAGGACAGGCTAGATTAAGGTCACGATAGTCTGTGCAGATCCGAATCCCCCCAGTTGCCTTGGTGACTGGGACGATGCTAGAGACCCACTGTGGATAATCGATAGGCTGGATGAAGGAGACAGAAAGGAGATGCTGAAGCTCCTCCTTGACAAGGAGGGCAACGCAAGGATGCATCTTTCGAAGCTTTTGCCTGACAGGCTTAGCCTCTGGTTTGGTGACAATGTTATGGGTAACGATGGTGGGGTCGATGCCAGGCATATCACTGTAAGTCCAGGCAAAGGCCTTGCTATGGTCAAAGAGGAACTGGGTATAGTCAAGCTGCTCCTGAGCGTCTAAAGATTGGCCGATCTTTAAGACATGAGGAACATCAGAAGAAGGAAGGTTGATGTCAATGGTTGATTCATTTAACATAACCTGGGTCTCAGAAGGGAGGGAGCGCTGGATGAAAGAATCATCAGCGCCCATGTAGGAAAGAATGGCGTCATCGTCAATGCAGTGAATAGTGTGAATGGTTACCGACTCATCTTCGATCATGGTGGGAAGAATGAGAGGGAGAGACTTGGATACCCCATTGAGCTGATAAGTCAAGGGGTCCAGGCGAATGGTGTTTATGGAAAAAAAAACTAGGAGGAATGGAAACCACTGACTCCATAGGTGAAGGTGGCGAAATAGGTGAGTGTGGAGGAGATTGGTCAAGGATTGGTTCAGGATAAAGGTCTACAGGGTCTTGAGTGGGGTCGTGATATCCCAGACCATACCGTTTCTTGGCGTCGTCATCATTGAGCGGTTGGATAGGCTGATGGGAGCCCTGCTCATAGCGTCCGAAACCAAAACCCTTCCATGCACACCTGTAAAGGTAAGTATGTGCAAAGGCGGGGTTGCCAAGAAATGAAAAATCTGATGTGAAAGGTTGGGGTGAAGAAAGAGGATTACCGTTAGTAGGAGCTTGATTAAGCCCTCCATAGATGAGGTTGGTGCGGAGGTGAGGGGGACCATAAGGTATGATCATCCCAATCCGATGGTCGTAGCTGGGGCTGTGATGAAGGCGTCCATACTCTTGCGGAGTTTGGAACATGTCTAAAGCCAACAAGCGATACTCTCCCAATGAAAGTCTTTGAAAGACGTCTTCTATGGGGTTTGTGGTTGTCGCTTGAAGGGGAGGTGTAAGGGCGACCGCCTGTTGCGAACTGGTTGAAGCTTCCGCGGATGGAGGCAGTGCCGAGGTTGATGGCTTGATAGGAATGAGGACATCATTTGGACGGTAGGTGGTATTGCATGTTTTGAAAGGCGAAGGGTCAGCGGGAATGGTGTGGACTTGTCCGTCATGCTCAAACTTCACACAACGGTGCAGGGTGGAGGGGACACAGGACATAGCGCGGATCCAGGGTCGACCCAACAAGATGTTGTATTGGAACTCTCCTTTGATGATGTAGAAGAGCTCCGGGACTGTGCGTGGACCAACGCGGATATGAAGGATAACTGTGCTAATGGTCGTGGCAGTAGTGTCGTTGAAAGAGCGCAAGATCGCGTCAGTTTTGGAGACGCAATTCTTGGGAAGGGCCAACTGATCAAAGGCATGAGTGGAGATGATGTTGATGCTAGTGCCCCCGTCGATCATAACGCGTTTAATGCGTGTCCGATCGATGTAGACAGTGATGAAGAGGGCGGCGTCCTGATCTTCCGTGTTAGATGTAGGAATCTCAGAATCGCTGAATGTTATGGAGGCGATAGGGGCTAAGGAGTGGACAAGGGCAGCAAGTGGTTGGGGGTCCTCAGGTTGGACCTCTGCTGCCTGCAGGGCTTGGATGAGGGCTTGACGATGTTGAGGTGAGGTTTGGACGAGATCGTAGAGGGACATCTTCACAGGCGTCTGGTGAAGCTGTTTCAACATGGAGTCGTGGATTGGTCCGGAAGAGGAAGAAGAAGAAGAAGAGGGTTGAGGCGCGCCAAGGATAGAAATCTTAGGCTTAGGCGGTTGAGGTGGATTGACAAAAGGGTAGGTCCAAGGAATGGCGGCTTTTTCTTTCACCTTATCCTTTTGTGACCTAGTGGTGATGTGAATGGCATTGATTTCAAAGATGGGAGGTGAAGATGATGTAGGGGTTGTAACCGGTTGATGAGATGTGGATGGGTTTGAAGAGGTTGAAGGGTTGTGAGAAGGAGTCGGGGGGCGGTCGAAAGTGTCCTCAAAGAGAAGAGTGTCTTTCTCCAGATAACGGCGAATGACAGCCTTGAGGGCACAGCAAGTCTCAGTGTCATGTCCTGGTGTACGATGATATAAACAAATCTTTGTGTCGTCGAACCAGGAAGGTTTAGACCTGAGAGGTTGAAAGGGCTTGATGGGTGGAAGAGTTATGCTAGAAGTTTGCAAAAGTCGTTGCAAGATCAAAGAGTATGAGCCCACTAAAGGGTCCATGTTCATCGATGTATGCGATGTCGGTGACTTTTGCTTGGGCAAAATGGGAGGAGGTTTTCGTACCACCTTCTGGGTTGATGGTGTGATGACAGGCGGAGTCGGTACACTCTTCGTGAGAGGTATCACCCTTTTGGGAGAGGGTAGGCTAGCGGTAGGTAAAGGAAGCAAAGGAGGCAACCAGTTTTGGTTAGAGGTTGGAGCAGGAAGGACTCTGGTTAAGGTTGAAGGGTGCGGGCCCAAAATGGAGGGCAATGGTGACGGAAGAGGAGGCGTTCGCCTCTGTGGTTTGGCAGTCTTTTGAGATTTAGATTGAAGACTACTATTAGTTGAAGTTTGGGTTAAGTCCACCTTCACTTGTGGATGAGTGAGGTTGGAGACGGGGCGAATGCCAAGTGATTTGATAGGTTTAGGCGGAGTAGATGAGGGTTTTGGTTTTGATGAAGTTGATGAAGATGTAGACGGTTTGGAAGTGGAGATCGGATTTTTGTTGATAGTCTTAGAAGGTTCTGCCATGGGTGGATTAGCGGTATGAGATGAGAGGGCCCGGGCTTGTTGAAGAGCTGTGAGACGGTCTCACAATCCCTGATGTTCCACTTTCCTAGAAGGGAGAAGTTCGAGTCTCTCCACTAGTTGGGAAAATGGCTGAGAAGATGCGGGATGAGGTTTAGGCTCTTGAGAAGATGCCAATGGTTGTGGGACTGAAGGTAGGACGGATGTAGTAGTCTCGGGTCCAAAGCAAGGTGAAGTTGTGACAGGTTCATGTTTGGTTGGAGATGAAGGAGAGATAGGTTCTTCTCTGGGTGGAGAAGAAACTGGTGAATGAAGCTCCTCAAGCGGGTAAAGGGCAGGGATGATAGTGCCCTCCACTTGTGGCCGAGGAGTAGGAAAGGTTGGGTCCTCCATGGGCAGCAAGAAGGAAGATGGTGAAACTGGCGGTGCTGGTAAGGTCGAGGCGTCCTCCAAAATGAGAGAAGTTGAGGGAGAACTAGCCGGAGAAAGAGGTTCGTCCACATGTGATGGACTGATGGATGAACTCACCTCTTGTAGTTGGTTAGAAATGAGGGGCGAGACTGTATTGACTGTTCGAATATTATGTTCATGGGTATTGTCAGTCAAGGTCTGGACGTTGTTTTGGGTTGGTGGATGATTAGGGAATGGTTGTTTGAAGATATCGATACCCTGATTAGGAGGGGTGTTAGGATTGTCGAGGATGAGGTCACCCTTTTCCAACATGTCTTGAACTATGTTTTTAAGGGTTTTATAGTTGCCCGTGTCATGACCTTTAACACGGTGGTAGTGGCAGAAGTCATTCTCCTTATACCACGCAGGGATGGCGTGTGAGGGATCAAATTGTGGTGGAGGTCAGATCTGAGGGAGATTGATGGCCCCTTGTTTGACGAGTTTTTCTAGCACAGACGCGTATGATTCTCCAAGTGGAGTAAACTGTCGCTGTATGTATCTCTGCTGAAATTGACGAGTGGCGCTCATGGACGTGGATGGTTCAGGTTGATTAGTTGAAGGCGAAGAAGAGGAAGATCTAACAACCACAGCATTTGCTGAAGCTTTAGATTTAAGATTGGACGAGGAGGGCTTAGAAGAAGGGTCATTGGTTTTGGAGTTGGGATTCTTACTCCGTAACTTGACTTTATTCTCCTCAACGGCATGTAATTCAAGTTTACGAGCCATCGTGAAGGCCTCGTCAAAAGTGCGGAAGGTTTGAACCCTCAAGGTAGAAGAAATATGTTTAGCACAGGCTTGAGAGAAAAGTTCAATAAGCTCAGGCTGAGGTAAAGAAAATGAAAGTTGATTGATAAGGCTCCTCCACCGAGCGACGAAATCAGCAATAGATTCATCCTCGAACTGGCGAATAGAATAGAGGTCTGTGATAGAGACCTTCTTGGCGATATTGATGGAGAAATGATCGAGGAAGAGCTGGGCCAACTGAGTGAATGTGAGGATGGAATGGCTGGGAAGAGAGCTGTACCAGTCAAGTGCAACACCCGAGAGGGACATGGGAAACGTGCGTAAGAGCAACGCATCGTCGTGGGCGATAAGGTAACAGGCATGTCTGAATGCCCGTAAATGTTGTTGTGGGTCTTCCTTACTCTGGAAACGAGAAAACTTAGGAAGTTCCCACTGGTTGGGATATGGTCTGATGGGGACGGAAGGATGGATGGGCTCGTTACAGATTTATTCGTACGAGAGAGTGTTGCGTGAGCCGGTAATAGAGGTCTCTAGGTTGGACATTTTATCCATCAGCATCTTGATAATATCTACTGACAGATTGGTGGATGGAGCACCTCCTAGATTATGAGGTGCTTGAAAGAGGCTGGAAGAGGTATACGACGTAGTCGGTTGTACCAATAAGGGCGCAACGTACGGATGACTAGTCGTAGGGACGGAAGAAGTGACTAAAGATGGTTGGATGGAAGATATGGCTAGGTTTGATGTTGTCATGGGAGGTTGGTTAGAGGTAACATGCGCTAACGGATGGGTAGCCACCCTAGTGTTGATAGGAGTAAGAGTGGGCGGAATAGAGACGACCAGGTTTTGAAAGGGGGTAGAAAGTGGCTGAGTGGACTGAGATTGATTGGGGGCCGAAACCCCGGTGAAAGTGGGCCCAACGACGGAAGGAGAGGCCACACTTGGATGGTTGGTGAAAGGTTGGTCATTGGTTGAGGCAACAGCCTGGGTGTCTAAGGGTTGGACTACGAACGTTGTTGATACGACCGCAGTTGTGAGGAGAGAAGTCGGCATTCCATAAATTGGATTGCCAAAGGGGTCTCGCATTTGGCTATTCGCGAGATAGTGTTGTAGGGCTTTAGTATTGAGGTCCAAGAATCGTGCGAAGTCTTGGTCCCCTTCTGAAATAATAGGCGTTTGGGGTGGAGATGGTCTGGTAGGAGTTCTTTCAGTTTCCGAGTTGAACTCCATTGTAGGGTTGGTTGTAGGCGGGGTAGATGGAAGAGGATGATGCCTCGTGTGATCGACTAGAGCCTTGGCTTGGCTACGAGTCAGAACCATTCAAGGCAAGGGGGAACGTCCTCACAAGCTCAAACAAGCAGATAAGAACCAAAAAGATGAAGACACAAGCAGATCCTAAAACCCTAGAAGTAAATTATTAGGATTATAGTGGCTTATGCCTTAGAATGTGTGTGTAGAGGAAGATTGGTTGAAAAATGGGTCCTAGAAGAAGCAGTCTATGGATGGTTTCGGGTTTTGTTATGGTGCTCAAGAAATCTGTGTTAGCTTCCGTACAGGCCTGGTGCTAAGGAGCAAGCTCCCCTCACTTCACGATTCCAGTGGTTAGCTGGTTTCGCTTAGCCAAAATATACTTCCACTAGAGTTTATCCTCCGCCAGAGAACGGAGTGGGCTTCCCCCTTGGTGATGAAATCCAAGTAGGGTCACCGGGACGGGTAAGGTATCCGCTGGGGGATGAAATCCCAGTCGGGCCTTGTCTCAGGTAAGTTTTATGTTTGTTTTGTGCAGGTGGTTTGGTCGTGTAACATCAAGTGATCTAGATTAATTCAATATGCGGTTTAATTACTATGTGTGGTCTAAAAGATGCAGGCAAACAAAGATGAATGCAAAGTGTTTTAATGTCCAAGTCAAAATGTTTGTTCGTATGAAGATGAATGGAGAAAGAGTCGAAGAATATGAGTTTAGCTAGTCTAAAAGTGCAAGAAAGAAATGTTCGTTTTAGTTCTGCTTATGATGTCGTTTAAGAAGAGACGAAAGGAGGCGAAAAGGAAGGAACCTAATGCGCCTAAATGAACGAAAGAAAGAAAGAACCCAAGGAGGACCTAGGGTCCCACCGGGCATGCCAGAATGTTTCTAATGCAAAATTGCTTTCTACATTCAAAGAAGAAATAAGAAACTGAAAGATGGTCAAGGCTAGAAGTACCTGATAAAGTCGTGCGCACCGAAATCAGACGTTGAAAGATTCTCCTCTTTTGCTGTGGAGGAATGACACCTGCGAGGAAAAGGCTAAAACATGAAAAAACGTTAGTCAAAGATATGGTGGGCTGTTAGGCGAACGCCCGATCCCAGAAGTACGAAGACTCCCTAGAAGGATATCAACCCACTGATGAAAAAAGAGTAGAAAATTAGATGAAAGTAGATGATAATGACAGAAATAAATGATAGAAAAATAAAGAGCATACCTGATATGCAGCACTGTTCTGCACAGTCGTCGGTGTCGGTCTCTGTGGTGCCGGCGTCGGTTAGGAATGTGCCGACGTCGGTTAAGGTGCCGTCGTCGGTCGGGGTAGTGACCGGCGTCGGTAGGGGCAGGTTCTGGGAAAGTCTAGACAGGTTCGGGACAGGGCTGAACAGAGTCAGGACAGGGCTGAACAGAGTTGGGACAGGGCTGAACAGAGTCGGGACAGGGTCTGATAAGGTCAGGGTAGGGTTTTGGACAGAGGCAGGGAGAGTCGGGACAGGGTCTGAGAGAGTCTGGGGGAGTCGGGACAGAGGCAGGGATAACAGAACTGATAAATAATAACTAAGAAAGAAATGAAATAAATAGAATAATACTTACCTGGTAGAAGACGCGATGAAAGCCATGGTGTGCAGATTAGTTGATGTCGTAGTGTTGATGATTGCTCGGAGTTTGCAGGTTGATGGAGAAATTCGCAGGTTGGTTGCTCAGCATTTTTGGATAGCGTTCGGGGATCCTGGCTCAAATGGCTGGCAGAGGTTGATGAAGGCGGGGGACGGGGACGGTTCCAGAAATGGTTCGTCAACCGTTTCGAGAAATCGAATGGTAACTGATAACGGACCAGGGGAAGGTGACCGACGTCGGCAGGATTGCCGACGTCGGCCGATAGGTGACCGACGTCGGCGACATCGATCGGGTAAAGACCGACATCGGCAGATGCATAATGGGGATAGAGTCTACCTTTAGCTCTGTGCTCATTTTTACATGCTGCCAGGGTCAAGGTTGGTGAAACAAGTGATCGACAAGGGTTCAATAGGCGAAGAAGAATAAGACGGGGAAGGACCAGGGGAGTCGACATGATTTCGGTGTCTACACATGGTAATGTTACTAGCTCCACTATCTACCATACAATTATGGACTAAATAGTCACCTACTATCAGAGAGAGATAAAAGGGAGGCATCTTTCTTGAATTTACATTGGTTTTATACACCTTTGTCATGATATGTATCTTTTGATTAGGTTTCTTGAATTGTTGGTCTGAATTGGTCAAGATAGCTTCTTTTTTCTCAGCTAGTTTTTTAGATACCACTATATATGTTTAAAGCCACATCAAATTTGTCGTGATTGTCTTCAAAAAAAATATGATAGTATCCATTAAATAGGTACTGCCAACAAAATAAATATAATAATATATTTATACAATGGAACCTTCTTTATAGGCATATAAAATGATAAGGGTTGTTCAAATGGGAATGGCCATATGGTTGATGTAAAATCAAATGAAGAAGTATACTATGGCAGTGAAGAAGGAGAAGATGAAGTGGATCTTGAGGTAGAGCTAGTAAGTTCCCTATAAGAGTTAAATCTTGTGAAAAATAATAATAAATTGAGGTCACTAGTCAAAGACTATGAGGATCAGATTGGATTATTTGAGGAAAGTCTAAGAAATACTTCCTAGGAGTATAGATAGTTTTTTTTTGTATATATAATTTGATCTATATGACCTTAGGAGTGAGTGATCAAATTGGTTAATGACCAATTTGATAGTCTATGCTACATATATACCCTTAGGTGATCTCACCTAAGGGTATCTTTAAGGAAGTGTAATTTAAGAGACCTAATAAACATATCATAGTAATAGTAGCATAGATTGATCTTTATATCCTTTAAAAGTTCTCCTACTTTGTTCCTTGGATCTCACATCTTGAGTTCATCTAGTTGAAAGATAAATGAATTCCTATGTGTGACCATAACCTCCACCTACTTCCAGTATTTAATTATGATTTTCTTTAACTTTAATTATGTAGCATAGACTAATTTGATAGTCTATGCTACATATATACCCTTAGGTGATCTCACCTAAGGGTATCTTTAAGGAAGTGTAATTTAAGAGAACTAATAAACATATCATAGTAATAGTAGCATAGATTGATCTTTATATCCTTTAAAAGTTCTCCTACTTTGTTCCTTGGATCTCACATCTTGAGTTCATCTAGTTGAAAGATAAATGAATTCCTATGTGTGACCATAACCTCCACCTACTTCCAGTATTTAATTATGAAGTGGATCTTGAGGTAGAGCTAGTAAGTTCCCTATAAGAGTTAATTCTTGTGAAAAAGAATAATAAACTGAGGTCACTAGTCAAGGACTATGAGGATCAGATTGGATTATTTGGGGAAAGTCTAAGAAATACTTCCTAGGAGTATGATATATGGTGTTGATATTATGTTAGAAACCATAATATCAGCACCATATAATATCTATAGCAAAAGAATTATAAACATGAAGGTTGCAATGATAAAATTGTTATGAAATGTCCTTCATGGAAGTTGTCTCTACAAAGTAGGTAGTGGATTTGGGGAGTTAATTGTATATATGGAGGGGGCATAGCTTGTACCATTTCCACATGTCTTATTTTATCACCCCATTTCTAACCATGTTCTTATTTTTACTAAATCCTTTAGGCTTATCCTATTTAAATGGGATACACTAGAATTATTTTGAATGATAATGTAGAAAAAAGGATAGATCATAGGATGATAGTATGGAATAATACAAGGCTATCTTACCTTGTTGGGTGTTAGATCCAACAAGGTAGATAGCCTAATGCCATAAAGCATTTGAAATTTAATGGATACTATCATATTTGTCCAACTGAAAGTGGCTTTGCCTTAAATTCAAATGTGGGAGAACCTTTTCTTTGCCTTAAATAGGATAAGCCTAAAGGATTTAGTAAAAATAAGAATATGGTTAGAAATGGGGTAATAAAATAAGACATGTAAAAATGGTACAGGCTATGCCCCCTCCATATATACAATTAACTCCCCAAATCCACTACCTACTTTGTAGAGACAACTTCCATGAAGGACATTTCATAACAATTTTCTCATTGCAACCTTCATGTTTATAATTCTTTTGCTATAGATATTATATGGTGCTGATATTATGGTTTCTAACATAATATCAACACCATATATATTAATCTCATCATACTCCTAGGAAGTATTTCTTAGACTTTCCTCAAATAATCCAATCTAATCCTCATAGTCCTTGACTAGTGACCTCAGTTTATTATTCTTTTTCACAAGATTTAACTCTTATAGGGAACTTACTAGCTCTACCTCAAGTTCCACTACATTAATATATGTTTATTACATGAGTTGTCATTAACTTATGTAATATAAATACATACATATATATATATATATATATATATATATATATATATGGAATGTAAAGGATTCGATAAACATTGAGTTTTAATATTTGTTGTGACATTGTTGGTGATAGTAATATGATCATAGATCTATTACTATCACCAACAATGTGTGATAGTAATAGATCTATGATCTATTACTAGGTCATAGATCTATTAATAGGGGTAATGTTAAAGAGGAATGTTTATATGTCTTTTATGCATGTTTAATTTTAGTGTTTATTACCCCTATTTTGTGCCACAAGCTTTGGTGAGAACTAAATTAGAATTTGTTTTACTTGTTATTAGTTTAGTGCATATGAAAACATAGGACCTAATTAGGGTTATTGTATAGTTTTACTTGACTGGAGGCTTTGGATCCCTCCCTAGTGAATTTATTATGATAAGAGATTCCTTGGATAGGTCTAATAGATCCATATTAGTCATGACCTTGATTATCTAATATATCCCCAATCAGAAGTATACGTAAGATTTATCTTCTCTGAGACAGGATTAATTTATAGATCTAATAAATTTACCATTGCATACATTCTAGTGAACCCGACATGAAATCTAACCCTTACAGGTTTTATGTAAATTTAGACTATTGAATGTTGCCTAAATAGTCTCGAAGGACCTCAAGTCAATATATATTGTGGGAATATATATATATATATATATATCTTGATTGAAGCAAGGAAACATTATTTACTTATATTCAAGTTCTACATGTATAAAATGTGGTTTTGAGCTCAATAAACTTGAAATCATCAGTTAATGAATGAAAATATCAATTAGTTAAATCACGGAGTTAATTAGGGCCAAAATGAGCCACATAAAACTATTTTAAATTATATATGATGTGATTTGGATTTAAATTAACCCTAATTTCATGTCATATATAATTAACCAAAGAGTTGATTAATTTAATCAACTCTTTGGTTAATTAAATGATAAGCATAGAATAGCCTCTATTCTCTCAGAATCAATAGTCAGACCATCCCTAAAAACAATATGCCCTAAGAGCTTACTTTCATAGAAATAAAGATGCACTTCTTTGGGTTAAGAGATACCCCATACTACCTACATCTTTCAAACACTTGTCTGTAAGCTCTAAAGAGATACCCCATCTCTCTTAAGAGCTCAATAAACTTAGAGAATAGGATGAGGTGTGGTTATGTACATAAAATGATGAAAGCATAGAAAAAGGGTGACTGATCTAACCTCAATATAAATTAAACGTTGCCTAAATAGTCTTGAAGGACCTCAAGTCAATATATATTGTGGGAATATATACATATATATATATATATCTTGATTGAAGCAAAGAAACATTATTTACTTATATTCAAGTTCTACATATATAAAATGTGGTTTTGAGCTCAATAAACTTGAAATCATTAGTTAATGAATGAAAATATCAATTAGTTAAATTATGGAGTTAATTAGGGTCAAAATGAGCCACATAAAGCTATTTTAAATTATATATGATGTGATTTGGATTTAAATTAACCCTAATTTCATGTCATATATAATTAACCAAAGAGTTGATTCATTTAATCAAGGAGTCATTTGGGGCCAATTTTAACCCCTTCGAGAGTAAGATATGATTTGGGGAAAAATCAAAAGATTGATTCTATCATGAATTGATCCAATTAGTAATTTTGTGAAATTAGAGGAATTATGTAGTAAAAATTGATCCCCTAAACCAAATTTATGTCTCAATCGATTATATAACATGTATGTAACATATACATGTCATAACTGACCCTACTTTTATCAAAAATGCAAAGAAATAGGTTATATAAGGTAATTGTCTGAGCTAAGGTTAAGAAAGGCAAAGCCCAAGAATATTCCACAACTAACAATTTTAGTTTGATTGGAACTCATCATATCATTACTATCCCATTAATCGAGAATGTACAGTCCCATATATAACTATATTGCACCTCGACAAACTCATCCATATAATGGTAGTAATGGACAGTCCCATTCTTTCTTAGCAAGTGCCTTGAAGTCTTTCAATGAAAGTGAGAACATAATCATCAAAAAATTTATGCAAATATGTACTTTTTTGAACATAATCATCAAAAAAAGTCCTATATATATCATAGGGGTATCTCTTAACCCTCACAAAGTCATCACATGAATAGAGAATGTACTATAAATCACCCTGATTAGAAGGGTGATTTAAAGTACATTCTCTATTCATGGGATGACTTTGTGAGGTTTTCTCTCTTGTAAATCATCCCAAATGAAAATTTGATAATGGAAAAGTTTGGATGACTTCATAAGCATTGGAGTTAGTACATAGTGATGTATCTAGGCCTTTTCCCAGTCTATATTTTACAAGGGCTAAGTACATTCTCACTTTCATTGAAAGACTTCAAGGCACTTGCTAAGAAATAATGGGACTGTCCATTACTACCATTATATGGATGAGTTTGTCGAGGTCCAATATAGTTATATATGGGACTGTACATTCTCTATTAATGGGATAGTAATGATATGATGAGTTCTAATCAAACTAAAATCGTTAGTTGTGGAATATTCTACGGCTTTGCCTTTCTTAACCTTAGGGTAGTACTTTCAATAGTGGTTAAAATTTTAGTTTATGAGAAGTTATTGTGATCTTCCAATAACTTGTCTGTAAGCTCTTGAGGTGAATATATATATATATATATATATATATATATATATATATATATATATATATATATATATATATTGATTGAAACAAAGAAACATTATTTACTTATATTCAAGTTCTACATGTATAAAATGTGGTTTTGAGCTCAATAAACTTGAAATCATCAAGTAATGAATGAAAATATCAATTAGTTAAATTATGGAGTTAATTAGGGTCAAAATGAGCCACATAAAGCTATTTTAAATTATATATGATGTGATTTGGATTTAAATTAACCCTAATTTCATGTCATATATAATTAACCAAAGAGTTGATTCATTTAATCAAGGAGTCATTTGGGGCCAATTTTAACCCCTTCGAGAGTAAGATATGATTTGGGGAAAAATCAAAAGATTGATTCTATCATGAATTGATCCAATTAGTAATTTTGTGAAATTAGAGGAATTATGTAGTAAAAATTGATTCCCTAAACCAAATTTATGTCTCAATCGATTATATAACATGTATGTAACATATACATGTCATAACTAACCCTACTTTTATCAAAAATGCAAAGAAATAGGTTATATAAGGTAATTGTCTGAGCTAAGGTTAAGAAAGGCAAAGCCCAAGAATATTCCACAACTAACGATTTTAGTTTGATTGGAACTCATCATATCATTACTATCCCATTAATAGAGAATGTACAGTCCCATATATAACTATATTAGACCTCAACAAACTCATCCATATAATGGTAGTAATGGACAATCCCATTATTTCTTAGCAAGTGCCATCATAGTCTTTCAATGAAAGTGAGAACATAATCATCAAAAAAGTTATGCAAATATGTACTTTTTTGAACATAATCATTAAAAAAAGTCCTATATATATCATAGGGGTATCTCTTAACCCTCACAAAGTCATCCCATGAATAGAGAATGTACTAAAATCACCCTGATTAGAAGGGTGATTTATAGTACATTCTCTATTCATGGGAGGACTTTGTGAGGGTTTCTCTCTTGGAAATCATCCCAAATAAAAATTTGATAATGGAAAAGTTTGGATGACTTCATAAGCATTGGAGTTAGTACATAGTGATGTATCTAGGCCTTTTCCCAGTCTATCTTTTACAAGGGCTAAGTACATTCTCACTTTCATTGAAAGACTTCAAGGCACTTGCTAAGAAATAATGGGACTGTCCATTATTACCATTATATGGATGAGTTTGTCGAGGTCCAATATAGTTATATATGGGACTGTACATTCTCTATTAATGGGATAGTAATGATATGATGAGTTCCAATCAAACTAAAATCGTTAGTTGTGGAATATTCTTGGGCTTTGCCTTTCTTAACCTTAACTCAGACAATTACCTTATATAACCTATTTCTTTACATTTTTGATAAAATTAGGGTCAGTTATGACATGTATATGTTACATACATGTTATATAATTGATTGAGACATAAATTTGGTTTAGGGGATCAATTTTTACTACATAATTCCTCTAATTTCACAAAATTACTAATTGGATCAATTCATGATAGAATCAATCTTTTGATTTTTCCGCATATCATATCTTACTCTCGAAGGGGTTAAAATTGGCCCCAAATGACTCCTTGATTAAATGAATCAACTCTTTGGTTAATTATATATGACATGAAATTAGGGTTAATTTAAATCCAAATCACATCATATATAATTTAAAATAGCTTTATGTGGCTCATTTTGACCCTAATTAACTCCATAATTTAACTAATTGATATTTTCATTCATTAACTAATGATTTCAAGTTTATTGAGCTCAAAACCACATTTTATACATGTAAAACTTGAATATAAGTAAATAATGTTTCTTTGCTTCAATCAAGATATATATATATATATATATGTATATATATTCACCTCAAGAGCTTACAGACAAGTTATTGGAAGATCACAATAACTTCTCATAAACTAAAAATTTAACCACATAAGAGATATATAGAAAAAGGGTGACTGATCTAACCTCAATAGAAATTGAACATTGCCTAGAAAGATTATTGATCTAACCTCAATAGAAATTGAACGTTTCCTAGAAAGATTATTGCCTTACATAGTGTGACATTTGATGTAAAAATAAATTTCTACATCAAATGTCACACTATGTTCATAGACTATCATTCAACATTGAATTCAAAAAAAATGTTGAAACTGGATCAGAATCTCCCCACAGAAAGTGTAGGATAAACTAAAGGAAACAAGATCAAAATGGGATAAATAGGATGACTAAAATCAAGCCTTGGTTAATAGTAAATAAATGGTATAATAAAAAATGATATAATGAAATGATCAGAAGATAATTAGCTATAGTGGCAAAAAATTTACCCCAAGTGGTGATTGGCTTAGATTGCTCACAAAATTATAAGAGTGTTCCTTAGGTTACTCATAAAATGATGAAAGCATAGAAAAAGGGTGACTGATCTAACCTCAATAGAAATTGAACATTGCCTAAATAGTCTCGAAGGACCTCAAGTCAATATATATATATATATATATATATATATATGTATATATATATATATATATGTATATATATATGTATATATATATATATGTATATATATATCTTGATTGAAGCAAAGAAACTTTATTTACTTATATTCAAGTTCTACATGTATAAAATGTGGTTTTGAGCTCAATAAACTTGAAATCATCAGCTAATGAATGAAAATATCAATTAGTTAAATTATGGAGTTAATTAGGGTCAAAATGAGCCACATAAAGCTATTTTAAATTATATATGATGTGATTTGGATTTAAATTAACCCTAATTTCATGTCATATATAATTAACCAAAGAGTTGATTCATTTAATCAAGGAGTCATTTGGGGCCAATTTTAACCCCTTCGAGAGTAAGATATGATTTGGGGAAAAATCAAAAGATTGATTCTATCATGAATTGATCCAATTAGTAATTTTGTGAAATTAGAGGAATTATGTAGTAAAAATTGATCCCCTAAACCAAATTTATGTCTCAATTGATTATATAACATGTATGTAACATATACATGTCATAACTGACCCTACTTTTATCAAAAATGCAAAGAAATAAGTTATATAAGGTAATTCTCTGAGCTAAGGTTAAGAAAGGCAAAGCCCAAGAATATTCCACAACTAATGATTTTAGTTTGATTAGAACTCATCATAATGATTTTTGTGCAAGGACTGTCCATTACTACCATTATTATCCTTTGGAACTCATCATATCTTTTTAAAGCCCACCAAGCACCCAAAATTCTTCTTTACCAGAGCCATCATTATAAATGGTAGGGTCTATTTTTTATCAATTCAAGAGACCCTACATGAACAGATCAAGAGGTGGTATGTGGTTTATGCTACGGGTGTGATAGGCAGATGGTTATAGAGCAAGGATGATAGTCGAGTTAGGCTAATAAGAATACATGATAGCTAATCTTGAGAGATACTATAATCATATACTATGTATATTCACTTTCAACATCCATTAAAAAGAGATTCTAGTGTTGATCCACACTAGAATCTCTCTTTCCTATTTCCATCACCCAATTACTAATCCTTCACTTTATCATACTCATAAATAGCCTTACAAAAAGAATATTGACCATGATAGTTCGATAATTTATTTCCCATATCTCAGTTCTGTCACATAAGTAATTTTTAGTACTAGTAGATTTAGTAAATTAGGTAACCAATAAGATATTAGTATGTTAGTAGTGATAAATATCAATAAATGTTATGCCATGTAAAGAATTGAGATATGAACAATAATGGATAATGAAAAAAGGATAAAACATGTGTATGGAGAAATACAACATGTGCAGGATAAAACATGTGTCATTGCAGTTGCAGATTTGGAAGCTCTAGTGGGACTACACTTGAGAATGCATCAGGTTTGCTCATCAATAAAGCTGCCTTAAAAATTCGGTTCAGGAAAATTCAATTTTGAATTATGTTTCCATGATTAAATTTTAGTGTCTAGGTAAAAGACAACTTTTTTTTTAATTCCTCAAACCTTTCATTGCTATTATACATGCGATGAAAGCTCGAGTTTTAGTTATAAATGATTAACTAAATTGTTTTGATTAACTGTCTCTCAAAGTCATGAAAGAAAGTTTATAGAATTAGGAACAAGGACCATCCAAGAACTTATAATGTCATCATTAAAGATTTTATTATAACAACATGACCCCCCATACAACATCATAGAAGCATCAATTTGAAAGGAAAGATTTTGAATAACTAAAATTTCAACTTGGAATGCATTATTGAAACGTATCCTACTTTGAAATTGGCATGGAGACCTTTCCAACAGTGTATAACATGTCTAAATTTTGTCAAAACCCTCCAAAACAATTTTTTTCTATATTTAATAATTATTTCTGCTGACATGGATTGCTTGGCATTTAATACCAGCATCTACTGAGAAAAAATTATTAATAGGCTGAATGGTAACACTAATTTCAAACAAACATCAAGAGATGTCTCTAAATGATAGCTATAAATGCATCATTCAATCACTGTCTTCATTAGCCTGTGCTAACCTTGGAAGTTTAAAAAATGGATTTAAAGACAGTCCATACATCTTATGTCATTGTAGACATTGACAAGTTTAGAACTACTTTGTTGACCTGCTAGACCTGCGTTGACCTTAACCAAAAGTAATAAGTAACTAGAATTCAGAAATAGCAAAGAATAGATGATACGAGAAACAATACAATCTATATTAACACTCTTCCAGAAGGAAATACAATGAAGAAATCTCACTTTTCCCACACCTTTTAGGCGTACAGTAATTCTCCCTCAAGAGTTCTCTCTCTCAATCAATTACAACCAACTCAAACATAGATTTGTTCCCTCCAATAGAGTAGAGGATTCTAACAGTTGGTATCAGAGCGAAGATCACTAACAAGTGGTATCAAAGCTTGGTTCACTAACAAGTGGTATAGAGTGTGTTAGTGTTTGTTGATTACAGGTCACTCACATGGGTTTTTGTTTGAGTGGGAGTGAAGCAATGGTAGAAGAAAGTAAGCTAAGAATGGAGAAATTCAATGGCAAGAATTATCAATCATAGAGGATGCAGATAAAGGATTATCTGTATCAGAAAGATCTATACTTATCGATGGGTGGGGCTTCATGTAAGCCCACAGATATGCAAGATGAAGAATGGAAGGTTTTTGATAGAAAGGCTCTTGGAGCTATAAGGCTGACCCTGGAAGCTTCTGTGTTTTCCAACTTATCTCAGGCAAGGACAACGGTAGAGTTAATGGAATCTTTAGCAAATTTATATGAAAAACCCTCAGCTTCAAATAAGGTATTTCTTATGAAGCAATTATTTAATTTGCAAATGCTAGAAGGTGGATCTATATATAGTCATCTTAATGATTTCCATGGAATTGTAAATCAGTTAACTTTAGTCAAAATAGTTTTTGATGATGAAATTAAGGCTCTCTTAATCTTATGCTCTTTACCTGAAAGCTGGCATAACTTGGTAATGGCAGTTAGTAATACTGCGTCTGCTTCAAATATCTTGAAAGTTGATGATATTGTTAGTGTAATCTTGAATGAAGAAATTCACAAAAAAAAAGCACAGGGGAGACATCAGGTAATACTTTAAGTGTTGAAAGCAGGGGATGGCAAAGAGAGAAGGGCAAGCAAGGGAAATCAAGGTCAAAGATAGGCAGTAGATCTAAATCTAGGTATGGCAATATAACCTGCTAGAATTGTGAAAAGAAAGGACATGCAAAGAAAGATTGTTGGTTGAAAGAAGATCAGCATGAAGGTAATGAAGAAGCAAAAGATGCAGGTATTGTTGCACAGGATGCTCTCGTATTTTTTTTGGATAGTCAGGTAGAATCATGGATTTTAGATTCTGGTGCTTCTTTCCATGCAACCCCAAATAGAGAATTTTTTCATGATTATGTCCATGGAGACTTTGGAAAAGTTATTTAGGGGATGGTGAGCCTTGTCAAATGGTTGGCAAAGGGGAAGTGCAGCTGAAGTTGTAGACTGGCAACACATGGGTGTTGAAGGATGTTATGCATGTACTCATCTTGAAGAGGAATTTGACTTTTGTAGGGAAGTTAGGTGATGAGGGTTGCACAGTAACTCTCACAGTGGAATCTTTGAAAGTTTTCAAGGGTGCACTTGTATTAGCTAGAGGTAAGAAAGTAGGTACACTTTATCTATCTACTTGTATTACTGATTCTCCTTCTATTTTATCTACTTTAGATGTAGATGCAAAGATGTGTCTCTATAGTCTTGGTCACATGAGTAAGAAGGGAATGGATGTTCTTAAGTCAAAGGTATGCTTTCAGATTTGATAGATCTAGATTTTTGTGAGCACTGTATTTTTGGGAAACAGGTGAAAGTGAGGTTTCTCACAATTGGGTCAACAAAGAAGAAGCATAGGTTGGAGCTTGTTCACACAAAGGTGTGGGGACTAGCTCAGGGAGCTTCTATTGGAGGATCACAGTATTATGTTTCTTTCCATGCAACCTTTACCTTTAGCTATAAAATTACATGATAATTGAATTGGAGTTCAAATTCATTTTAAGTTTTTTTGACAAGAGGGTAGAAGTCATTACAAAATTATTACCAATATGAAATAATGGTAGTTTTTAAAATTAATAATGGAATTGGTTTTCACCTATAATAGGACTATGTTCAATCTTTGGTGGTGGTTATTGGAAAAGGAGTGTCAAACGAGACATGTGTGAAGGATAGGAAGGAGTTTGGATGGAATGAATTCCATCAATCTTGTTAGAGAAAGTTTATAGTGATTTTTCAATAAACAATTAATCTTCATAGAGGTTTGATACCTTATAAAAACCTTAGAACATTATCTTACTTCCTTGTAAGTGGGCATGGTATGTGAGACAACATAGTCAACCGAGAGGTTAGTAAAAGGAATGAAAGGAATGTCAAAATATATCAAAAGAAGGAACTTAGAGGAAAGCATAAATTTATTCTACTATGTACAATATGTTACAATGGATGTAATGTCATTTAATAACAAGGCTTCAAATAAATTCCATTGACTAGAATGGGTATTATCTCTAAATCTAGTTTGGCAAGATGAAAAGAATCATGTTCTTTGTATCCATGGATCAAATAAGGACCACTTCACAAGTTATTTGAAATTCACTGGTCTGTGAGAGTTATTTGAAATTCAATATACATGATCATCTTTGTGTCATGGTAAATGGCATTGAGATCGCAATTCACACATGCTTTAGAATACTTGAAGTTGTGGGAGTTGACCTTGAAGATGTACCAGTGACACGTTTACTATATGATAATATTTTGTCTAAAACATAAATTAAATTGAGAAAAATCTCACAAATTTTAGCCATGAATATTAGAGAACATTTTCAAAGGGATGAGTTGTTTGTGTGTGTGTGTGTGTGTGTGTGTGTGTGTGTGTGTGTGTGTGTGTGTGTGTGTGTGTGTGTGTACATATATAGATATACACACACACACATATATATACATGTATATATATACATGTATATATATATATATATATGTATGTATGTATATATATATACATGTATATATATGTGTGTGTGTATATATATGTATGTATGTGTGTGTATATGTATATATATATATACATATATAGATCTATATACACACACATATATATACATGTATATATATACATGTATATATATATGTGTATATATATCTATATATGTATATATATATATATATATGTATATGTATATATATATATGTATGTATATATATATATACATACATATATATATATACATACATACATACATATATATATATATAGATATATACACACACACACACACACATATTTACATGCAACCAATCTAGTAACTAAGCATATTGACTCACTTGGTCTAAGTAATAAACCTAAATTTTGAGAGATAGTTTTGTAGTTATGTGGATGTGTGTTTTGCACATATTAACATTATCATAATCAATGTAGAAATGACTCATATTGTGTTAAATGAGAACATATAACATTCACACACCCCATTCGTGTTGATATATATTAAATTTAAGTATTTTTTTGATCTTACCTAAGAAAATAGTGTATTAATATATGATATTTTATAAAAATATGAAATAATTATTTATGTGGGAATTTATATAACACTAATCTATTTGGACAATAATGCAACTGTTTTATTGTCTTTAGGGTGTTGACTTATATGAGTATAACATATATTTTCCAAGTATGAAATAAAATGAGTATTTCCTAAGTAACTATGTCAATCTATCAATATAATATGTCATCCTATTAAAAACTATGTAAATTATTAATATTATTAAAATTAAAGATAAAATTAGGTGTTACTCTTTTATGGTTGACTAAGAAAAGTGAAAACAAGAAAATAATGACTATGTATAAAATTTCTTAGGAGTTGGATTGAGACAGTGTAAGGACATGAATGGTAGATAGGGACATGATCAACTCCCATTACTATCCCTATTGGCCAATATTGTATTTTTTATAAAGAATAACTTATTATCACAATCATGTATGATATATTGAGTTGGATTTGTATGCACTAATTTAATACTAACATCCTTCCTTATGTTAGTATTAATGTCACTACTCATTAATACTCCATTAATTTAATATTTTTGATGTATATACAATCAAGGTTAAATTGGTCTTATAATAGCTTGAGATTATAGCTACCCATGTCAATCATTCTTTTTCACTAATAATCATTGTTACATGAGAGACATCGATAAAGATTTATAACTCAAAAGCATGAACTCACTGCATTAGTAAATATCAAGATTAGCAAAGAAACATTTGTAATGTTTCTTTGCTAATCTTGATTTAAGAAAAGAAACATTATTTACTTATATTCAAGTTATACATGTATAAAATGTGGTTTTGAGCTCAATAAACTTGAAATCATCAGTTAATGAATGAAAATATCAATTAGTTAAATTATGGAGTTAATTAGGGTCAAAATGAGCCACATAAAGCTATTTTAAATTATATATGATGTGATTTGGATTTAAATTAACCCTAATTTCATGTCATATATAATTAACCAAAGAGTTGATTCACTTAATCAAGGAGTCATTTGGGGCCAATTTTAACCCCTTCGAGAGTAAGATATGATTTGGGGAAAAATCAAAAGATTGATTCTATCATGAATTGATCCAATTAGTAATTTTGTGAAATTAGAGGAACTATGTAGTAAAAATTGATCCCCTAAACCAAATTTATGTCTCAATCAATTATATAACATGTATGTAACATATACATGTCATAACTGACCCTACTTTTATCAAAAATGCAAAGAAATAGGTTATATAAGGTAATTGTCAGTGCGAGTTCATGCTTTTGAGTTAGATGATATATTTATACGTAGCTAGGATATAGATAGTATAGAGTTTGAAATAGAAAATATGAAAGTAATGTTAGTAAAATGATTTTTAGATAGTAGTTTATTGGCTATTTCTTTCCTTTGAATTCTATGTCCCAACATGGATTTCCTGGTGTACCTAGCATAACTAGTGGGAAAAGTACCAAACTAATTGTAGTTACTAAACCTATCTTAGTTACTAACATTTTGGGTGTTTATATTGATACGGGAAGCATGGGAGGTGGAATCAATGGTGGTTCAGCTAGAGGACTTGGAAGAGGCATAAGAGGTAGTGGTGGACTTCTTCCCCATAGTATAGGAGTAACTATAAGTGATTATCAATATCCACCATTGCATTCACTTTAGCCACCCACTGTACATTATGAGATGACACTCCACTTACTATAGTACGATCCACCAACTAGTTGTTGAATATGAGACACTATAACATATATGATCAAAATTATCTATTACCTAATTTTAGGTTGGTGCCACCATACTATACAGTTTCTATATATGTGTGTTTGTATAGGCCTAAAAGAGACCTAATTAGGTAAGAAACTTGGTGTGTAAGTAGGGTCAGCTTAAGTGTTGAGCCCTAAAAATTTGTGGGAATTTAAAATAATATAATTATTGTATAAAAATATCCTTATTTTATTTTTAACCTCTATGTATTATTCAAACCATCTAGATTTGTGCCTAAATAGGGCTACTAGAGAAGAGGCTTAATAGAGAGAAAGTGTAGATTGCTTGAGAGTGTTAACTTGGGTGTTTATCTATTTGATTATATGATTTAGGGGAGATAAAATACATAATATTATGGCTTAAATATCCCTAGTGTGGAGATATAATATTGGATCCATGCATTGGGTCTATAACCAATGGAGGAATGAACAAGTTTGAACCATACAAGAGATTTAATTCATGAAACATGATGGATGAGGGGATGGTGTTGATACTTATGCATATTTTCAATGGCGTTATGCTACCTAACAAGAGTGAGAAACTTTATCTAATTAGTTTATTATACGTTATCAAAGACATGATGGATATGGGTGAGAGGTTCACATGGGGGCCATCCATGCTAGCACATTTATACAGGGTCTTGTACTTTGTGGCATGGAGCATATCCAAAAGTACTCTTCCAATCATCAACGCTACCTGCAAAATCACTATCTGTAAAACCAATCAAACTAAAATCGTTAGTTGTGGAATATTCTTAGGCTTTGCCTTTCTTAACCTTAGCTCAGACAATTACCTTATATAACCTATTTCTTTGCATTTTTGATAAAAGTAGGGTCAGTTATGACATGTATACATTACATACATGTTATATAATCGATTGAGACATAAATTTGGTTTAGGGGATCAATTTTTACTACATAATTCCTCTAATTTCACAAAATTACTAATTGGATCAATTCATGATAGAATCAATCTTTTGATTTTTCCCCAAATCATATCTTACTCTCGAAGGGGTTAAAATTGGCCCCAAATGACTCCTTGATTAAATGAATCAACTCTTTGGTTAATTATATATGACATGAAATTAGGGTTAATTTAAATCCAAATCACATCATATATAATTTAAAATAGCTTTATGTGGCTCATTTTGACCCTAATTAACTCCCTAGTTTAACTAATTGATATTTTCATTCATTAACTGATGATTTCAAGTTTATTGATCTCAAAACCACATTTTATACATGTAGAACTTGAATATAAGTAAATAATGTTTCTTTGCTTCAATTACCTTTAGCTCATTGTCTAAGCTACTTTTACCTTGTCCCAACAGAGGGGTGAATAGTTGAGTATGAGGTGTTTAAAGATTGTTTGCATCTTTGTTAATGTCTTGAAATATGGAGAGCACTATAGCTTCAATGGTGGAGTCCTAATATTGGTTGTGTAGAGTAAAAAATACTCTACGTTTCATTCTGAGTTTTAGTTGTGCGCTACAAAGTTCTATTCCTGCATAATTTGGTTCGAGATGGTGAAGTTTTGAAAATAGAGCACGGGCTCTATTTTCCTTTTTGATTCATTTTTGTCTATGTGTCGGGGTAAAGTGGAAGTCACCAAGTGTCATCCTCCAAGGCATCCTTTCTCAAGTGGAAATGCCAAGTGTCATCATCCGAGGCACCTGGTGATTATTTTATGGTCAATATGGATTCATCTAAAAATGTTGTGGCCAATGGTGTTGTATTAGGAAAAGGTGATTTTTTTAATTGACCTACCAATACTCATCCTTTCATTGCCTTCTAACTAACATAATCGATCCACTCAAATCTATTCATATTTATTTTTTTTAGCATATAAGTTTGCAGGTAATGAAAGGATGAGTATTGGTAGGTCAATTAGAAAAATCACCTTTTCCTAATACAACACCATTGGCCACATTATGTAATAGAGCTAGGTTTAGTGGTAATGCAAGTCTATACATAACAGAGAATGTTGTGAAGTGTGAATCTACAAATGAAAACATAAAGTAGATCAATTCTTACTAGATACACTATATCTAAAGTAATAATGTACAAAATCTGAGTAAGAGGAAGAGAAAGGAATGAATACACCTCATCAGGTACGTGAACCAATACAAAACCTATTATGATGTTGGATTATGTTGAGTGTGTGTTGAATCAAGAGTAATATCACAAATGGAGTTAAACCTATATTATAATTATTCCATTCCCATGAACCTCTAATTCCACACCAACATCACAAGCTTGACCATATTCAAAATAAGGCTCCTTACATAAATGATTTTGTTGATAGTAATGATCCCCAAATTCATCCTATATGCAAGCTTCCTCCACAAAATCATTTATGTAAGGAGCCTTATTTTGAATATGGTCAAGCTTGTGATGTTGGTGTGGAATTTGAGGTTCATGGAAATGGAATAATTATAATATAGGTTCAACTCCATTTGTGATATTACTCATGATTCAACACATACTCAACATAATCCAACATCATAATAGGTTTTGTATTGGTTCACGTACCTGATGAGGTGTATTCATTCCTTTCTCTTCCTCTTACTCAGATTTTGTACATTATTACTTTAGATATAGTGTATCTAGTAAGAATTGATCTACTTTATGTTTTCATTTGTAGATTCACACTTCACAGCATTCTCATGTAAAAGTAGCACATGACAAATGATTTAATTAAGTGTTAGATAAATCACTTTTAATGACAAATGGTTTGGATAAATGTGGCATGTAAATAATAGGTGTAGTACACAAGGTCCATTGAATAAATTCAAAGGCCATTTTGGTCACTTCTAACCAATGTAAATACTTTTTCAATGTGTCCATTAATGGATTTGAAATATTTCCATAAGATTTAACCAAATTTTGGTAATACACAATGAGGCCCAAGATCACATGAAGTTTCTTGGGTGATTTTTATTTATTACAATTATTAATATCCACATTTTTTTCTAGATCTAACTTGACACCCTCCTCTAACATGATATGCCCTAGGTACTAACTTTACTTTTGTCCAAAAGAACGCTTTGACTATTTAGCACATAATTGGTTCTAAAAAATGATCTAAAAGGTTTGTTACAAATGAAATATATGTTTCTCCTATGTGTGTCTATAAGCAAATAGGAACTAATTAGCGTATGACACATCATCATAAGCAGATTAGTTCCTATCTTGGTGGTAGTCTTCCAATGCCTCTAGCCCCTGAGGTAGGTGCTAGTCCCATAATTTTTACTATCATAGTTTATGCTATTGATGATGTGTCACCCATTTATGGCATAAAAATGCTTATTGTGGATTATTTTCCACCTTGTGTTGCTGATATCGACTGAGTTTATATGTTTGCATTCAAGTCCTATTATGGTGAGCTAACACTTAATGGTTTAGAGGTAGTTTCACTCACCTCCTTGTCTAGAATAATCTATTAAATCACAAAGTTTCAATCTAAATCTACAAAATGTCTAAAATTTGAGGCATTTTTAGGGTCAACAATAACTTTTGTACTATCTTCAAGTGGGGTATACAACATGTGAACATGTACCATAGGTTTATAGGGGTAGAAATGTCAAGGATATCTACAGTCACCAAATTATGTAGGAGCTCAATGAATTCCACACCTATCAATTATTGAGCTTGATCTATCAATTCATTATACCTCTCATTTCCCAAGATTAAAATCACAACCATCCTTCATATGGTGTACATATGAAGGGTATTTTTATCCATATAATTGTGTTTGTCATCATTATATATTGACAAACACAATAATGGTAGTAATGGACAGTCCCATTATTTCTTAGCAAGCGCCTTGAAGTCTTTCAATGAAAGTGAGAATGTACTTAGCCCTTGTAAAATATAGACTAAGAAAAGGCCTAGATACATCACTATGTACTAACTCCAATGCTTATGAAGTCATCCAAACTTTTCCTTTATCAAATTTTTATTTGGGATGATTTCCAAGAGAGAAACCCTCACAAAGCCCCTTAGATAATTATACTCAAGGAAAAGTTTTTGATGACTTCATTAATACTCAAAACATGATCTACAAAGATCATGTTTTGATCTTTGTAGATCAAAACATGATAGTTATCTCCAATTTAAATACTTCAAGCATATTAAAGAAAATGGTGCTGGAATAGTTGTTTTTGCTATTCCAGCACCATTTTATCCATTGATATAACTTGTATATACATCAAAAAGCTCATTGGGGGCATCTTATACACATTTTTTATCCTTTTTTCAATATCCATTATTGTTCATATCTCAGTTCTTTACATGGCATAACATTTATTGATATTTATCACTACTAACATACTAATATCTTATTGGTTACCTAATTTACTAAATCTACCAGTACTAAAAATTACTTATGTGACAGAATTGAGATATGGGAAATAAATTATCGAACTATCATGGTCAATATTCTTTTTGTAAGGCTATTTATGAGTATGATAAAGTGAAGGATTAGTAACTGGGTGATGGAAATAGGAAAGAGAGATTCTAGTGTGCCCATTAGAATCTATGTTTATTGGCACTACTTCACCTAGTAGTGCCCATTAGGTGAAGTCTAGGGGCATGAGGAGAAACAAGGATACACTTCTCCCTCTGGCCGAGTATAGAAATATTTTCATACGTAGAGGTGTGGTTATGGAATTTGAATCTTAAAATCACTCATAATCTAATATGGAAATATATTATGTATATATAATAATCTTTTAGACCTTGACTAAAGAATGTGATTGGCTGCTCCATGCCCTCGTCATTCTTTTGCATTAGCATGGCTAAGATAGTATCAAGGTTGTCAAATGAATACAATATGAAGTCCTTAGTAAAACTAGGATTCACAAGGGTAGAAGCTTCTACAATTTCTTTCTTTATGGCTTCAAAACTGATCTTACCCTCTTTGGGCCAAGAAAAGACCTGATTATTCTTGAGCATAGATGTGATAAGTTTTACTAAAAATGCAAAACTAGGTATGAATATTCTTTAAAAA
Organism: Torreya grandis; assembly: GCA_037957365.1. Classification (NCBI taxonomy): domain Eukaryota; kingdom Viridiplantae; phylum Streptophyta; class Pinopsida; order Cupressales; family Taxaceae; genus Torreya; species Torreya grandis. The sequence goes on from JARHVA010000967.1 coordinate 596,818, forward strand.
ATTATCTTTCCCAATAAACTTTGAGGACCTTTCTTATTCAAGGGAAATGATAAGCCTAGAATAGCCTCTAGACTTATTATTACAATAAGCCTAGAGGCTAATCTAGGCTTATTGTAATAATAAGCCTAGAATATTATTACATAGTGGTGAGTCTACTATAAATATGTACACTCACCACTATTAGAAAAGTAGTGGTGAGTCTACATATTTTGAGCCACATTGAGCTTTATATTGTGAAGTTAAACCAACTTCACAACAGAAAGCCTTCCCTTTACTTAACATTAAAAATATAATGTTAAACAACTAAGATTATATTTTTAATGTTGCCATGTGTCAAGAAATTAAGATCATTTTAGCTTTAGTGTCATGTTTGTTTTTGGATCCATCAAAATATAACTACTACAGTCCATCACTAGGCTACTCATCTTTCATCAATATTGGAATTGGTGCATCATTTTCATGAATACAATAGACACAAAGTCATTTTTCTTCAATTAACTTGTAGTTATCATACTTATGTAAATCAAAGGCCCATTCATCAAGGAAGATATTTAGGACTCCATCTAGAGGTGATTCAAATTTAACCTCATTGTTTTCTAACACCTTGTCTGAGATTGTCAGGATCTTGCTCTGCCAATAGAGCACATATATGATTACTTCTTGTATTAGCAACTAAACACAAAATTTAACTAGAATCAATAAGTAACTAGAAATATGAAACAACACAGGAATTGAGAGACAATACACAATTGTATTAATAATCACTCAGAAGAATATACAATAAGGAAGATGCCACTTCTTCCTCCACCTCAAAGGTTCGCCACACCTCAAGACCTTCTTCCCTCTCTCTCTCAGTCCCAACAATCAACTCCAATACAGAATTGATGTTCACCTCTCCAACCAGTCAGTAACACGCTGCCAGTATGTCAAGTACACAACCGTACTCCAAGTAGATCTCCTGCTCTCTGCTGCTTCCTGCAAATCACTAGACCTTACTCACCATTGTAGATCTCCAAAAGAAGCCATGCTATCCTACTGACTAAGATCATACAAATATGAAGAACCCTGCTGATTCTCCAAACCAGTACCCACCTTGGTACTGTGGCACTAGGAGGAACACACCATTGCTCTCTTCTCTCAAAAGGAGCTTATTGCTCTCTTACTCCCTAGTTACAAGTTTACACTATAGCCTATGAGTCTATTATATAGATCTCATGCATACAATAATTAGACTATCCTAATTACAATAATTAGACACGCAACTCAAGACCAAAAAATAGCCTTTGCATGCAAACACTCGGTTCAACGAACTATCCGTGGAACAAGCAGTTTTGGAACTGCCACAGGCGACCGACGTCAGTCTCTGTCTGCCTAGAGGTGACCGACGCTGGCCAACCTCCTGTCGATGTCAGTTGCCTTCCTGTCCATCCTACCATCATCGATTGCCTTGTGCACTACACTCTGTCGACGTCAGTCTCCCTGGAACTCAGCAACCTCCTCCCTATTTGCACCAGTTAAAGCTTTTAGCTCCACATCCTAACAATCTCCCACTTGGAGATAAACAACTGCAACTGTACACTATCTAATTTTTACCCTGGCTTGTATCCCTCTTCAAGATCAATCCTGAAGACTAACCACCACACCCTGTGATGCTCTAACCTTTGTGCCTTTATCATCCAAGTAACCTGCCACATCCGCATCTACAAACCTATGTAGAAAATAACTTGACCCTGCATAGCATGTCGACTTGCTGTTGATCCCTATAAGAATCCACTGAACTTCCCTTCAGTACCTCTTCCTTGAATTGGCTCCATACTTTTTGACAACTCCCACTGCTTGGGAAAACTCAGGTCTACACTAGACCTCATGTGATTTCGAACACTTGTTCTAAGCTCTGCTTGAACTGTCTAGCCCTTGGTGTGCTTTCGGATTCTGCATCTTGAACCTCACCAACACCTTCACATCAGCTTCTTATTTGAGACAAAATCAACCTGTGATCCTCTATGTCTCTTATGCTAAAGAATTTTGCTGCTACCAAATTCTTCATAACATACCTCTGAAACTAACTTTACCTTTTAGCTCAGAGAACTCCCTGCATATGTAAACCTGCAATAAGCAACCACTCCACATACAGTAACAAGATGATGTCGCGACTCATCATCCACTTGGTAAAGAAAAGAACACAATAGTTACACTGACATTGACTAAAGCCATGCTTAGTCATCCACCTATCAAAACCTGTACCACTGTCCTGCAGCTACCTCAAGACCATGTACCTTGGCCTTCTGTCTCACTTATCCATTCACTCTCTTCTCTAATAAGGGAATCCACTCCTCTCCCATTGTTCTCTCTTAGCTGACAAATCTACCAAATCTCCTACTTGGTTCTCTTTTGAAGAATTCATGCCATGCTCCCACTGTTTCTGGATTCTACCTACATTGCCTCTATACATCTTCCTGGTTCTCAACCATCAATAAGCAATAATAAAGAAGGTGAACAACAAATATGAGGTTCACTTACCATTTCTGACATCTACATGAGCATTTGAGACTTGTTGACAGCTTGTTGTCTGCCCAACATTCGTTCCAATGACCGATCTCGGCCATCTCCCAGCCTGCACCCAATCGATATCGGTTCCCTGTGATTGCTTCCTCATCGATGTCGGTCTGCACATAGCTTGCGACTGCTTCCTTGCCTGACGTCAGTCCTCGTGATCGATGCTAGTTTTTACCTGTCCCTATTTTGTTGATGTCAGTCTACACATAGCCGATGTCGGTCACTGTGAGGATGCTGACATCAATTTTCTAACTGACGTTGGTTTCTATGTTTTCCTTGTGAGTGACAACTTTTACCTGCGAGCTTCTTTTGGTTCAAAACCCTGTTAAAATTAACACAGCCCTACTCAGAATAAATTAGTTTCCTCACCTGATCTCTATTCGTTATCTCCTCCATGAAAACCAAGGCTTTCCAGTTCTTTAGCTTGTCAAAGACATCTGACTTCTGCTTCAAAACCTGCATTCTCTATCTACATATGTGACTAAGCCTATGAAGCCACATCTTTGCAACAGAAGGTGAATCAGCAATATAAGTAGATAGCTAAAGGATACCTACTTTCTTACCACCATCTAATTCAAGTGCATCCACTATGAGAGTTATTGTGCATCTCCCATCACCCAAATTTCT